>JXCR01141925.1:129395-185880 GCA_002079205.1 Phalaenopsis hybrid cultivar
TATATATATATATATATATATACATATGCACATATGTATATATACACATTTATACATCTATATACATATATGTAAACATCTATACGTCTATGTACATATATGTATATATATGTATGTGTGTGTGTGTGTGTGTTTTTTGTGTCGCTAGCCATAGCCTGTTAATTGGCGGGGTTCACTGTAAGTCCCTTCCGGTCATGAGTTCAATCTCCAATAGTGTTGGGTTCTCGAATATTTAGGCACATGGCACGAGCTCTCATCATGGGGTCAAGCGCATGTGAAATCGGTATTTGGGCCTCTGCCAAATACCGATTTCCTTGTAAAATGTTGTGCAACTTGTGCAATTATATATTTGAATTTTAATTTTTTCTATTTTTTGCACCATCATCCTCATCATTTTAGGAGAGTGAATAGTCTCGATAAATATTTGATGAAAGAAAATTTGATTAAGTATGATCATATATGAGAGACATGCCATTTCTTCGAAATTCTAAACTTTTCCTCTTCCTATAATACCCTCTTAGCCTTTCAAATATCATTTATCTTATTCTTATAAACATTTACACTCTACTACCTCTCTCTCTCTCTCTCTCTCTCTCTCTCTCTCTCTCTCTNTCTCTCTCTCTCTCTCTCTCTCTCTCTCTCTCTTCACTCACAGCATGATGAGCTTCATTCAGCATTTTGTAATTATAAATTAATTTAATAACACAAATGTCTATCAAAAACTAAAATAATTCATTATCTTATTCATCTAATTTAATAAATAATATCTTTAGATCTAAACTTCATGTAACCACTCAATCATAAGACCTTTTTATGTAATCAATCATAATATCAAAATATGTATTTGTTGTCATTAAACTAAATTTGTATACATCATAACATATGGGATTATAGGCTCAATAATATTTGCATTTTTTGTTATGACAAATCTATCTTAGCTTGTGATTAAGTTAACTTTGAAAGATTACATCTCCTTCTTTTCAAGTTAAATTAGCCATCCTGATTTATCTAAATGCTATTATAAGTACAAATGTTGGATTACAAAATGTGTTATTTATAAATTAGTACTCTTTGATGCATAAATATAAGATGAATATATATGAAATTTTACACATCATGTGAACCTCTCTATCACAAATATGTCATTATTTACTATAAAAAAATATACCAAAATTAATATTTATATATATCCTAGTGCAATGTTTAAATTGAGTGTGATGATATGTATGATCTCCAATTAAATTTTCTATTTTTCTAAATTACGGATAAAAGAAACATGATAAAAAAAATTGACAAATTTTTTATTTTTATGATTTCATATTTATTTAAAATAATTATAATGCGTAAATAGATTTATATTTTATTTTTAAATGTTAAATATATATTTTTCTTAATTTTCTATGATCCCTAAACAGACCATTAAATGATTAATCAAATTCTATGTATAAAGTTTACTTTCATATATATATGAGCATCCAAATACTTCTCTCTAGTCACAAGGCACATCTTTATTTATTTGTCAAACTTTGTGTATGAAGAAAAAATGTTATTGCTATTCAAATTAGCCATTAAAGTCTTCTTCTTTCCTTTGTCATTTATATGAAAAATAATTCAAATTCATGAACAAGTCTGCTGATAGTTATATTTTTCACTTTATCAGTTATTTGGTAAGTTATTTTAGGTATATTTTAGTTATTATTGACAATTTTAAGCATTTAACTACTCATATAATCATCTCTCATTTTAGTGGATATTACAATCTACTCATGGCTTTCAAGTTTATATTGTCAAGTTCCATCTTGATTGAAGCCTCTATTTTGAAAATATGTTCTCAATTCTTGTTTCATTGGTGAATTTATATTCTATGGTTATTAGGTTTGAAAAGTGAGGATCTCACCCTCTTAAAAATTGACTCGTGAAATTTCTTAATATTTACACGGTGTATTATTTTAGGCTGCTAAGGAGAATATTGTATGTCATAATGAGGGGATATGTTGTTGGTAGTTAAGACCAAAAAAAATGTGATAAAATCTAAATGTATGCCAAAAGCAAGAGAGAATTAAAGTGAAGTCTTTTAAATAAGCTTTATATACTATAAAAATGAGTGTGAAATTAGAATTTTCATTTAAAACAAATAAGTATATTTTCTTAAAATTATATGTTACGTGAAGCCTTGGAAGAGGCTATACACCAAAATTTTATTTTTTATGGGATTCAACCCCTATTTATATTCTTGCTTAGACCTCCACTATCTAGAATTCCATAATTTTAATCTAACTATCATAAGAGCACCTTCTTATACTGTGAAGAAAGTCTATAGAACCCTACAGTCTTTATTTTTTGGGAAATAATAACTCAAAAGCCTAGTGTACAAAAATATATTGTGAGTAATGATATTACTGTGACAAGAATTTCAAAGATAAAAAATATAAGTCTTTTAAAAGTTTTTCATTCCACACCTAACACACATCTAAAAGTCTTCTATCAATAGCCTCTCAAAACATGACAAAATTTACTGAAAAAAAATCCCCTTAAATTTTATCCAAGTGGCTACAATAAGTTATTCAAAGAGATTATAATAGATAAATATTAAAACTCTCCAAATAATATCTAATGGCATTTATGGTTTCAATAAAAATAATTATTAATTAAAAATTATTGTAATTTCAACTTTAATGAAAACTATGGTATGAAAATTATCCAAAGCCATATAAAAAATTCAGTGAATCCATGGAAACCAAATTCATGTAAAAATTTAGTGAATCTATGGAATAAAATTTATGTTAAAATTCAATAAATATGTAATGATTTCTATAAAAATACTAATTTTAAAATATATAAATTAGTTTTAAATGATATAAAATACCCATTTTTTTCAAATAATGAATATTAAAGCAAATATATTTTAGTATATTATCATAATAATTGAAAATGAAGATAAAAACAATATTCTTAATAAATATTTAAAACTATAACTTTACTATTAATTAATACGGTTAAGTATGACTATATTAAGTAATTTAAGTGACCGATAGGGTCAAAGGGCGTAGACAATTTAAACTAGAAGCATAGTCCTAATTAAATTGACTATAAAAAAGGGTTTGATTGATCTTAGTCAAATCAATAACTTTAGGATAAGACAAAAAAAACTATTTGGGATGATTGTTAGCTTAGGACGATGGATCAAACAAAAGATATTGAAATCAATTAAATATAAATGTTCTAGCCTAAAAATGTTTGACTCTTAAAGGAGAGTAAAACAAACTTGAATTGTATAGACCCAATGATGAAATGGTATTTTAAAGGTTTTAAAATTTTATTGCTGGCAAATTGACTTGGATTTTTTTTTTTCAAAATTGCTTAATAATATTTAAGCATGAAAGATATCATCAAAGAGATCTTTGTGGGAATGCCAAATAATGAAAATTTTAAATCTTTTTTCTCTTGATTTAATCCTAAAAATTCATCAAAGCCTGAAACATTAATATTTTAACATTGAAATTTAAAAAAAAAAGTAAATATTCTCTTAAAAAACTTTTTGGGTCATGTCTAAAAACATTTTAAGAGAATCATAATGAGTTAAAAAAATATAGAGTAGATAAGCTTGTTGAATGATAGGTGGAAGGTAAGAAAATACCAATCGTTGTCAAATAAACCAATAAAAATCTTAAAAAAAAAACAAGTCATAAGTCCAACAACTAGCCTTCTTAATTAAAAATAACCACTCTATTTTATCTTCTTTACATCGCCCCACTAGTGACACATCATCACATTAAATTCTATCTTAGTTTTATTAGAGATCATGCTGCAGGAAGATAGACTCATTTATAAAAGAAAAATTAAAGTCTAGCATGGATATTTATGTTATTTCATTAGTATAAATTCAGATAAATAAGGATAGTCAACCCCCTTTAGATGAAGATTGAAGTTATTTTAAAAAAAAAAAATTGGATGTTGGTATGTGGAACTTGACACATATCTCTTTAATGATAAACTAATCATAAAATGGGCTAAGTTTTTAACAAAAAAATTTCAACCTCACTAAAAGAACGTTAAACTATTGTCTCATTTCAAAGTCATTTAAATAAAGACAGTCAACCCCTTCCTTAATGATTATTAAAGCCTAATAATTTGGATTATAAACATTAGATGCTTCTATTTTATTAAAACCTAGAAAAATATGAATAAATGACTCAATTTTTCAAGAAATAATAGAGCCTAATTTTAGTAATTATGGATTGCTTATGTTGCACATTATTATTTCCCATGCAAATTAGTTTTTAGTTTCATTTAGAAAAAATATTCGAGCCTAGTAGAGAAATTTGCTCTTTAAGATGTATAAGACAGAAGTTTAAAATTTTTTATAAGAAATTCACATAACTCTACTTGATTTTTAGAACTTTTAAAGCATGATTACTATAATTCCAATAAAATAATTTAAAAAATTAAGATTTGGGCATGGCTAAAATGTGCATTATGCATAAAAAAATTTATTAACCACCTATGCTTCCCAATGAGCATTAGGATCATATTTGATGCATAACTATTAGATTCTAGCATTTTGGGTTCTTTCGGACCAAATATTTCTTATTAAATTTTATTAGATTTTGAAACCTTAGTGCCATTCATATTACTTAGAGAAAATTTACTAGTTATTTATATGAACATTAAGTTAAATGTTTATGCAATTTTTATCTAAGATGATGTATCAACTTTGTTGATTTGTAAAACTATGTTCAAGGTAGGAATCACTTAGTTCATGACTACTTCATAATGAAATTTTTTGTAGTGCACTTAATTTTTTCTATTTTATAAATTAATATTTAAAAATTTTCAACTACTCAACTCCCACCTTTTGTTACCTTTTTGTTCAATTTTATTTTTAAGCCCACCATCATAATTGCAACTAGCCACTACACAATGTTATATGCATTTGTCAATTATATATTCTAGCCACCACACATATGAGCAGCCATGAAGGCTTGTAACTCCTCCCAACAACTTTGAATTTCTATACAAAATTAATATATAAAATGGGCCTTGTAATTGTTAACTATCAACTATCAAATATAAGATGTGATTGTTAATTAATACTAATTCTCACTATTACTACCATCAGATGTCATTACAGGAAAAATAACTATAATTGGTGGAATAACCGATGGCTTCACATGCGTCGGAAATATCAAGCTTGTTTTTTTACGGTTTAATGATGGTTTATGGGAAGTCTAATTTCACCTAATCTTGATTTATAGTAGTTTCATCATCTAATCTTAACTCTCAACAAATATTATTACCCTTAATTTCTACTACTAGAAATCATCTATTAACTAATTTTGATTCTTACTATTGCAGCCAACTAATGCTATTCATTATTAATGCTGACATGCACCATTGCTTCTACAAAACAAAAGTGTAAATTTGTGTCCTATCTTATATATATATCTTTAATGTGTTTAATGAAAATTTTTGTGCTTCTCTGTCAAGTCTCGTAGTTAATCTTCTTTCATGCTACTATGATTTAAGAATAAGGTTTTTCTCATTATTTTTACTATGAGTTTTTTCTCTATAAATGTTTTTTTCTCGTTATGCTTTGCGAACGATAATATGAATCGCACCATGCCGTCACGCCGTGCTTTCGATGTCGTGGTGTGTGAAAATATTAGATCCGAACTCTGGATGTTCGAACAACGGCCCGGATGCAGCGAGGAGGGAGGAGGTCTAATTCTTCTCTTCCTCCGCTACATCTGGGCCGTTGTCCTGACATCCGGATGCCTGGATATAATATTTTTCGTGTTCCACACATCCACTTACACGTCCATCATCCGAAAATATTATCTCATCTTTCAAAAATGCTCTTTATTAGGTGACGTGAACCTATGGGCCCATTGTTTTTCTTATCTAAATTTTAATTTAAAAGACTTTTAAAACTCAATATTCTTTATGGCAGTGATCTTGGAATCTTTAAATGAATTACCTCAGAAATCTTCGGAGCCCACAAAGATGGCCTGCCAACCACTCCCCCATGTCATGATTGGCGCCTCCAGCTTTCATAACTGTCAACTTCCGCCTGTCACATCATATATAGTTCTCCAGTTTGATTGTACAGTCCTTCGAAGACTTTCAATGGATGCAGCTGTTCTTCATGGCGACATATTGTTTTTATGCTGGACTTTCAATGGAGGCAGCTGCAAGAAACTTTTTTCAATAATAAATTGTCCCTTAAACACGTTCAGAAAATGCAATAATTTCGTTCAAATATTTACGGTCCGTATGAGGCAGCGCATTATTTAGTTTATTTTGGAGAAATGGACTACAATATCTTTTCAACCGGCTACAATATAAATTCAAAAATGTTCTGTAGAATTCATGTAAAAGTCCAAACTGTAACCTCTGCTTACTATAAAGAAAACACAGTTTTGGCAAATTACAAGTAATGGCTTTACAGAGCCAAAAATAAAAAATAAAAAATAAAAGACATCTATCAACAAGGAGAAAGAGATCTACTCCCTGATTAAGCGATAATAGATCGAAAGCAAAGAAACAGCAAAATAAAGCCATTGAAATTCTGAATTTTAAGGTTTTGATGCAGTTCAAAGTGACAGGTCTCCTCCCAGTTCATGGACCACCTTTTCGACTTTGAACAGCAGATCTGTTTCAGAATGCCAGTGAGTTAAAAGTTACATTTGAAAGTATGCTCAAATTTCTGGAAGGCCAGAACACTAAACTCTCAAGCGAAAAGAAAGACATTACAACAACAACAACAACAAAGCCTTAATCCCACTACGTGGGATCGGCTCCATGAATACTTTTTCTCTATTGCGTCCTATTTAGTGTGTACTTTCATTTAGTTGTAATAAATTAAGATCATGGTAAGCCCGAGTCTTTCTAGGTCTACCTCTGTTTTTCTTAACATAAGTCGAATCTAAAACATCTACTTTCCTGATCGGATTATCAGATGGTCGACGTTTAATGTGACCAACCGAACAAAAAGACATTAATTAGAAAAAAAAAAAAGATAAAATGAATAGCCATGTCGAAATCTCACACCTTGAAACGAAGCATCNAAAAATGCAATCATTTCGTTCAAATATTTATGGTCCGTATGAGGCAGCGCATTATTTAGATTATTTTGGAGAAATGGACTACAGTATCTTTTCAACCGGCTACAATATAAATTCAAAAATGTTCTGTAGAATTCATGTATAAGTCCAAACTGTAACCTCTGCTTACTATAAAGAAAACACAGTTTTGGCAAATTACAAGTAATGGCTTTACAGAACCAAAAATAAAAAATAAAAGACATCTATCAACAAGGAGAGAGAGATCTACTCCCTGATTAAGCGATAATAGATCGAAAGCAAAGAAACAGCAAAATAAAGCCATTGAAATTCTGAATTTTAAGGTTTTGATGCAGTTCAAAGTGACAGGTCTCCTCCCAGTTCATGGACCACCTTTTCGACTTTGAACAGCAGATCTGTTTCAGAATGCCAGTCAGTTAAAAGTTGCATTTGTCTATCTTAACATAAGTCGAATCTAAAACATCTACTCTCCTGATCGGATTATCAGATGATCGACGTTTAATGTGACCAACGGAACAAAAAAACATTAATTAGAAAAAAAAAAAAGATAAAATGAATAGCCATGTCGAAATCTCACACCTTGAAACGAAGCATCTGACATGTATCTCTGTTATTGAAAAAAATAGTGAGAGGATATGATCCATACAAGGTTAGCATGCAAAAAAGAGGGGTTGGTAAAAAGTATGCTAGACAATACCGCAATTTCATTCTTGATATCTGCCTCAAGTAGTTGCTCGGTAACATCTGTGTTCAGTTAATAAACATGTAAATTACAGCAATCATATCAAAAAGACATGGCCACAGCTTGTCTGTCGGGAGAATTTTAGTTTAGCAAAGCAAGCTATTATTTATTTTCTTCCTTATAAACAAAAATTATATACAATTATCTTGATTGAGAAAAATTATTACATTTGGACTTCGGACGTAAAATTTACATTTGGAATCCAGTAAGAGTGTGTCACGTGGCAAGTGAGCCTCACCCCTCTACAAAATCTACCCAACCTGTGTATTACAGTAGGGCCCACTTGCCACGTGGCAACTCCCACTGAACTCCGGACGCAAATTTATATTCGGTGTCCTAATGCAATAATCGCTCTTTGATTTATATCTTCTAAAATAAAAATGCATGCTTTCAACTAAATAAAAATGCTTTTGGTTAGGATATCCACATTAGTTTTTTCCGTCTTTGCAAACCATGAATACGAGATATTCGGTAGTCAACTTACGCTGAGGTGATAAATGCGTAGCACTTTCCTGCAAGATGAGGTAAATTACTAGTGGTAAAGAGGTTTTGACGGTGTTTGATAGCATGTTATTAATGAATTTAGCCACTGGATTTAACTTAAATCCAACCAAACATTAAAAAAAAATGAAGCTTGTTAAACCAATTTTTTTACGCGTTCAATCTGCTTTTCCCGCTTTCCATCAATTCAATGATGTAAATCCGGATTTAATAAATCTGATTACAAGCTGAATTTAAAGAATTACTCTGTCGTTTGCACGAGCTCCATTTTCGTCCCCAAGATTCATCGGATTTAGTAAATCCTATTTAACATAAATCCGCATTGCCGCCAAACACCGCCTTAGAAAATCTGTTTGGGAAAATAAAAAAAAAACCAGTTCTAAAAGAATACCCCACTCCCAAGTGTATGATCAGCTTCTTCCAGTTGCTTGCTGATCTCTGCATAACAGTTAATAGTCAAAGCAACATGAATTATACGATGTGTTATGAAAAATCCTATTTCTATGACATTTATGCTTCATACCATGCTGCGGATATTTTGAACAATTGGTCAGTAGCTCTGTAAAACTTGGGGGAAAGCTAGAAACTATTGCGTTACTGCTATTGACAAGAAGAGGAGAAGGATGGTTTATTTCATTCTGGCTAAAAACTGGGGAAGGCATATCCCTTGTTATGGCTTCTTCATAGCTCTCGCCATCATTACATCTAAGGATACAAAACCGCACGTGCAAGAAACCGATTGAAGCATTAAATGCTTTGCTAATGAAGAATGATAAAACAGAAAATAGCCTTTACTTGTGTTGGAGTGCATTTGAGGCGATCATTTCTGATGGTGAGGAGCTATCACACAAAAAATAATTTGCTGGATGTGTAAAATCCATGTTATCGCTTGAACAGGCCTGTGAATCAAAGAGAGCAACACAGAAACAAAACTTGAATGGCAAGTTACGGCGTAAAGTCACCATAAGCATATATTATATACAGCGATAAAACTAATATTTCAAGATAGATGGGGTAAATTTAGTAGAGATTAAAAAGTTACCCTATATATAAGGGGGACAAAGCTATTATGTTAAACACAAGCAATAGAAGGATTTATCTAAATTCAGGAAAGTGTGAGGATCATCTTGTAATACACTTTAGTTTTGCTAGTAACTATGCATGAACACCAAAGTGAGCATTGTACGCATGAGACTGACTGAGCTGAATTGACATACACACAATAAAACAGAAATGAAATCCTATTTTATTATACTCATAATCATCACAGAACATGCACCAAGTAATTACATTTTGCATCAGAGTAATCAAAGCAACATTACAAAAGATTTACTTTTCAAGAACATCTTATGAAAGGTTTTGTCTATAGTTAACATAGAATTTTGAGATCACGTTTTCCTGTTTCTTTCATGACAGTAATAAAAGCACCAATGGCATTGGCAATGTCACATATAATTAAAGAATGATACCTACTGGTTAAGTTAAAATTTCAACCCATATGCTTGAAAGCCCATTGGCATAAATAGCGATATCAATGAAACATAAAACTTCAGTAATAAAAAAAAAGTATTTGAATATCGAGAGCATTTGGAAGCACCAATAGTGCAAGACTGATCATCCAAAAATAAGTAATCATATTTAATTGTGGCTTTCCTTGAAAGTATGGAGTTGGAAAAACACATCAGCATATCTTGCTATAGAATGAAGAGCATCATATCATAATAATCTTTTTAATTCAAGTTATGGAAAATATATAAAGATTCTACTTGAAGAGGAACTAAATTTGTACCTTAAAATAGAATACGAAAGTTTCTGCATTTGCACATGTAGAAAATCTCACCGCAAATTTCTGGATCTACAAGATCACAACGTCAAAAGTTTTTAATGATATAAACATAGATTGATATAAGCATCCTAGTAGTACATATAAACATAGAAATCAATTTCAAGAAAGCAAAAAAAATTGATGGTGCTCATACTTGAAACTAATAAAAATGAATCGCACTTGCTATCATTCCTAAATATATATTGAATGAGTACAAAAAAGAGAAAACTGCAATAATTTAATACAAAATATTGTGATAATCGATGATAACTTTTTTATGTAATATTCATTAATCTCTTTTATGTTTAGAGCCCCAACAGCAACTATGGAAGCAATTTCAGACAGCAATTCACACATAATATTATCAACATCTAAGCATACGACAAATAATATGATAGCCATATCCAAACTCAAAAAATAACAATTTATTTAAGCACAAGTTTTTGAAAACTATTGGAACTTAGCTTTGAGACCAATTACAAGGCTTCAATTGGAAGAATTTTCTATTTTCAAAAATTGCCTTTCTAAGAGTTCTACTTGGAAGTACCTTTTCCATTAAAATGAAAATCATAAAGGTAGGACTAGTAAGATAATTCAAACATGGTATAACTTTAAATTGCTTAGAATAACAAAACAGATTAATTATCCAAGGATTAATTAATATTTTTGTTAATTTTTGGGTCACTTCATAGAATATTTCAAAAGAAGAATCGGGTTTACATGTCCAACATAAATTAGCATAGCTCAAAACTAAACACATCATCTTGATTTGATCTTTAGTCAGCTAGGGTTCAAAAAAATCATTGGGCACATGGATAACATTGAGACCATTGGACTAATTTTATGTTTGATTTTAAGATTTATTTTGGATTGATTTGATTTTAAAAATTTTAATTTAAGTCATTAGAAGCAAATATTTAAATTTTAATCAGCAACCATATTGATTTCATTATTCTCAAGATAATATGCAATCTATCAAATTTTTTAAGTTAATTTTCCTCGTAAATTTTTTATGGATTCTACAAAAAAATTTACTTAAAAAAAATCATCTTTTAATTATAGCTTGAATTTTGTTTCTTTCCAAAGGTCCGAGAAACATGTGGCTTAGTATTGCATCAAAGTGTTGCAAAGTGATACACAGTGATTAACTAAAATAAATGAAATTAAAGGTTATAAAAGGGGACACGTTTCTACTTCAATTTAGTTATAAAGTCTAATCACACATAATCTATTCAATGGGTGTGGGTGATTTGTCCAAAAACAACAATCTAATATCAAAAAATTTCTTCATTGCGAATAAATAATAATCAATAGCTAATATTTCATCTGCCTTTCTTAAAAGATTAAGATTGATAAGAAGAAGTCTTTCAATCAATGATTAAATGGTATTTGTACATCCTCAATAATTTTAATTGTACTCCCCAATGTAAAAACAATGATTAATATTTTCATCATAGCTCACAATCCAGCATTAAAAATCTATGATACAGTAGAATTCAAGTTCAAGTCATTCCACCTAAACACCTCATCACAAATAAATGATGATTTCATCATGCTAAAAACCTCAAGGGTTAGTGATGAGAATTGATAGCATGGTAGAAGGTAATCCCAGCTAGTGGCAATCAACTAGGTACTGATTTCTTCTTGGTTTCATAATTTTTCGCTACATTGATTGGTTATAATAATCATTAAGATTAGTTGGAACCTTTGTAGGCTCATTATGAGTATAATGGCCTTCTATAATTCCCTCAGCTTCGAGTTAGTGATGCCCAAATTCTATTTGTATTCAGCTCGTTAAAAAATACTTATGTTTGTATTTGGTTAGTTTATTTAACAAGTCAAACACGAGCTATTTGTGAACAAGTCATTTTAATAACACTAATCACACAACTGTAGGATGTTAAGGATAGGGACGAGATTTATATCTTATTATTTATATTAAATATACATATCAATAAAATTTAATATATATATATATATATACTTTTATTTTATTTTATTTATCAATAATTTTAATTGATTTAAAATCTTCATAGGCTTATAATAAATTCAATTTTATATGTATGTAATTTAATTATTGCGAGCCAAAATAAGTCGAACAAAAACTTTATTTGCGTTTGGCTCATTTTTAAATTAAGCGCAAAAAAAATTGTTCATGTTTGACTTGTTTGCTAAGCAAACGAATCAAACACAAGCAATTTAAAGAGCCAAATGCAAGTTGTTCACAAACAATGAACCATTTTGACTGCCCTAATTACACCAGTTAGATGTAAAGAATATGTTTCTTCATGAGGATTTGCTAAAGGAGGTCTGCAAGAAGATACCCCCAAGCTTTGACACAAACCAAACAATGGGAAAGGTATGTAGATTGAGAAAATCACTGTATGGTTTGAAAAAATCTCCTCAGGTTTGGTTTAACAAGTTCAGGAAAGCAATAGTAGGCATGGGCTATCAACAGATCAATGACGACCGTACAAAATTCTTTTGATGACATGATGGTCACTCTAATATTCTTGTTATGTATGTGGATGATATGATTGTCACTGGGGATGATGGCAAAGAGATTGCTCAGTTGAAGGTAAGTTTAGGCAAAGAGTTTGAGATAAAAAAACCTAGGATGACTTAGATACGTCCTCGGAATTAAAATGGCTAGTGGAGCAGAGTGGATTGTTCTATCTCAGAGGAAGTATGTGCTAGACTTGCTCACAGAGATAACCATGTTGGGATGCAAGTATGCAGTTTCACCAATTGATCAGAAGAAAAAGTTGAGCGCAAAGGTAGGAGAGCCAGTTGATCGCAAGAGGTACCAAAGGTTGGTAGGTTGTTTCATCTATCTGAGTCACACTCATCTCGATATATCATTTGCAAAAAATGTGGAGGGTTTCTATATGCATGATCCGATGAATGGTCTCATGGATGCAACATATCAGATTTTGAGATACCTGAAGAGTGCACCAAGGAAGTGGTTGATCTTCGGGAATGGACATATAAGCATTGAGGACTATTGTGACTCTAACTGGGCGAGTTGTATGGATAACAGAAGATCCATATCAAGATATTGCAAGTTCATAAGGGGCAACTTGGTCCCTTGGAAGAGCAAGAAAGAGTCAGTAGAAGCGAGGTCAACAGTAGGGCTGAGTATAGGGACATGGCTGTAGGAGTTGCTGAGAAGATGTGGCAGAGAGCCTTGTTGGTAGAGCTCAAGATGGATCAAGGAGCTCAAAATGAAGTTGTGGTGCGACAGCAAGTCAACAATCAGCATCGCCAACAACCCGGTGCAACATGATAGAATCAAACATGTGGAGCTTGATAGGTTCTTCATCAAGGAAAGGCTGAACAACAGATTACTAGAACTAAGTCATGTAGCTACTTAAGAGCAAGTGGTTGCCTGCCTCACCAAAGAACTTAGCTCATTAGATTTGTTTAGGTTATGTGACAAGATGGGCTTGATGGATATCTTTTACCCAGCTTGAGGGAGAGTATTGTGATTTGTATCTAATATAATATCCTACTTGTAAATTTGAGAAGTCTTGGTCTAAAGATTTATTTGTAAATGTGGTAAGGCTCTATATAAGCCTAAAGCATTAATGAAATTGGTAAGTTTCAAGAGCGATCAATTCTTTAGATGGCAACCAAATTCATCGACTATAAGTAAGGTAGGGGTCGGTAATGCAAGATTGATAACTATTCTAGCTATGTTAGTATCAAAAAAAAAAAAAAAACACATCTCCAAGCATCATCAAGATGAATGATAATGTGTAAATAGCATTGACTGCAAATAACACCTTGTCATTGATGGCATCACCTAATGACATCAATAAATGATTGTATGTCATTAATAAACAAACAATGTAGATGATATTGAATGGTAATTACTTGTCAAAATTTAATGTGAGAATGAAAATAAAAACAGAGTAAAGGTAGAAAAACGAAACACAATCATAAAAGCGAAAGAATTTTAGTGATTTGGTTTCTCATATATCTATGATAGGGTTGGTGTAACTCCAATGACGAACAAGATTAAAAAGAGTCATCTTAGATCGTTTGGTCGCATTAAACTACGACCATCAGATGATCCTATTAAGAGATTAGAAGTGTTAGATTCGACTTATGTTAAGACAGGCAAAGGTTGACCTAAAAAGACTTGGGCATATTGTATAAAAAATGATATTAATCCATTAGAATTAAATGAAAAATATGACACTCAATAGGACACAATAAAGAAAAAATATTCATGCAGCAAACCCAACTTAGTGGGATAAAGGCTTCTAGTTGTTGTGGTTTCTCAATAAGACTGCATCTACCTCAAATTCCTCTGTAATTAAATTAAATGTAGCTTCTTGCAAATTCTTAGCGGTTGTTTGGTTGGAAGGATTTGTGGTGTATTATAATACATTTACAGGGATTTGATGAAATTATGTGTTTGGAATGAAGAAGTACAAGTACAATCTAAAGTATCAATGAATTTAAAGTTCACTCCTTAGTTCATTTTGGTTGAGTTTAGAATTCGGCCGATTTGACCGAATTTAAAGTTCACTCTCAATAAACTACACGCCAACCGCCCACAGCCCGCAGTCGTCTGTCGCTCACCACCTACCGCTCGCCTCCCAAATAAATTATTGCATTATTTTCAATCTAATTCAAACCAAAGAGAAAAATATAAAATTTTGCAGTTTATTTTACAGTGAACTAAACAACCATAAAGTACTTCAAATATATTGTAAAAACAGTACTCTACAAAAGTTTTACAATGTACTTCATTTTCAGTAAGCCAAACAACCCCTTAGAAAACAATCAAAGCACACATCTCTTTTTTAACGCTGAAAACAAACCACTATCTTCTCTCCGAACTCATGACTAACCCTAACAGAAGAACAACAAGAGTAAAATGTGATACCTTCATTATCTAGTTTACAAAAAAAAAGAATGTTGATAAAAGATATGAAGAGGGGAGCATTATAGATAAAAAAACCAAAACCAAAATTTGTTCTACTAAATATCCATTTTGAGCTCAATTGATAAAGGAAGGGTGAAATTTTAAAGTCAAATGCACTGCGAGTTAAATTGCTTTCTCAATGAGTTCAAAAAGATAAAATCCTTCTTGAAAGGTCACAAACATAAGTACAAAGAAAACTTCAAGAAATTAGATCACCAAAGAGCTTTTGTAGATGAAGAGTCTTTTGTGTCAAAGACAAGAAAGATTTTGTCGAAGATATTTCATGCACAAATAAAAGAAATATATACAGAGGTGTTGTAGAGCATGTAAACAGCTAAGATGAAATGAGACTGACCCAAAATTTTCTCCAAATATTTAAATTTTGTTTGGAAATAATATTCCATGGCTCAAAGGAGTGTGCCACTGAAATTTGTTCTAAAATCTTGGTTTGATCAGAAAAAAATGCATTTAAGTTTCTTATGCAAGCAATAAGTTAGAGGGTGGCACAGGCAACATTTTTACTTAAGGATACTGAAGTCAAAAACTAATGTAAAAGAGTTGGGCAATGATTTTATATTTTAATTTTCAATTTCATTAAGTCAAAAAAGCATACATGACAAGAGAAATATTCTGCAAAAACTTTTAGTTTTTTTAGTATGAAAAGGTTGTATCGACTAAGTTAACCGAACTTGCTTAATAAATNTTTTGTGTCGACTAAGTTAACCAAACTTGCTTAATAAATCAAGATAGGTAGAAATGATTGCCTAAGCACCCAAAAAAAGTTCACTAAAGTTGATCAATCAAGAATATAGTTATGTCAGATCCCTTCAAGCAAGTTAATTGAACTTGGTCGATCAAGCAACACACCTAAACTTGGCATTCCATCAAGTTTTATTTTAAACACCGAAAGATATCGAGTTAACACTCCAAAAAGCATTTGGTCAGACACACTGAACTTGACCAAAATCCATGTAAGGCATGAAAGGTCTTTCCAGAAGCCTATAGACAAGTAAAATGAGTTTGGTTGACACCAAAATACAATAGGATGTTCAACCAAGTGGACGAGTCAAGTCCAATGAACCTGGTTGATGCTCCAGTATGTACATTGGAGAAACTTGTCTTAGAGTGTCGATTAAATTAGATGAACTTGATTGATAGCCTAGGACTTGCCGAGCTAGTTGTGCCTTCGAGTAAAGTTCAACAAACATTTTTTATGGTGCATTTTAAAGTATTTGACCATACTGTCATGACAAACAAACTTCTAGCTTAGCATAACTAGCATGTTCATATACAAATCTTGACAAGGAAAGCAAAAATCTGGCATCAAAGCTTTTTAATGAATTCAATGCTCAATGAACTCGTGATTGCATATAATATAACAGTCAATTCAATTACATTTTCTTAAGTGTTTGTTCTTCATCAAAAAGTCCAGGCAAACTTGCATCTTTTGATAATAACAAGACACTTCAGTATGCCTTAAGATCACATGATCAAAAAATATAAGGATCTGACATGCATAGAAAGAAGCATGATATAACAAGGTCATCTTAAGTTTGACGCATAAATAAAAATAACAAGACAAACAGAGTCATTTCAAAGCTTCAGCTGAACCTAAAACTACAACAAAATTCAAGAAACTAAACTTTGCAACCTAAGTAGAAAAGATTACATGGATAAATCAGTATAATTCACTCTATGATTCAAACTCTACAGTAAAACAGCATGTTGAATTCGCAATAAACAAAAAGATAACCTCCTAGAAGACTTGTTCCAGCAAAGGTTGTGCGTGGAACTACGGAACATTGAATTTCTTATTGAATATTGCATGATATATTTTTCCCAGTGAAATAGCGCAACGATGCCAAGGGATGCCACTGGCACTACTAGTAGCAGAAGTAACAAAGCAATAAAGTCAAAGGAACCCAACATCAAGGAGAATGAAGTTAGCACCGTATATTAAATCCAGATTCAAGCATGGTGGCTCCACTTGCCTGATTTGAGCAATCTCTATAACTCATAAAGACCAGTCTGCTGCCTCTAATTGGCCACTGAGGCACACAGTGAACTTGAGGCCACGTTAAGTTGAGACTGGAAACTATATGCTCTTCCTGCAATCATCCAGAGAAAAATTATGACTCTATTCAATCACATTATATACTACAAATCAAAATATCCAGAACAAACAATCCGAATATAGCAAATAAATATATAAATAATTTGTTGCAGGCTTGCATAGATCATTATAATCTAGAATTGCTAATGAAATGAAACCTCCAATCATATAACCATGAGATTCCAACATCAGAGGCATCCTTAAGATAACAATAGAGAAAACCTCCCTAAACCAAAAAGCATACAAGCTACATTCTAANGCATATATCCATGAGATTCCAGCATCAGAGGCATCCTTAAGATAACAATAGAGAAAACCTCCCTAAACCAAAAAGCATACAAGCTACATTCTAATGATCAAATAAGGAATGTAAGTGGAACAAAATCTCATCAAGAACTATCTACATGCAAGCATCGTGTAGTTTATGAATCCTGAACTTCCTATCGACTAAACAGCCAAAACAGCAGGAACGAAAAGTGGGGAACAGAGGGGACTGACGTGAACGTAGCCAGAAACGGAGATCGAGAGCACGGAGTCATTGGAGGAGCTCGCCTTGACAATGAGGATGGTCGCCGTCGAGGATGCAGTGAGCCAGGTACCTCTGTTGTTGAGCACTGCGCAGTTGGAAGGCTGTCGGAGGACGTTATCGACGGTGCCGGAGTGCCGCCGGGGGATGACGAAGAATCGGGAGAACTCCCCTTCCCACTTCCCCTTCAATGTCGGTGGGCCGGCTGACGGGAGTGTTGCAAGCGGTGGGATCGACGGGAAAGATGTAGCTTCCGCCATACCCTGGCTGGGTTTGTGTTCGGATCGGGAATGGAGGGAAAAGATAACAAGTGGCGACAAAAAATATTTGAATTTTTTTTTTATTTAAGCTGATTTTTTTTTTTAATTTAAGTTTATATATATATATATNTATGTGTAATTCGAAATCACGAACTCACAATAAAAAACTTCATCCTCAATACCATGTAGCAAGTAAGTATATCCTTAACCAATCACTATATTATTAGGCGGATTGATTTATCAGTTAAGTTAGGGTCCGTTTGGGGCAGCTTATAAGTGCGGACGGCGTTTTCAAAACGTCGTCGTACCGTTTGGTTCGCATTTTTAACTAGCTTATCTGAAACTGTGTTTTGGTTTTTACACTAAACGCAGGCCGCGGTTCTACCTCTGCAGCCGGCCCCCGGGCTGCGTTTCAGGATAAACAGCTTATCCTCAAACGCACAAACTATCCCAAACGGACCCTTAGTTATTTTATATCACGAAATTAAATTATATTTTTTATGAGGTGTGGTAGCTTACTTTTAATTAGGATTTAGGTAAAACTCTAATGCCAAGCCACCAAAATGATTCAAGATTGTAACAATTGAATGTTACAAGGGAAAGATACAGCACTCCTTTTGATTCGACTGTCTTCTCAAGATCAATGACACACGAAAGTGTTGAATTTCTTTCACCACACTGGGAGACTCAACTCTCAAGTGGCTCAACAAATTACCAGCACAAGTAATCATATCATTCACTTACTTCAAGAATATGTTCGTGGTATGTTTTAACAGCGCTTAGAAACCTTAGAAGAGCTGCAAACTCTTTTGAAGCTTTGTTAGGGACAAAATAAGACCCTACACGTCTTCATCACTCATTTTCAGAAGAGAATATTAGAGGTTTGAGACATATATTCTTGCATCCCTCATATAAGAATTAGAGGACCTTGTTTTTATGCACTAGAATTGTTGCGACCAAAGATACTAACTGAGCCGATGGAGCTGGCCAACAACTACATCTTGATAAAGAGTATAACTCTTCCCTTGCTTCATTTAGAACTGAGCCAACCAATTGACAAGACATAACCCTCACCCTCATATTCGAACTCTTTTTGAGGATTCACGAAGACACTCAGATAATTGGACAATCGATGGAGCTCATTATCAGGAGAATCAAGCTTGATACCTCGAAAAAAAGCCAGCTCGATATGAAGAGCGGTCATCTCCTACTTAAGAGATACCCATAGAGACTTTTGAGATTCTTGATGGTCTAGATAGTGAAAGCCATCCAAAATAAAGATTCTTTCAAGAAGGTGACCCTGAAGAAAGCCAGAGCATATTTTTGAAACTCAAAAAATTATTGCACGTACCATCGGGACCATGGTCATAACATTGAGAAGTGTTGAACCTTCGAGGCCCGATCGAGGATTTGATCAAAGTTGGAAAATTGAAAGATTTTGTAGCTCATAGAGCAACCACCCAACGATGAAAAAAATTCTTTTTTACAGAAATTAAAAATGAGTTAGTCTGGGTCAACACACTAAACATAGCTGACATAGTTCCTTCCATCTTCAAAGGGGACAGAGGAGAATCGTCATGTCGAGCCAACATGAAGAGGTCACAGACAGGTGAATTATGTACAACCGCCTTGGTGCTCCAACACAGCTCAAATCCTCCATGTCTTTTACCAACATAGACCTACCACCAAAGGCAACCCCTACAATTACACGATAATTGTCAACACCTTGATCATCAATTACCATATTTGAAGCATATTTAGCGACATCATAAGCTTAGTGAACATTACTTCAAGTTGATATTTGTTAAGATGAGTTTGAGCACCTCTCATCTTTCGACCATACCCGCACTACCCTACGGGTTCTCCGGAGAAATGAAAGAATCCCTGGGAACCCTCACCCTGCCAATCATCTGGGCAGAATGTGAGAAGGAATTCACTAACATGGCTTCTTTTTTCGTGGTTGATTCCCCACCCACCTATAATGTTATTTTCAGTCCTCGTTGCTTAACTCCATCCAAGCCTTCACCTCCACATGCCATGTAGTCATAAAATTTCTAGGTGACACATGGGTGATTACAATCTGAGGTGACTTAAGCAGTCCCGCACCTACTATCTTTGTGTAGTCAAAAGCATTCTTCAAGGGTCTCTAGATCTCAACAACTTGGGGAGAAGGCATCAATACTTACCAAATGGCCCATACAAATGATGATGATGTCAATAAATTTTTCTTGCTGTGTGATGCTTTTGATGTAGGTCATAGAAACTAACTAATGAAGACTCTTTGAAGTTTTTGAGATAGCTTCGCCTGGTAAGCTATTGAGATGCCTGTGACACTAGTTAAATTGTCTGCACCAGCTAAATGTAAATCTAGCGGTTTGATTAATGAAGCATAAAATGAAGACATCAACATTCATGTTTTTTTAGATGATTCTATAAAAGATGCAAAAACTACTGGAAGCCAATTACATATGATAAGTCAAGTACCCAAGATGGGTATCTAAAGTGGTCATGGATTTGAAGGCAAACAACAAATGGTGAATGTGCATTTATTTCTTAAACTTGAATTATGTCTGCCCAAAAAACAACTACCCCTTGTTAAGAATCGATGCAATTATAGACGCGATGGTCACCCATTCAGTGATGAGCTTCATAGACACTTTCTCTGGCTACTATCAAAGCAAGATACGGCCCACTGATGTAGAAATTACAACATTCATCATTGATGAGAGAGTGTATTATTATAATTCAATGTCTTTTACAGCCAACTGATGTAAAAATGACAACATTCATCATCGGTAAGGGGTGTATTATTATAACACAATGTCTTTGGATTTAAAAATATTGGGGCGACCTATCAATGATTTATGGATGCAATCTTTACAAAACAAAAAAAGGAAAAAAAACATCAAGGTGAATTTGAATGATATAGTAGTAAAAAACATAACACCCAATCAACATATCAGAGACTTAAGAATATTTTAAACATTAAAAAAGTTTAGCATGTAGCTTAATCCAATACAATGTAAATTCAATGATGCAACAAAGTTCTTGGGCTATCTCTTGACCATTGAAGGAATTAAAATAAATATAAAATATTTAAAGCATTGAACAACATGTCATTTTCAAGAAACACCAGTAAATCCAAAAACTGATCGACTGAGACGTATGACTGAGCAATTTCATCTCAAAGTCAGGTGACAAGTACGTTTTTTTTCTTCAAGGTCTTATGATGAGAAAATAATGTAAATAAGCATTTAGAAAAATGAAGCACGCCTTAGCATTACTGCCACTCCTCTAAAGCCCAAAGTCGAATGAAAAGCTTTCCCTCTATTTAGGAGTAGAACCTAAAGCCATTAGCTCAGTTTTTGTATGAGAAGAGAAGAAGTAGTTTTTGATCTACACTGTCAACCGAGTCTTCTCTGAGGAGCTGAGATCAAGTATCTAAATGTGAAAAACTAACCTTCTCTTTGGTTAAATTGTCTGCAAGCTCCACCCGTAATTCCAAACTCATCCGATGAGAATCATCATTAACCGTCCACTCAAGTTTGTCCCCATCCGGCCGAAACACTCCAATCAGCTTCTCAAAAGGGCGATAGAAGTTAATGAGTTTGATCTTTTCTATGTGCTCCAAATCACTCTCAAGGCTTAAGCCATAACTGACTTTCTGGCCTACTTTTTTGAGTTGAGAGAGTCCAACAATGAAATGGCGACCGATAATCATACCTGAGTACTGCATATCGATGGAGCATCTAGTCACATCAAAGTAGGGATCAACCATGCTCTAAAAATTAGACTAGGGGTCATTTGCACCACTTAATATAAGTGAGATTTGAAGTCACAAGTAATCAAACAAAGTATGAACATTGATATTCAGGTTATCGTTAGTGTATTAGATGTTACACACCACCACCTAATAAAATCTCATTTGTACTTAGTGGTCAATCAAGTAAATATATATTTTTAATTTAAAGATGAGATGATGGCCAAAGATCTCGACAAGGCCAAGGAAATGATAGAGAAATTCAAAGAATTCAAAATCGAGCACATCTCCTGATAAGATAATCAAGTGACTAGCCTCTTATCTAAGTGCATCTACTTAAGGGAGGGAACACCTTAGAGAATCAACTGACCGACCATTGAAGAAGCCCAAATAATGGAGATAGAAATTGAGGAAATAAAGAGCTAGGTAGACTTGTACATCTCTCTTTTTAAGACTGGAAATGTTATTGAGGAAGTAACCGACTTGAAGCACTTTATGATGAAAGTTGACTAATATTTGTTGATTGAGGAAATTTTTTTAGAGGTCAACCAGGTCACTACACTTAAGTTGTGTCAAGGAAAATGAAAGGGAATAATTACTAAAAGAAATGCATTCTCATGAATGTAGAAGCCATTCCGAAGAAAAAATATTATCTTACAGGATAAAATGACAAGACTATTTTTGGCCGACCTTATACAAGAATGCTGAATAATTCGCATGATGATTCGATCAATGCCATGAATTTGCACTGATGCAGTACCAAATATCCCACAAACTGCAACCAATTGTCATCTTATGGTCATTCGTAGTCTAATGACTCGACGTCATTGGAATATTTCCTTTGTCACGCAGAAAATGGAATTCTTGCTCATCACAGTGACTTACTTCTCCACATGGGTTAAGGCAAAAGCGTGTGCTCGTATTACAACTAAGGTCATCCAGAATTGCATCTAATCATATTTGATCTTTTACCATGGTTTGAAGCTCATTATCATCATAGATAATGAAAAATAGTTGCTATTCAAGGAGTAATCTATTTCTTTCAAATCTAAAGAAGTGAGCTAAGGAGATAAGTGCAACTTGATTTGGTAAGTCTAATCAACCCATTCTATAATGTGAAGCGGTAGAAGAGCTTTTATGATATCAATTCAAGTCTCTAAGCTCAATGTCTCACGAAAATATGCATTAAGAAACTATAAGAGCACTCAACTTTTAATATTTAGTTATGATCAACTCAACATCAAGTAGACCCAGGGACCACCGCAACCAGGTATGGGCCCACTATGTTAAGTTGGGCTATTATAAAAGAAATCTAAAGATATATAAGAGTGATTAGAGGTCAAAATGATGGATGAAAAAAAGTGAGATCAACAATTTCGCAACTCATAATACACTCTATAACACCTCACTATCAAAACCTAATAGTTTCCCTCCTATCCACCATCTAAAACCCTAATGTTTCATACGCTCTTTCCTTGGATAACACTTCAACTATCTAAAAATCTCTTAAACGTTAAGTTTAATCTTTGAATTGACCATCAGTTATAGAATTAAAGATTGAGCTTCAACACACCTCTTTAGAAAATCAAACCATGGCGCGATACCTCTCCATCATCATAACACTCATTAATCATCTCAACAATAAATATATTATTTGTTATATCCTCAATTACCTCCCATCATCCTATCAAAACTTTAAGGTAGTCATTTTTACAAGACTAATACATATTAATCTTGATAACTTTTATTATTTCATATGCTTTTAAGGAGAACAATGTTTTCACAGAGTCTGCCGAAGAGCACTAATATTATTTGTGTCATTTATGTAATGGAAATTCTTGAGATTACTTTCACACTCAATGATGCTCCATATCAACCCTTCTAAAACCAACGCTTCTAGTTTCTATCTTTGTCAAAGGACCTCCTTTGATAATTCGTCAAATATGCCACAAGATGGGATCACTTTGCTATAAGATAGAAAAAATACTTCTAATCTCTAATACAAACTAATATGAACCTCCTTCTCTACTATCAACCAAATAATCTCCCACCAGAGACTAGATTTTTTTACTTTGGTGTTGCATTGTATCTTGCACAACATCTAAAAAACCTTCAACACTTCACCAACTACTCTAGTGATGAGTAGGTCATTGTAGGAAATGATGAAACATCACCGATAATTCAAAAATACAAGGTCGACTTCTTAATCCCACCTATAAGGTTGAAATCTTACCTCTTCTTCATCTTCAGACCAATCTCTCAATCTCATCTTTGTTCATCAACTAGCTGGAGATAATGACTGCTTCATTATATTTAATGATTATAGTTTTCACATAAATGATTAAAAAACCAAGTGAATTCTTCTTTAATGCCACACTCATAAAAAGTTATACTCCACCCCCCCCCATCTTAAATCTAATCACTACATCAAATCCATCAATTCCCCCAACACATGAAATCAATTTCTTGGACATCCCCATGAAACTATTTTAAATTCTTCCCTAAAATAGATCCAAATCTATATATTCCTATATTGGT
This sequence comes from Phalaenopsis hybrid cultivar, assembly GCA_002079205.1. Lineage (NCBI taxonomy): Eukaryota > Viridiplantae > Streptophyta > Magnoliopsida > Asparagales > Orchidaceae > Phalaenopsis > Phalaenopsis hybrid cultivar. The sequence goes on from JXCR01141925.1 coordinate 153,679, forward strand.
TTTTTTCACATTTTATCTCACTCTACAAAGAGTCACAAGTTACCCTTATCCCATAACATGAAAATCTGCAAAATCTTTGAACTAATCCACTTTGATGTAAAGGGCACTTCCCTCACCCCCTTTTCTTAAAGATATAAATATTATGCTTTATGGGAACATTTAGATTGAAGAACTCCCACTACTGCTCTATCGTTCTCTTTAGCAGTAAGTACATAGGTTCTAAAATTCTCCTTTATCTGCTCCTTCAATTGCATTTCTCTCCACCCGAGGATCTATAACAAATCATCTCACCTCAAACATTCCATCAACTTAGTATACTTACCAACATGCATATTCTACCAAATTCATATATACACTTAAATCAATATAACTCGAGTGATAAATAGTACCAAAAATCATATATCAGTTCTCTGCTTCTCTCCACCAAATCCTCTATTTCTACAATCTTCATTTTCTTCCTCTAGATAGCCTTTTCTTAAATCCACTCCAATCCTTCCTTCAAAGCTCAATGTTTAAGCTCCTCAAGAGAGGAAGTTTCCTCCATAGTAATTCCTTCTGCCTTCTTCACTTCATCATCACGAACAACTTCAAATAGGACTAGCTGCTTAAGGCTAGCTTGAATTATTTATTACAAGTGGACTTCATATCATATAAATGTAGTTAATATTTAAACTGTATAATGATTATTAAATAATATTACATTTCTAATAAAAATGAAACAATGAAATGATAAATAATAATAAAATCTAATGAAATATAATATATCAGTATTCAGAAAATAAAATAAAATAAAAACAAACTAATTTTCAACATTATATTTATATTTTAATTAATAATTAGATATTGAATAGACATATTTAAAATTTAAAAATAGGAATTATTTATGGGATATAGCTTGTTGCTGTTGTTGTTGTTGTTGTTGTTGTTGTAGGCTTTATTTGTCTTTTTTTTCTTTTAAGAAGTTACTAATTCTAAGTGTTGAATTTTTTTAGGATGTCGGGTCGTGTGTTGTTCGTGAGTTCATATACACTGGGAGGGTTCTGTGTGAGGAAGGTGGAGGAAGAAGATGGATGTGTTCTACAAGGCTGAATTATGTGTTCTATTTTCTGATTCTCCTCCGAGGACGGAGCGAATAAGATAATCTAATGATAAAAGAGACCCTCTTTCTGGTTCCTTATTCCTCCCTTTTGTACATGCTCAAGAATATAGTAAAATATAAGCTGTGATGATTTCTTAGTGAAAAGGCGGTGATATGTATGTCAAACGACACATAAATGAAGATGTGGCAATTTTCCATCCTTGAAATCGATCGGTCTTCACTTTTGAGTTTTGATAGTTTCAAGGATTAGAGAGGAGGCGAACTAGACTAACGAGTCTGATTTGTGAGTTTGTTAGAAGGAATATGCCATATTGGTGAGCTAGTTCACCAAAGTCGGTTCGACAGGCAACTTGGCAATTAGTGTAAGACATCTGACATATTGGTAAGTAAGGTCCACATGTCACCATAGCAAGTCAATCCGGTGACACTTGTGTCATACGATAATTTGACTAATCAGACCCATATGGCCTGCCAGACGTGGGTGTTGGCCCATGAAGGCCGATTTTTGGTCTACATTAAACCGTTTGGGACCGCTTTTTACAGCTTCGCGGTCCGCAATCGCAAAAAAAAAATGTTTGGCTCGCTGCGTCGCGGCAGAGCGAAGCCAAAGCCGGAGAAAAGCGGGAAGCTGGAATCNGAAGCAAAACCATCATGCCCTACCGCCTTATTCTTATTGATATTTTTTAAAGTTTCAAAAATTTCTTCCTCCGTAGGGATCGAGCAAAGATTAATATTGGAGATGCAATCTTTCTCCTGCAGAAAAAGAGATTCATTAATAGGAGCCACCTGCGGGTCATAATGAAAGAGAGCAGAGAAGTAATTCACGACGCGATCTCTAATTAAGCCCAGATAAAAAATCCAATCATCTGAATCATCCTTAATTCTCAATATAATATTATTTCCCCTTCTCTGTTTAGTAGATGCATGAAAGAAACGGGAGTTCCTATCACCTTCAGTAAAATGAATCTCCCCAGTCTTTTGACAAAGTAAATTCTCCTCCTCCTTGATAGCCTGAAGCAATTCATTGTGTGTGTCTGCTAATTCAAGAACTAAATTGGGGGAGCAAACCTGAACTTTTTCAAGCAAATTCACCTTAGCTTCAACATCTAAAACATTCTTATGTACAACCCCAAAAGTATTCCAATTCCAATAATGAAGGTAAGCAGCTACCCACTTATGTAATTTCCACAAGACAAACCAGGCTTTGCCCCTCCCCTCAAACTTTTAAACCTCTTTGACAACAGAAAGGAAGGAATAATGAGAAGCCCAGACATTCAAAAATCTAAAGCAGTACTTACTAGAGGAAGCAATAGGAGCAACATTAAGAACCAAAGGAGCATGATCAGACCCAACAAAATTAAGATGTGTAACTTTGGAGACTGTAGAAGAATTTAGCCACCCATGATTGCCCAAAAAACGATCTAATCTCTAAAAAAGCATGTAGTCGACCCACGTAGCGGGATTAAGGCTTTGTTGTTGTTGTTGTATAAAATATGCCAACTGTTGAAATTTATATCTAATGTAGGTCCTATTTGTAAATAGAATTCTAGGGACTTATTTGTAAATGTTACAAAACTCTATATAAGGCAAGCCATTAATGAAATGTGTAAGTTTTCCAAAAGCAATTACTTTTTTTATGGTATCAGAGACCAAAACCCTAGTCGTTGCTACAAAAGTTTCGGAAATCGTTGTGATCTCTATTCCAAAAACTACTATGGGTTACAGCTTACCGTCCGGGCAGGGAGGACAAAATGGAAGACAAGAAAGACGAGAACTTCGGTGATCCCTGTGCACTGCAATCCCTTACTAGTGCGGCAATTCCTGTGCACCGCGATCCTTTACCAGTGCGGCTTGGTGCTTTTGGAGTGAAGCAGGGAAGAGCGCTACAAAGTCTAAGCATGAGGTTCTCACTCGTTCGTGTGAAGTCGGGGAGTGCGGCCTGCTGCTTGCAGAGTGGAGTAGGAATCACGGGTTGTTTGCTAAGTAGAGATGGGATTTGAGGCGTGGCCTGAAGGATACAATAGCAATTAGAGCTAGCTGAGAAGGCAATAATGGGACTGTTGCATATAAAACAACATGGAATTGCAGCTTGGGATTTAGAAACGCAGGGCAACAGAGCTTTATTTCTAGAGTTCCACTCCATGGTTGGAAGGCGAAGGATCAAAGAGTTTGTTTCGTGTGGGCTAAGGCAAGCAGATCACATGAACTTGCAGGAAGGAAGTCACATATGTAATGTGTGCTCTAGACTTATCGTTGCGATTGAAGATTTCAGGAGACGAACATAGTACAGAAGATAAAAGATTGGAACTTCTGGTAAAGAAAGATCCTAAAATTCTGAAGGTCTTGGTCAGGCTTATATAGGGAGCTAGCATCTTGATGGGAACCACTACCTCAGCACATGCTCCGACGCGAGTGAAACTAGGTCTCTCTCCTATGGATCGGCCACTTGAGGGTGATAGATAGATCCTGAAGTTCTGAAAAAGATAGATCTTGAAGTTCTGAAGCTCAATGGACCATTCACTCATCTGAGTTAGTGTCGCCGAATCGAGGTTGTTCTAGTAGGGAAGAGACTAGAAGAATACCTGACAGGGGGGTGGTAGAGCCAAATAGTGACAGTGCTGAGGAAGATGAGTGAAGGACCGCACATGATTTGATTTACATCTGGTTACTCAACTTGATGGTTCCATTGATTGCCACATCAGTGGATGGCATTCGAAAAGTGAATGACACCTGGGCAAAGCTGAAGAGGACATGTTGGAACTGAGAACCACATGAGGGTGTTCTAGATTCAGCGTGACACAGAGACAATGGTACAAAGCGAGATCGATTCAGGTATACTCAATAGAGTTGGAGCGGCTGTAGCAAGATCTTGATCACTTCTTACCTATGTCAAGTTGTGGTGATTCGGGGTGCACGAAGGGGGAGATTTTTGCACAGATGAGGGCTATGCAGTTTGTAGCTAATTTTAGTCAGGCTTTTGATCAGAGTAGATCAGTCCTCCTAGTCCAGGAAACGATTCTATCACTGGATGAGGCCATCACCGCGATGTTGCAGGAGAAGAGTTGTCTGAGGTTACACTCTGAGTCGAGTGCACTTTCAGGTACACAATCAACTTTGACTTACTCGAGCTTAGGTATGAGATGCCCAGGGTAGACCCATAGGTTCTACAACTGTGGGTGAGACACCTGAGTAAGGCTTGTCCAAAGCCACTCGAGAAGAGAGACGAGTGGACGTGAACAGTCTAGAGGCCATGGTCGTAATCGTGGGAGCCAAAAAGGCGAAAGAGGGGTGCACGGAATGAATCTGATGGTAGCGGAGAACGATGGAGAGATAGGGGTGGTCTTTGCCAATGAGGAACACGATCTGGAAGCAGGGAGTGACAATTGATGGGATTGAGGATGCATCTAACTTAGGGTCCGTTTGGGACCGCTTTTTTACGGCTTCGCGGTCCGCAATCGCAGAAAAAAAATGTTTGGCTCGCTGCGTCGCGGCAGAGCGAAGCCAAAGCCGGAGAAAAGCGGGAAGCTGGAATCACCCGCGGCACAGCTTTTTCGTCTCCGAAGGATCTTTTTGCCCTCGCAAAAGACCCTCGTCTCCGCGCGTTCTTCCTTCTTGACCCAGACCGAATCTCACGCCCGTTTTCTTCTCGCCCTCGTTGCCCGTTCTTCTTCCAGCCCTCCTCGCCATCTCGCCTCGCCGACCAGGACCGATTCGCAAAGCAGCTCCCATTCTTCTTCCCCGCTCTTGCTCTTCTCTCCCTCGGCTGTCTCCCGTTCTCGGCGTCGCCGGCTTCACACGACAAGGTGATTTGCACCTTTCTCTTCCCATCTTTCTTTTATCTATTCTTCTTACCACTTTAGAGAAAATGGGCGGCAATCACAAGCAGAGGAAGGAAAAAACCACATATGTATGGAAAAAGCTATTATTGATTCACTCATAATGGATACACGATCTAAAATCTAGAAATAAATCCAAAAAAATAGCCATCCAACATTAAAGAATGTAGCCACTGATTTTGGAGGTGCTTGTATTGCTGCTATGACTAGCTTGAGGAGATTGGACCTTTCTTGGCTGATCAATCTTTGGGATTCTTCACTCATTGCTGTAGCTCAGAACTGTCAAAATCTGGTGGAGGTTAGATTGATAGGCTGTGATCAGATTACTGGATCTGGGATTCGTTCCTTCTCAGGTCACCAGTCGTTGGAGATCCTTGTGAGGAGTTGCTGATAACTCCANCTAGGGTTTCCGCTTATGGTGAACCCTTGCTCGAAACAGACATCTATTTTCGCTTGCTCATTTCGATCCTTTCCGTCTACGTCTTCGGCTCTAGCTGGCGGAGGAATTCGCATCGTCGAGCCTGCTCGACTGCTGCGTCGTTGAGTTGTCGTCTTCTTTAGTCTATCGTGTTGTATGCGGCCCGCGTCTGTGGCGCTTCGCGCTGCAGGTTCGTCAAGGCCGCTCGACTGCTCCGCCAGAGTTTCTGCTCGACTGCTCAACTGCTCACGTACCAGTTGCGCCATTTGCTGCAGTGCTTGTGTGAAGCACGCTAATGGCCTCAGGGTTTTTCTACACTGCCGCCGTCGCTAGTGATAATTCCGTCAAACCCTCTTATGCTACAGTGGTTCACAAACACAGCTCTCATTTCCACCTCGCAGATAGTCCGGTATTCCCGCAGATGTACCACGATTCTATTGCAGTAAATGACAATTGCAATCTCATAAAAAAATAGAGAAAAAGGCGGGCAAACCAACAATATTCTTCTCTGACGCTGAAATTTTAACTCGTGTAGGAAAATACAAATTTACACTAGTTGGAAAGTTTCAATTATGTTTCTCTAAGATGGAGATCATCAAGAAGGTTTTTGAAGATTTCAAACTAGTTGGGGATTGGCAGGTGGGTCATTTCAAAGGAAGGCATGTTATGATACAGCTGAGCATAGAAAAAGATTACACGAGGATTTTCTCAAAGAAATTCATCACAATCGAGGGCAAACATCTGAAATTGCTCAAATTGACCCCTGATTTTGATCCCAGTCAAGAACCCCCAATTGCACCTATCTGGTTCTCATTACCTGAATTCAAGCTTCAATTATTTGACCTACCTATTTTATATGCAATTGGGGCTATTCTTGGAAAACCTTTGCAGGTAGACTTACCTAGAGTTCATTTCTCAAGACCCTCTATTGCAAAGATTTTGACTGAAAGAGATATTACACTACCAGATGTAGAAGAAGTCTTGCTTGGATCTACTCACAATGGTTATTGGTAAAAAATCATTATGAAATAAAAATCTTACTACTTCAAGCACTGCAAAATGTTTGAACACCGATAGAAGAAATGTTTTGGATTGCACCCACAGTTGAGAACCAATAGTCAATAGCAGAAACACGCTATTAGTGCACCTCATGTACCTGAACGCGCTCCCAACAAACCTGATGACAGCCAACCTGAGGAGGGAAACACGACAAAACAGAAGATATCTGCCCATGTGATCCCTTCTCCTGACCATACTACAACGGATAATGTTCGAACTGAAAATCAAGATAGTCTCGCAGCTCCCATTCAGGAAACATCAGGTGCAGATGTAACAATTCACACTTCATATACAATGAAACCTATCGCGGTGGCAACGACTGTCTTTCCTTCCACTGTGGTTCTAGTATCAAATCAGATCGAGGATCACATGGCCCAGTCTTCAGATGAAGAATGACAGGTTTACACTTCTCGGCAGAAGAAGGTTGGGGGCACACTCCAAGTTGGAAACTTAATGGATGATACTTTAGTTACTCCTGACAATGACACGACTCTTCAAAGTTTGTTATCTGGTTCCGCTCCTAAAACTAGAGGAAGAGACATGACTAAACTGACTCGTCTCTAGCTACTTGTTTTCGCATGTTTTAAATTTGTTTAACTTTTTATTGTCTATCTGTATCTTTTTGTTGGGGTATTACTGTACTTGTATCGAATGCGTAGGGTGCCTCTTTTGGGCTCTCATACAACCTTTATGTATCATTTATATTTCAATAAAATCAGCCCTTGGGCTTTTCAAAAAAAAATGTATATATATATATATATATATATATATATATATATATTTTTTTTAAGCAAAGGTACTTGTATTGATTACCAAAAAAGGGAGTACAAAAATTGGCAGAGAGGACCCAACATATATAGGTCAACTATTGGCCGATATACAAAACAATAAAATAACTATGTACATGTATACCCGAGAAACCCAAAAATAAACCCTGAAAGCAAATGATACATAAGAGAAATAAAGCAAAATAAATCCTATAATTGCACAGTTAACAACAGTCCAGAAGTAATAGATCCATCCAATACAATAAGTGAGGTATGAAATGCAGTAAACATAGAGCAGGCAAACCGATGGTATAAAGCCATGATGTTCAAGGGAATATTAAAACCAACAAAATACGGTAAAGTAGGAAATCTCCCCGAGCTAATGAGTTGAAAATATCCTTCCAGAAGAGTAACATCATCACATGAAAAGTTCCAACCAGAAAGACTGCAACTATCAGCAAACCCAGAAACTATGTACAGGCCACCCGAACCACAAAAGGGACCGGGCCACGAATGAGATGTCGTGGGCTTAGAAACCTGTAGAAGTTGCATAAGGCCTCCCAGAAAGGTCAAAAGAAACTTATAACCGCACAGCATAAGCATGTCTAATGCAGAGAAATCCAAGAGAAAATTGTTAAGAGAACCAAAAAGAATCAGCATCTAATAAAAGGTGCATCTACTAAGTCACCAGCCAATAAAACCTTTAACCAATCCATAGGGGATCTTCCCACACTTATTCCCAAATGCCCCAAACCAGCAAGGAAATATGCTGGTTTATTTCCTTCTCTAAAGATATGAGACCACTGTATAATGAACCCCTTCCCAGCTACTAATTTCCTAATCTTATTCCAAGGGTTAAGTATCCCCCATGGGTGCTTAGTAATACACAAAAAAATGTCAATCATGACCTTCGAATCAGCCTCTACAACCAAGCAAAACCAATTATGTTTAGCAACAATTAATAGTGCCAAAAAAAGTGCCCACAATTCATTTTCCAGAGGAGATTGTGTAACAGAGGGGGAAGAAAAGAATCCCACACAAGCACCAATTGCATCTCTAAACACGCCCCCCACAGCCGCCCTCCCATTCCAGACGCTCCCATCAATATTAAGCTTAAGCCACCCACGGGGAGGAGGCAACCACTTGAATAAGATAGGTCTATAAATATCTCTGAGAGAGAGGAAGGGGAAGAGAAATTGTGGCCTTTGTAAGCTTTAAATAAGTATATGCCATAATATGAGCCACGATTCTCATAATAGAAGGAGCAACATCATCAAACTTTACAGAGTTCCTTGCCATCCACACAAACCAAAGAATGATAAAGGGGAGGAGAAGGAAAGAGTGCCCACTTTCAAATATGTTTTTTCCAAAAATTATAACATTCAATCAAAGAATCCCAACTACTAGGAACCCAACCCCCAATGAGGAATGTCACGTCCCTCCAAACCTCTAACGAAAAAGAGCAACAAAATAATAAATGAGAAGCAGACTCCTCTTGCCTTTTACATAGAACACATTGGGAAGTTAATGTTAAACCCTTCATTTTTAAAATCTCATCGTAAGGTATACAATTATGTAAGTGCCTCCAAGCAAACAAGGACATAGACGGGGTAAGATGCCTTCCCCAAATAGCTTTACCCCAAGCCCATTCACCAAAATGATGAAGGGTAGAGTATATAGATTTCACAACAGAAACCAACACATCTGTTTTAGAGGTATCAAAAGTAATTTTCGACAGAGGATAAGCTTCCACACCGACTTCCCTAAGTAAAATGAGGTTTCAATTTCCATTGTCTCAAAAATCAGAAATAATAACATTAACGTTAGAAGGGTTTGAAAGAGGGATCAAATCAAAGATCATACCAAAACGAAATATCACCTCTACCAAAATCCCAAAAAATGAATTGTTTCACCACATCTTTAGACTTAAGAAGAGATTTCCATATACGAGAGTCTCCTACTCTCCATTCAACCCTTGATGGATGAGAGGAAGTACAGTACTTACACTGCCAAAAATTGGCCCACAACAAATCAGTCCTCTGGAATTTAACCTAGAGTTTAATCATATTAATATCAGCAATATGATTAAGCTCCTTGAATCCAAGTCCACCAGGATTAAGAGGCTTACAAACCTTAGCCCAAGAAGCTCAAATTTTTTTAGATCTCCCTCCAGCCCATAAAAACCTATTAAAGCATCTTTCCATAGAGAGTTGGGAACTTTTTTTCATTTTCAAAACCTGGAGGCCATAAAGAGGGATGCTACAAAGAACACTTTTCAAAAGAGTGATTCTACCACCATTTGAAAGAAATGTATTTTTCCAGTCACCATTTTTAATTTTTTTCCACAAAACTATCCATTTGGGTTTGCTTCCTCCTTCCCCATAAGATATCCACCCCAAAATATTTAAGGGGAAGGGAAGCCTTGGAGCACCCCAAATAGTTGGCAATAGTTGTAATCATCTCCCTCTTTACAACTTTACCAACATAGAAAGGACATTTAGATTTATTAAACTCCAAACCTGAAACTGGAGTGAAAGAATCAAGAGTATCCCCCACCATTCGAATGGAAGCCTTTGCAGCTTTAGTGAAAATTATTGCATCGTCAGCATAAGCCAAATGACTCACCAGAATTTTGGATTTATGAGAATACTGAGTGTATGAATGCTCCATCTATAATCTATTCAACATAAGGGATATATAATCAAAAGCAATTATGAAGATAGTGGGAGAAAGAGGGTCCCCCTGTTTAATACCCCTTTTAGCAGAAAAAAAGCCATAGGAAGAGTCATTGATAAGTATGCTGTAGTGATTGCACTGAAGCCATCAATTGATCAGGAAACAAAAGTCCTGATGAAATTCCCTACAGTTCAGAATGTTAAGAATAAAATGTCAATTAATGGTATCATAAACTTCTTTAATATCTAATTTGAGGGTCATATTTCCTCCCTGACACTTTCTATCAAAATCCTCCACAAGTTCCTGAGCAAGTAGGATATTATCAGTGATTTCCCTCCCTTTGATGAAAGTGGATTGTTGGGGGATATANGGGGACATATTTCCTCCCCAGCACTTTCTATCAAAATCCTCCACAAGTTCCTGAGAAAGTAGGATATTATCAGTAATTTCCCTTCCTTTGATGAAAGTGGATTGTTGGGGGATATAATGGAAGCAAGGTGAGGCTGAAGCCTAGCCACAATTAATTTACTAATAACCTTAGAAATAACCAATGTAAGAGAAAGCGGTCTAAAATTACTCCAGGCCGATTTATCACTGCCCTTTGGAATCAGCACAATAGTAGATGCAGTGACAAATTTACCTAGATTATCTCCAATAAGAAAACTTTGGATTGCCTAAACAACCTCATTCTTAACAAATTTCCATCAAGAAATATAAAAGAGAAGCAAAACNATGATTTATCACTGCCCTTTGGAATCAACACAATAGTAGATGCAGTGAAAAATTTACCTAGATTATCTACACGAAAAAAAAACTTTGGATTGCCTAAACAACCTCATTCTTAACAAATTTCCATCAAGAAATATAAAAGAGAAGCAAAACCATCATGCCCTACCGCCTTATGCTTATTGATATTTTTTGAAGTTTCAAAAATTTCTTCCTCCGTAAGGATCGAGCAAAGATTAATATTGGAGATGCAATCTTTCTCCTGCAGACAAAGAGATTCATTAATAGGAGCCACCTGCAGGTCAGAATGAAAGAGAGTAGAGAAGTAATTCACGACGCTATCTCTAATTAAGCCCAGATCAGAAATCCAGTCACCCGAATCATCCTTAATTCTCAATATAGAATTATTTCCCCTTCTCTGTTTAGTAGATGCATGAAAGAAACGGGAGTTTCTATCAACTTCAGCAAAATGAATCTCCCCAGCCTTTTGACAAAGTAAATTCTCCTTCTCTTTCATAGCCCGAAGCAGTTCAATGTGTGTGTCCGCCAATTCAAGAACTAAATTGGGAGAGCAAATCTGAACTTTTTCAAGCAAATTCACTTTAGCTTCAGCATCTAAAACTTCCTTATGTACATCCCCAAAAGTATTCCAATTCCAATAACGAAGTTAAGTAGCTACCCACTTATGTAATTTCCTCAAACTTCTAAGCCTCTTTGACAACAGAAAGGAAGGAATAATGAAAAGCCCAAACAATCAAAAATCTAAAGCAGTACTTACTAGAGGAAGCAATAGGAGCAATATTAAGAACCAAAGGAGCATGATCAGATTGAACAAAATTAAGATGTGTAACTTTGGAGACCGTAGAAGAATTTAGCCACTTATGTTTGCCCAAAAAACAACCCAATCTTTGAAAAAGCATGTAGTCGACCCCACGTAGCGGGATTAAGGTTTTGTTGTTGTTGTTGTATTAAATATGCCAACTGTTGAAATTTATATCTAATGTAGGGTCCTATTTGTAAATAGAAAAATTCCAGGGACTTATTTGTAAATTTTGCAAGGCTCTATATAAGGCAAGCCATTAATGAAATGTGTAAGTTTTCCCAAAGCAATTACTTTTTTATGGTATCAGAGACCAAAACCCTAGTCGTTGCTACAAAAGTTTCGGAAATCGTTGTGCGTTGTGATCGTTATTCCAAAAACTACCATGGGTTACAACTTACAGTCCAAGTAGGGAGGACAGAATGGAAGACGAGAAAAACGAGAACTTCGATGATCCCTGTGCACCGCGATCCCTTACCAGTGCGGCAATTCCTGTGCACCGCGATCCTTTACCAGTGCGGCTTGGTGCTTTTAGAGTGAAGTAGAGAAGAGCGCTGCAAAGTCTAAGCATGAGGTTCTCACTCGTTCGTGTGAAGTCGGGGAGTGCGGCCTGCTGCTTGCAGAGTGGAGTAGGAATTGCGGGTTGTTTGTTAAGTAGAGATGGGATTTGCGGCGTGGCCTGAAGGATACAGTAGCAATTAGAGCTAGCTGAGAAGACAATAATGAAACTGCTGCATAAGAAACAACGTGGAATTGCGGCTCGGGATTTATAAAGGCAGGGCAACAGGGCTTTGTTTCTAGAGTTCCACTCCATGGTTGGAAGGCGAAGGATCAAAGAGGTTGTTTCGTGTGGGCTAAGGCAAGCGGATCACATGAACTTGCAAGAAGGAAGTCACATATGTAATGTGTGCTCTAGACTTATCGTTGCGATTAAAGATTTTAGGAGATGGATACAGTACAGAAGATAAAAGATTGGAACTTCTGGTAAAGAAAGATCCTGAAGTTCAGAAGGTCTTGGTCAGGCTCATATAGGGAGCTAGCATCTTGATGGGAACCACTACCTCAACACATGCTCCGACGCGAGTGAAACTAGGTCTCTCTCCAGTTGATCGACCACTTGAGGGTGATAGATAGATCCTGAAGTTCTGGGAAAGATAGATCCTGAAGTTCTGAAGCTCAATGGACTGTTCACTTATCTGAGTTAGTGTCGCCGAATCGAGGCTGCTCTAGTAGGAAAGAGACTAGAAGAATATCTGACGGGGGTCGAGTCAAATAGTGACAGTGCTAAGGAAGATGAGTGAAGGACCACACATGATTTGATTTACATCTGGTTACTCAACTTGATGGTTCCATCGATTGCCACATCAGTGGATGGCATTCGAAAAGTGAATGACATATGGGCAAAGCTGAAGAGGACATATGTTGGAACTGAGAACCACATGAGGGTGTTCTAGATTCAGCTTGACACAGAGACAATGGTACAAGGCGAGATCGATTCAGGTATACTCAATAGAGTTGGAGCGGTTGTAGCAAGATCTTGATCACTTCTTACCTATGTCAAGCTGTGGTGATTCGGGGTGCACGAAGGGGGAGATCTTTGCACAGATGAGAACTATGCAGTTTGTAGCTAATTTTAATCAGGCTTTTGATCAGAGTAGATCAGTCCTCCTAGTCCAGGAAACGATTCTATCATTGGATGAGGCCATCACTGCGATGTTGCAGGAGAAGAGTTGTCTGAGGCTACACTCTGAGTCGAGTGCACTTTCAGGTACACAATCAACTTTGACTTACTCGAGCTTAGGTATGAGATGCCCAGGGGAGACCCACAGGTGCTACAACTATGGGTGAGACACCTGAGCAAGGCTTGTCCAAAGCCACCCCAGAAGAGAGAGACGAGTGGATGTGGACAGTCTAGAGGCCATAGTCGTGATCGTGGGGGCCAAAAGGGTGAAAGAGGGGTACACAGAATGAATCTGATGGTAGCGGAAAACGATGGAGAGATAGGAGTGGTCTTTGCCAATGAAGAACACGATCTGGAAGCAGAGAGCGACAAGTGATGTGACTGAGGATGCACAATACTGCTACTTATGCTCACTCAACCAAAGTTACACGTGATACACATGCTCTTGCTTATATATCCACCACAACTATTCTACACTTCGATGAATGGCTACAGTTCTTGTGTTCAAATTTGTCTTATGAGCCAAGTTCATCACGTGAACCTCCTATTTTTGATGTAATTAGAACGTTTGAGATGATCCCTGAAATTTATGATGGCATTGACATTCCATTATATTTATCCTCTACCAAATTGCTCGAGAACACAAAAAAAAAGTGAGGTTCATGTCGATTGAAGTTGAACGAAGGGGGTTCATTACCGTAGATTTTTCTATGAAAGCCAACAAGGTCAAATATTTGTGATGGGTTAAGGGTTAGCAGTTTGTAGGGCTTTATGATTGTCGAACCTCCTTGTTTATTTATGTCAAACTTTTATGTGTTGTTTTATTTACATCTCTGTGGTGCTTATAAATTCCTTTAAACTATTTTATTATTTTAGCATTTTGATGAACTATTTTATGCTATATGAATACAGAGGGTTTCTAGTTGATGTTGTTCTTTTAAGTGGTGTTTGATGAATTTTTAATTGCTTCACCACAATTATGCCTGACCATAAGAAAGAGCTTTGCAAAAAAGTCATGGTTGTTGTTGTATGCTTAATTAATGAGTACTACAAAATATACATTTGTAAGACTCCTTCAATAACATGAACATAGGTTAGAGATAAATTAATTGGGGAGGTGCATGTAGGAAATACAAAGAGATTTTATAACATGTTTCCTATGTGGCAAGAAACTTTTATTAATCTTTTGCAAGATTTGCGGACTTATCATGGTCTCCAAGACTCTTTAAGAATAATGATAAGAGAAGTGTCAGGGATAACACCTTATATATTATCACACAATAAGTCAATAAAAGCAGCATGTGAGTGCTTTCAGTATTCTTTTGAAATATTTAGTATATATTTTAACACCGGTTTAGAGACTCTTACTAGCTTGTGGCATATGCTAATGTGAAGCTTCTAGATACTATTTTTCAGAGTGCACCTCCCAAGATATCACGCGATTATCATTATATGTCATATTTCAAGGTAAACTCATACACCTTAATTTACATAATTTTTTTAGCTGCATGAATGTGCTTCACAGAATAACTTGTGGTATAGAACTGCATTAGGACAATTTATGGAACACGTGCAAATACTCGTATTCCTGAAAATGAGAAGATGGCTTACATCGGCAAATGTGGTTCACCGCGCAAAATGTTATGATGATTTGTGAATTTGACATGTGTTTCATATTTATCATGCCAGATGAGAAGAAAGTGCACATGATAGTCGCATAATCAAATTTATAAGACGCTCCCGACAATATAATTTTCCTATGCCACCTCTAGGAACTCTTTAATTGCACTTGAAATAGGCATGTCTTTATAAGTACATATTAATTATAAATATTGTGTGATTCAACAGGAAGTACTATCTTGTGGATGTCGATAACCACACGCAATTGGGCTTCTTGAAACCATTTCTTGTAAAAAAAAATAACACATCCCAGATTTTGAAAGTAGTCGAGCGGTTCATGGTAGAAAAGAAATATTTAACAATCCGCACTACTCATTACTTGGGTTGTAACTGGACCGAACTTGAGCGAGCTTAGGTTTGCCTTGTGTTCAACTCGTTCTTAATTGCTCATGTTCGATATTGGCTCGTGAATAGTGTGTTTGTGGATTTAAATATTCTTGTTCATGTCTGGAGGGAAGCTTTAGAAAAAAAATTCTCCAAAAGACTTCATCATTTTGACATGAAGAGTAATATTATAATAACATTACTTGTTAGTATATGGGTTAAGTGGTGTATTACTGCTGATGTAGTATCATAATGACTTCTGAAATTTATTCTAATGTTTTGTTTGAATTACTTTTGAAACGGTGGACTTACAACTAACACATGCACATAAGGGCATTACATTCTTTTTTCTAAGAAATAATTGCAGCACATTATATCCATCCAAACAGACATACTACTTCAACAAAAGCTTTCTAACAGCAGTTTATTCTAAAAATAACTTCACAGTTGCTTATTGAAGTAGCTGCAACCGCCCCAAATGCGCCCTTAATTACTTCATTAAATTATAGTTTAAAAACATGTGATGCATCATCATTTCATAAAAAAAAAGATCTACATGATAAAAATCAAACCATATTTAGTTTTAATTTTGTTGTTAACCCAACATAAATCTATACTAACACATCAACCCACGACTAACATGAAATTGTTAAAAGCGTACATGAGCCTTTGTTATTTTTTTCATCTTTAGAAAACTAACAATTCTTACATTNACACAACATCACAAAACAGGGGCAGAATGGTCATTTCTGCAGAAATAGCTACCTCATAGCTGTTTTCACGCAGTTGCTCCAAACAGGCAGCCAGCTTCCCCACAGCAGCTTCCCCGCAGCAGCTTCCTATGGCAGCGCAGCTGCAGCTGAAAAGCTGAAAATCTGCAGCTGCGCCAAACAGAGCCTTATTCTCATCTAAGGGAAATATTGCTACTTATGCTCACTCAACCAAAATTACACGTGATACACATGCTCTTGCTTATATATCCACCACAATTGTTCTACACTTCGATAACTGGGCTACAGTCCTAGTGTTCAAATTTGTCTTATGAGCCAAGTTCATCACGTGAACCTCCTATTTTTGATGTAATTAGAACGTTTGAGATGATCCCTGAAATTTATGATGGCATTGACATTCCATTGTATGTATCCTCTACCAAATTGCTCGAGAACACAAAAAAAAAGGTGAGGTTCATGTCGATTGAAGTTGAACGAAGGGGGTTCATTACGTTAGGTTTTTCTATGAAAGCCAACAAGGTCAAATAATTGTGATGGGTGAAGGGTTAGTAGTTTGTAGGGCTTTATGATTGTCGAACCTCCTTGTTTATTTATGTCGAACTTTTATGTGTTGTTTTATTTACATCTTTATGGTGCTTATAAATTCCTCTAAAATATTTTATTATTTTAGCATTTTGATGAATTGTTTTATGCTATATGAATACAGAGGGTTTCTAGTCGATGTTGTTCTTTTAAGTGGTGTTTGATGAATTTTTAATTGCGTCGCCACAATTATGCCTGACCATAAGAAAGAGCTTTGCAAAAAAGTCATGGTTGTTGTTGTATGCTTAATTAATGAGTACTACAAAATATACATTTGTAGGACTCCTTCAATGACAAGAACATACGTTAGAGATAAATTGATTGGGGGGCTGCATGTAGGAAATACAAGGAGATTTTATAGCATGTTTCCTATGTGGCAAGAAACTTTCATTAATCTTTTGCAAGATTTGCGGACTTATCATGGTCTCCAAGACTCTTTAAGAATAATGATAAGAGAAGTGTCAGGGATAACACCTTATATATTATCACACAATAAGTCAATAAAAGCAGCATGTGAGTGCTTTCAGTATTCTTTTGAAATATTTAGTATATATTTTATGCTCTTGCTAGCTTGTGGCATATGCTAATGTGAAGCTTCTAGATACTATTTTTCAGAGTACACCTCCCAAGATATCACACGATTATCATTATATGTCATATTTCAAGGTAAACTCATACACTTTAATTTACATATTTTTTTTAGTTTCATGAATGTGCTTAACGGAATAACTTGTGGTATAGAACTGCATTAGAACAATTCATGAAACAGATGCAGATACTCGTATTCCTGAAAATGAGAAGATGGCTTACATCGGCAAATGTGGTTCACCGACGTAAAATGTTATGATGATTTGTGACTTGAACATGTATTTCATATTTATCATGCCAGATGAGAAAAAAGTACACATGATAGTCGCATAATCAAATTTATAACACGCTCCCGACAATATAATTTTCCTATGCCACCTCTAGGAACTCTTTAATTGCACTTGAAATAGGCATGTCTTTATAAGTACATATTAATTATAAATATTGTGTGATTCAACAGGAAGTGCTATCTTGTGGATGCCGATAACCACACACATTTGGGCTTCTTGAAACCATTTCTTGTAAAAAAGATAACACATCCCGGATTTTGAAAGTAGTCGAGCTAGGGTAGAAAAGAAATATTTAACAAGCCGCACTACTCATTACTTGGGTTGTAACCGAACCGAGCTTGCACGAGCTTAGGCTTGGCTCGTGTTCAACTCGTTCTTAATTGCTCATATTTGATATTGGCTCGTGAAAACTGTGTTTGTGTTCAGCTCGATTTAAATATTCTTGTTCATGTTTGGAGGGAAGCTTTAGAAAAAAAATTCTCCAAAAGACTTCATCATTTTGACATGAAGAGTAATATTATAATAACATTACTTGTTAGTATCTGGGTTAAGTGGTGTATTACTGCTGATGTAGTATCATAATGACTTCTGAAATTTATTCTATTGTTTTGTTTGAATTACTTTTGAAACCGTGGACTTACAACTAACACATGCACATAAGGGCATTACATTCTTTTTTCTAAGAAATAATTGCAACACATTATATCTATCCAAACAGACATACTACTTCACCAACAAAAGCTTTCTAACAGCAGTTTATTCTAAAAATAAATTCACAGCTGTTCATTGAAGTAGTTGCAACCGCCCCAAATGCGCCCTTAATTACTTCATTAAAATATAGTTTAAAAACATGTGATGCATCATCATTTCATAAAAAAAAAGATCTACATGATAAAAATCAAACCATATTCAGTTTTAATTTTGTTGTTAACCCAACATAAATCTATACTAACATCATCCCACGATTAATATGAAATTGTTAAAAGCGTACATGATCCTTTGTTATTTTTTTCATCTTTAGAAAACTAACAATTCTTACATTGAGAAATCTCCCTTTTTAGAATTAGCAATTCCAAATTTACCTAGAAAGTCCTACAAAATATAGTTCTAAAATTAGAAAATCTTTTAGCATTGATTTAAAAGAAAAAATAAGGGTACTCTTAAATAAATAATCATTTTTAATCATATAATCATCATTAATTAAAGACATTATTTTTAAGCTATTATTAAACCTCACTAAATTTCATATAAATAGCATACTACTCTTTTCTAAAAACAAGAGTAGCCACTTTAAACTTGCATTATCTGAGAAAAGTAAAACCTTACTTGAAGCATCAACAAGTTTATTCTTAATTACAGCGCAATGTTTAAAGAAGAAAGTATTCTTGTAGATATTTCTTAATAAAATATTGGAAGATATAGTTCATTAACCTAATGAAAGTACTAAGCACATTGGTTAACTCAAAAGACATCACTAACTATTCATATAGTCCATATTTAATTCAAAATTAGATTTTCATTCATCATCTTGCATCATTATAACTTGAGAATAGCAATTTCGTAAATCAATTTTAAGAAATATCACAATATTGTTCATCATATCTAACATAACATCTGAATATGTCATAGGAGACTTCTATTAAATCGGTGCTTTGTTGATATCCCTGCTATCCATAAACATACATCAAATCCTATCTTTCTCATGCACAACTCATCATCTTCCATCATTATAACTTGACAATAGCCATTTCTCAAATCAAGCTTAAAAAAATTGACAACGCCATTCATCATATCTAATAAATCATCGCAATAGGTTATAGAAAACTTTTATTAATGGTGCTTTGTTGATATCTTTACTATCCATATACATACATCAAGCTCATCTTTCTCAGATATAAGCAAAGCAAATACAATACAAAAGACTCGAACTTTCTGTTGAATTCATTTTATAATGAAGCAAATTACGCAAAGATGATCCAAAAAAATTTAAAAAAATGTTGTACCTCCCTAAATAGCGATACTTTATTAATCAAAGGATAAATATCTTGTTTAAAATCTTCAAATAAAGCCAAAACCTGAAGTAATATGTTCAACTACATAATTAATAAGGCATATCTCAGACCCTCCTATCCACTCATTCTCAAATGGAATGTTTACTCAAAAGATGCAAAGACTAAACCCTAAACTTTATCAAGGGCACTAGATTTTTTCTGCAAATTCCAACTTACTTGTAGGTTCTGTCAGTCTCAATACTACACTTCTCCCATTAACAGTAAAAGTATATGCTTTAGGCCTCCAATGAATGAGTAATATCTAAATTACAACACCAAGTTTATCCCAAAAATCATGACCAATATCCATAGCAACACGTCACAGTACGTTCTATTAAAATAAGTAGCTAATTGAATAGGCGCTAAATATTTGATAGAAATAGCAATAGCAATTTTATCAACCCATGCTATTGTGGATGTTGTTTAAGTTCCAAACTCGCGCAGTTCAAAGCAGTACATACATATAACACCTATCAATTATCAGCTTGCAAGGTTTCTCAAATTTAAAGAAGTTCAAAATTTACAATTCTCTTCCAATCAAAGTCAGCCCTAGGAGTATTTGTGATGCAAATAAGTTGTTCAAATACAAATGAACTAAACTATCCTCATGATCGCTTCACCAAACTGATGAACAACATAAAATCATTCATCTCATTTGATCCACCGCCATTATATGGATGATCCTAATGGGATATACACTAACATAATGACCACTTTCATGCCACTTCGAACATAACTTTTAAAAAATCCTTAATAGAAATGAAGATGTTCATTTTCTCTTAATATTATTGTTAACTGCACCGTAGCTATTCTAAAATGTAGCTGGTACAATAGAATAAAATTGATTGCTATTATGGAATGATCCACTTACATAAACATGCAGTGACACTCTAGATAAAAAATTTTAGCATTTGCTCAATCAAAATCTATGCAAGTTAAAAAGCATACTCCAATAATGAAATGTGTTGAGGTATGCCGTCTCTCAATATCAAGGCACAAACCAGAGCAAAACTTCAAGATTGTTTTTAAGGCCTTCAATAATCTCATAATACAAAAACTATTCAAATGTTCAAACATTTCATAATAGGTTTGGTATTTTATTTTGTGAATTAAATTCATCAACCAAATGACCTCCATATGACAGAATTATTTTCTTTTAGTTCTTTTTTTTTAGCCCATGCGGAGATCGGTTCCCTTTTTAACCTTTCATTTGTTCACTCCTAGCTCATTCAACAAATTTTAACTTTCCTAGCTAACTTCATTTCTACAAATCTTGTTATTCAAATATTATTTTTCATTCAAAGAAATTATCTAAATATAGTACCCTGTCAANACCATATGACAGAATTATTTTCTTTTAGAAGTTCATTTTTTTTTAGCCCATGCGGAGATCGGTTCCCTTTTTAAACTTTCTTTTGTTCACTCCTAGCTCATTCAACAAATTTTAACTTTCCTAGCTAACTTTATTTCTACAAATCTTGTTATTCAAATATTATTTTTCATTCAAAGAAATTATCTAAATATAGTACCCTGTCAATAGATATTTAAAAATTAATTTTATTATCATAAGTAAACACTTAATCATTAATTTTTTTTGTTACGATGTCATACATATCTTTTGAAAAAAATACTTTTAATAAGCACAGTTGTTAAAAACCATAAATTATTTAACTTGATTAGTTACATGCCTCTTGTTAGTGTCCGACATTCAATTGAATTGGCACATCTTTATAACAAGAATCGGCTTCAAGTTCACATGCATGATTTTGCATAGTTTCCAATGAGTTAATTCATGCTTTAAGGAAATTAGTATCATCACAAAAATAATTTGTTTATTAAATAGTTCAAAGAATTGATTCTACAAGGTTGTCAAAATCATATCCCTTCCATGATACGCTAGGTTACATGATAGCTAGCTTTGTTTTTTAAGTGATATATTNGTTACGATGTCATACATATCAAATTTTTGAAAAAAATACTTTTAATAAGCACCGTTGTTAAAAACCATAAATTATTTAACTTGATTAGTTACATGTCTCTTGTTAGTGTCCGACATTCAATTGAATTGGCACATCTTTATAACAAGAATCGGCTTCAAGTTCACATGCATGAACTTGCATAGTTTCCAATGAGTTAATTCATGCTTTAAGGAAATTAGTATCATCACAACAATAATTTGTTTATTAAATAGTTCAAAGAATTGAATCTACAAGGCTGTCAAAATCATATCCCTTCCATGATACGCTAGGTTACATGATAGCTAGCTTTGTTTTTTAAGTGATATATTGTCATACTTTAACCCCTAATATCTATTTGAAGTAGGATATTTCACAATTTGGGTGGGTTTCTTAATGTATAACTAAAAATGACGCAATGCTTATAAGTCATGCAAGAATACTTAGAATTCATAGATCATAAATTACTAAATATGCTTTCAATACATTCAAATAGTTAATATAAGAATTAGAAATCAAGAATCAACATCCAAAGAAATTAATAAAAGAAAAAAGACGAACCATNCTCTTAATGTATAACTAAAAATTACGCAATGCTTATAAGTCATGCAATAATACTTAGAATTCATAGATCATAAATTACTAAATATGCTTTCAATACATTCACATAGTTAATATAAGAATTAGAAATCAAGAATCAACATCCAAAGAAATTAATAAAAGAAAAAAGACGAACCATGCAAAATCCCAGAGCAATTACAATTTATTCAGTGCAATTAGAATCTCAATAATATTAAATTTAGAAATAAATTAGGAACACTAAGAAACCAAGAACACAATATATAGAAGAAATTAAATTGAATAAAGAATTTATCAAAACTAGCCCCATGGAGGTATAAGGGAATGAATTCTCATGAATTACAGGGGCGCACGTAAAATGTACTAAAATAAATCAAGCATACAACTTGAGGAGGATTACGTTAGAACGGGGCTTAAGGAAAATTTAGTCTTTTGTTACATAGTATTGTTTGGTATAAATAGAGCTTGATAGGTTAGGATTATGTTAGGCTATGAGATTGTTGTCTTGAGTTTTAGGATTAGGGTTTGGGAGAGATCGCCTACCTCTCAAATTATAGGAGCTAATTTTTATGTATTTGAGTTGTGTTTCTTGGTGTTATTGAAATAAAATATTTGGTTTCCCTAATTTATGTAGAAAACTCCTATGATTCCTATAAAATTAATATCTGAGCCTTTAGATGCCAATCTAATATTACCGCCTTCTAAAAAAACACATTGTCCTTAATGTGCAAAATAGAAATTGGCGTTGGGTCAAGTCGTGTTACTCCCACTCATAAACTAACTTGAGTCTGGCTCTTGCTATCAAACACTTGATTGAAGTAAGTGTTGCTTCGTTGACATTGTGTGAGGACTGTGTCTAATCCATAGCCTGAAGTATATGTCTCTACAATGAAAGGTTGGTTGAAATCCAGTAACACCAGCATTGGTATACTCGTCATGGCCTTCATTAACTTATCAAAAGTCCCAACCATAGCTTCATGAGTAGAATGAACTTCATTCGGAAAAATTAGGAAGGAGAGTCATGCATAAAGAAGCTAAGATTCAGATCTTTGAAGGGGAGGATGTCTATGTTTGTGTGAAGAGAAACTTAGTTGTTAAAAGGCTGACGGAGGAAGAAAAATTGATGGAGTCAGACCTGTGTTTGGAAGGGAAGGCTCTAGAATGGTATCAATGGAGAGAACAAGGTTAGCCAATCAGAACATGGTAAGAATTCAAGGACCAATTATTGAAGCGTTTTGGACCGCACGGGAAGGGGATTTACAAGAGCAGTATTTTGCATTGATCCATGAAAGATTTTTCATGGATTATAGAGATAAATTTGAGATGCCATATGGCCATTTGAGAGGAATATCTGAAGAGGTGTTGAAGGAAACTTCATGAAAGGGTAGAGGCTTGAGATTCGAGCAGCACTTTGTCAGTTGAGACCACGAGGATTGGAGAAAACTATGGAATTAGCAAATCTTTTTGGAGATAAAAAAGCAATGAAATGGGCTAAAAGAAGCAACACAGGTGTAGCGTCATGACAATAACAAAAGCTCAAACACTCGAAGTCTAGAGGAAGGCTTCATGAGACAGGAATAATGAGGCATGACTAGGTACAACACTGAAACACCTTACAAAGTTATAGATTCAGGAGAAATGAACCAATGAATTATGTTTTTGATGTAATGAAAAGTTTGCTTCGAGACACATTTGCAAGGATAAAAAATTACAGGTTCTCACATTTTGTGACGAGGAGCAGAGGATGTAGAAATAGACAGTTTTGGTGGAGGACATACTCACTTCTATGTGGCAGAGGTCACATTAAACTCATCGGTGGGATTAATAGCAAACCACACTATGAGATTTCCAGGACAAATCGAAGAGCAGGACTTGGTAAATATTGAGGTCATTCACAACTTCATCTCTACTCAAGTAGTGAAGAGACGGGGCTTGAGATGGTTGAAACAAAAAAATTTTGGAGTATGAAAGGGAAAAAGACAAGTTGAGAAAAGTAGTGAGTTTGTAAATAACTGATTTTAACATTGCAGAATATTCAGGTCATGGAGAACTTTCTTCCCTAAGATTTAGGGAGCACTGTCATGATATTAAGCATGCAATGATTGCAATCTTTAGGGAAGACTAAGATGAATTGGAAACTCTAAACCATGGAGTTTGAGTAGTGAGATAAGATAGTAGTGCTTCACGATGACCCAAATTAGCGAAAAACCTTGTTGTTAGCGGATACATCTAAGGTGGCAACTATGTTTGAGGGGCCACTACCTAAAACCTGAAAGGAGTTGAGAAGATTTCTGGGACTTACAGGATACTACTGGAAGTTTATGAATGGTTCTAATTCGATTGTAAGACTATTGATGGAGAAACTGAAGAAGGATAACTTTCGGTGGGGGAATTGGCGACACAGACTTTTAAGAAGTTAAAAATGGCCATGACAAGTGTACGAGTGTTGGCATTACTGGATTTTACTAGCATTTCATTGTTGAGATGGACGCTTCATGATATGGATTAGGCACAATCCTCATGCAGTGTCAACGACGCATCATTTATTATAATCAAGTACTAACAGCGAGCGTCAAACTCAAGTCAATTTATGAGTGGAAGCCACACAATTTGATCCGACATAAGTTTCTTTTTTTCCACCGTGATGATAAACTGTCTTTTTGAGAGAAAATTAATGTTAGACTGGTGCCAACGGGCAATTTAGTCTTTTATTATTCATTATTGTTTGGTATAAATAGGGCTTAATAGGTTAGGGTTATGATGCTACGAGATTATTGCCTTGATTCTTAGGATTAGGTTTTAAGAGAGATCATCTACCTCTCAATTTTAGGTGTTAGGAATAGTATTTGGAAGAGATTGCCTACCTATCGATTTGTAGATGCTTATTTTTATGTATTTGAGTTGTGATGCTTGGTGTTGTTGAAATAAAGTATTTGGTTGCCCTAATTTATGTGGAAAACTCTTATAATTCATGTTAGATTGAAAGCTATTAAAATAATTTTTATTCAAATACTGATAATTTGCATTCAAAATTATATTAAATCCAAAAGATACGAATTAATTCCATTCATGTTTTAAATCATATGTACTCTTTATCCCAAATATTTGAATAGCCACAACAAGCCTATAATCAAATATTGAGATGCGACAATCATAAATGAGCTGTAAGATTGGCTTTATCTCTAGAATACATCAAGATATCATCTATAAAGATAATCGCAAAAGTATCCAAAATTGCCTAAAGACCCTATTCATCAGATCCATGAAAACTGTTAGAATATTAGTCAATCCAAATGGCATCACCACAAGTTCAAGGTGACCATATTTAGATCTAAAAGTAGCCTTCGCTTTGTCTTTCTCTTTAATCCTCAACCGGTGATAGTTTGACCTTAGATCAATCTTTGAAAATAAAAAAGCCCCTTCTAATTGGTCAAAAAAGTCACCAATCTTTGGCAATGGATATTTGTTTTAACTATAAGCTTATCCAACCTCATATAATTAATGCAATTCTGAAGCTTCCATCTTCCTCTTCACGAATAATGTCAGACCCTAAGGTGAGAAGACAAGTCTGATGAACCTTTTATTTAGTAACTCCTGCAATTGACTCTTTAAATCATGCAATTATCTAAATGTCATTCGATAGAGTGCCTTGGATACAGACTCAAAACTTGTCAAGAGCTCAATAATAAAATCAATCTCTTGCACTGGTGGCAATCCTGGTAAATAATTAAAAAAAACATATGGATATTTTTTTTACCACTGGAATATCACCCAAAGACTTTAATTATTTAAACGTACTTGTTACCTGAGCAAGAGAACCTTAGTTCCCCCGATTCAATAATTTGAAAGCTTTCAAACAGATAATTATTATGTATGTCAACTTTCTATCACCATAAAATTTAACTTCCGTCTACCCAGATACATTTATTTTAATGATCTTTTTATTGCAATTAATTATGAAAAAAATTTTATACAACAAATTCATGATTAAAATTACCATGAATTGTGCATCAAAATCCTTTACATCAATCATTAACATCACCTCACATAACTGATTAACTTCCATAAAAGTATCATTTGGCATTCCAATCGATAATATCACAGGCATTAAGAAGATATTCAATTGCATCACTTTAAGCAATTTCTCAACTATAAAAGAATATGATGTTCTCAAATTTGGTTTATTCTAAACATATATAATATCTATTATTAAAATCATTGCATTGAACATTTAGGATCAATTTATTCATACATTTAAATTCTTACATGAAAATATGAATGACATGACATGAATTCTCTTATGATTAAATGTGTACTTAGTTAAAATACTTAATTGTAACACATACTTGTGATAACTTCAGGAGAGTCATTAGGTTCCTACTGTGAAAGTGCATAAACCCTGAGCTGGATATTCTGTTGGGTCTGCCCAGAATTTGACACCGGTCATTAAGATTAACTGCCCTCGACCTACCAAAGCTCCTCTGAGGTGGTGCAGTTCTAACCCTAGAATCTGTTGGAGCCCTCTATCCCAATATAGAGCAATTTCTCATCATATGTCCTGATTGGTGACACCAAAAATAAGTGTTGGATGTAGAAATTCACTCACCCTTGTGAGACATCCTACACTTTTCATATTTTCAAACTTCAATCTAGATGTCAATATTGTTGGATCTAGCCTTCTTAGCACATGTATTTCCTGACTGGAATGAATGCCTGTACTGAGAGGCCTGAGGAAACCACAATCTCTTTGAATTTCTTCTCTTATGAAAGTCCCCCCTCCTCTAGGTAGCTTCTAAATCAACTCAATCATTCTGGCCCTCTCCACCAAAATGGAATAGTCATCGATCTCAAGAGGAATCAGTGGTTTTCTAATCATATCCCTAAGCCCAAACAAAAACCTGTGGCACTTCTTCGTATTTGGACTCAAATGGGGCGCATATATTGAAAACAAAGTAAATTCAATTTTATATTGCACAATAGATCGATCTCTCCGCACCAGCCTAATGAATTTATCCAGCATTTACCTTCAAGTTGAAGTTGGTATGAGTCAATCTCTAAAAGTGTTCACGAACTCATTCCACTGTATCATGTAGCTGACTCTACCACCAAATTTCTCCAGCAACTGTCCTCACCACCATATTTTTGCTTCTCCCTCTAAGGTAAAAATAATTGATGAAACCCTCATCTCTGGAGGACAAGACAATCTATCTAAAATCTTTTCTACTCTCAACAACTAGTTCTCGTCATCCACTGCACTTCTTCCTCCAGAAAAGAGAGGTGGTCTCATATCCTAAAATAGCTTCAGGTTCTTGTACATCACATATCCTCCACTAAAACTAACCTAATTTTTACAGTTCTTAATCAAAAGAGTTGTTGTGGTCATCATCTCAGCAAAAGTACCTGCATTCATAGTAATCTGTGGAGGTGCATTAATTTTTATCACATCATCTCTAACTTCTTCCCCTTGATTTTTCCTACTTCTAAAATAACATTAAAAAATTATAATTAGACACAAATTAACCCTTCATTAATATTATTTATGAATTATTTTAATCAACATAATGGCTATTTTTTATTATGATCCAGTCCAATCACTCTGATACCACTTTTGTCACAACTCAGCCTAAAAGCTTAGAATTAATCAAGTCAAAAAAATGTGGTCAAACGATAGTAATCATCATTTCTATCATTCAATAATTCATCGTAACTTCGAATACTGAAAAAGCAACTAAAAAAATCCATAAAGGACACTCAACAAAAATCTGATTCATCCAAAATATCAACATTGACTGAGAGTAAAATAGTATCACAATCCAACATTTCTTAGAATTAAATGGCATAAGAACTAAAAAAAAACAACCTACTAACTAGTATCAGTAATTCTCCTCCTATAAACCAAATCCTTCCGGCCGGTCATATCAACCTAGTACTTTACCTAAAAGAAATAATAAATTTAGACAATAGGTTTACCACATCTTAGCAAGCAATTCTAATCTTATTATGTATTAAATTAAAATGTAAATGCTACATATGAATGTCTAAGAGAAAGGTAATTTGTTAGTTAATTATGTTGTAAGCTTTCATTTTAAATTAACCCTTCATGTTTCAATTTAAGTATCTACCTTTATAACAATTGCCTTTTATTAAGAAGTTATATCAGAATTATTGACATACCTGAAAATATTCTCCAAATTGTACCCATAGGTACCTTTAAAAATTTACACCTGACGGTACACAGTTAGCATTTCCATTCTTTTCATGATTGATTTAAGTCTATATTTATCATTCATATCGATTTAGAATTATTTCAATGTACTTTCATATATCAATTTTTTTCCTCTCATTTGTGCAACATCTTTCAAATATTCAAAATTCAAAACATAAATGAAATATTTATTTTTAAAATCATATTGTAAGTTTACTTTGATCAATTTAAAATGCACTTTCTAAATAAATCATGAATGTAATACCAGTAAGAAAGTAATTACTCGTCTTAATTGATTTGACAAACACTCTTTAATTTTAAATCCTTTGAAGCAGAAGTTCTTCAATACCCGGTGATAAAGAGCCTAATAGTAACATTTATTAAATATATTTATCCTACTAATTGTTTTAAAAACTAATAAAACTTTAAACATACATTTCCTTTCTTCTTTTAATAAAATCAACAATTCAGGTCTCCAAGCTTACAAAGCAAAACTTCCTCGATATTTTTATATTTATTATTAACTAAAGGAACTAACTATTAATAATTGACAAAAGATGAATTGAAGAATTGTTTATTAATTCACTAACAATCATAAAATAATTTAAATACAATTAAATTTACTATTTACCCTGAAAAATAACATTCTCACTTACTTATTAGCTTGGTTCACCTCCTTCACGCACGAAGCCCCTCGACTCCTCCCATCTCTCGGACAGGCGCTTGACTTTAACACTAAAGGTAAGTCGATCTCCTCTCTCTTTCACTGCTTGTAGCCGATCAAGCACAGTAAGCTTCGCACGGCAGGGAAAAGCTGCATGATCCTTCCTCCTCCTTCGGCTTATTCTCCTTCCCCTTATTCTTCACAAAAGCGGTGTCGTCCTTCCTCCTGCAACACCTGTACTCGATGCGGAGGCCTTATGCACCCGCAAGCAATGTCAAATTTATGTTCCAAGAGAATGGATGTTTACCGTGGATGCGCGCAAGTATTCTTCTTTTTTTCTTTCCTCCACCTTGTTTGATTAGGGTACAACTCCCCTTCTACAGAAGTCCCGTAAACAAAGCCGCCACTTTTCCTTCTTCAGTATTCTTCTCCACAGGTCGGCTAGGGCACGCATGCTACCCTTGCTTCCTCCTCTTTCTTCTCCTTTATTTCATTTTGTTCCTTTGCTTCCTCTGTCTCACACTCAGTCTCTCAATTCGTTCTGCGATTCCAAACGAGTAACACACTAGCCTCATTAAGTGAAATCATTGAGAAAGTAATTTGATCCCATCAATTTGATTTATTATTATTATTATTTTAGTTAAAATTTCAGTTATTGCAATGTTTATGTTGTTATCCTATATTGAAATTTCTCTTCCTCTTAGAAGTGATAATCAACACCGGAGAGTTTAACTAAAACCGTAAACTGGAGAGTTCCACCTATGAGAAATCATTGAACTAAAAAAATGAAGTCATTCTAAGAGGTACAATTCCTAAATAGTAAGTTTTTGCTGTCAAATTGATCACCGAAAAGAATAAAAAAATAATCCTCCCATAGATGTCGAGCCAAGCGGTGCCTTTCAAGGCTCACAATAATTCGCAGGGAACAAAAATGTCTGCAAATGTTTTATTTTTTATATTTTTTAACTTTAATATTGATCATACATTTAAGGATGCACCTCTATGACCAAATCATGGAACCATCAAGCCGCTAGTACCTGTTATCTTTTTGCAAATATGATTGATGTGAAAGTCATGGTGTGCTTTAATTTCTTTTGCTGATTTTATTTTCAGCATCTGGAAAAGCTACAAATATTTTAAGATAATGCAAATATCATCTACCGTCAAAAGATTCCATAATTCTTCTAATGGAATTCATCGTTGATTCTTCAACCCTCCAGTGAGATTCTACAGCTTTCACACTTTGAAGGGAAATTAATCCCACACTAAGGGAAGGAACAATATAGTCAATTTGAAATAATAATTCAATAAATTTAGCTAAGACAAGTCTAGTTTTCCACATGCCAATGAATTTAGCCAACCTTTAAATAAGCAAATAAAAAAAAGTTCTCATGCATTTCTTGACCCATTATCATTAATGGAAAAAGCTTCATTTTTATTTTTAAATTGTTTGAATGTAATTAGGATAAAGATAGTTTAATCCTAAATTAAAAGTTGTCCTTATTTATATATAGAATCTTGATATTTATGAAAATTTCCTTGAGCTGAGATTTTAGCTTTTTTATTTTATTACCTCAATTATTAGACAATTCAAGGTTACTAAAATTTTATTACAAATAATTTTCCTTTTTTTTTTGTGTTCTCACATTTGCTATGTGCCATTTAATGCTTGCAACAAAAGAATTAAAATTTTTTGTTTATTTACATATGAAATCTTTGTATTTATGAAAAACTATTGAAACCTATATTTAGCTTTTTTATTTTATTCCTATAAGATTTAACCACTCATTGTCGTTAACATTCTCTATGTTTTTTTTTTTTCTTTGCCTAGTATTTTTCACGTTTTTATTATGTGCCTCTTAACTCTTAGAACTAAAGAAGTTATGAATGCATGTGACTCAAGTAGAATATAGATTCCTAACACCCTAGGTTACAATAACAGAAAAAAGATTGATACGCAGGATACTTCATCAATTTCAAATTGAGGGTGGTTCTCCTTCATGTATGTTAACAAAGAAGTAATGGTCCAATCATCCTGAGATGAACTTTTGTGTAGGGCAACCATATCTCAATCAAATTCCTCGAAACAGTGAGGCAGACTAGAAGGAACAATCAATCTGCAGTAATACTACATTTAACATCTATCAAATAAAAATACTTTATGTTCTCATAAGCAGGCATTATATTTTATGGGCACTACAAATAACACCATTATGAAGCTTTCAAGGCTCAAAAGATTGACTTGCCACAAGTTGTGGCCTTACCAAACCAGGAGAATCACTTAATTTGGTGTTCACTTCAACAATATCGCCAGATACAGGGGCATAGACATCACTAGTTGCCTTGACACTCTCAACAGCACCAAAATTCTTTCCCTTTGTCACAGTAGCACCAACTTCTGGCAGCTCAACGTAAACAACGTCACCTAAGTGGTCCTGAAAATGAAGGTAACAGAAAAAAATTTTAAAATTATTTAAAGAAGATAGATTCCAAAAGAAGCAAAATTCACTGTAACAACTCGGAAAGGAGTTGTTTCTCAATGTTGACGTAAATTACCTGTGCATGATCTGTTATCCCTATTTTAGCATAAGTACCATCAACATCAGCCCACTCATGGGAATCGGCATACTTGAAGTGCTCTATAACTGCTCAACAAGTTATAAAAATTAAAATAGTGTAATTTCAAGTGCATGAAAATCAAAATCTTATACAATGTTGCTATTAAGTCATGCACAACCCCGACTTATTCTCAATAAGAAACTAATAGATACAGTTGAATTCCCTAAATCAGCACAGGTGATGAATCAAAGACCTAACATGGGAAGATTATGACTTAACCACATAATAAGTTTCCTCGTAATCTAACCATGATTGGCAAAATATCTCTATTGATTCAAATCAAAAATCAATTTGTATAGGATAGGGATTCGCATGTCCCTGAAGACCACAAATGTCTATATGTAATCATCTAGCATAATTTAAAAATAGATAAATCAAATTTTAGCTAAGAATATTATTCTAATCAGTTTTGCCTCAAGAAATCCAAATTCAATTTAAATATAACCATGAATTCACGTGATAAAAAAATTGCATTTTAAGTGGGACATTGGCAGTCCTTTCACGCAAATTCAATCAGGCAATGACTTCCTTAAGATAACAAATTGCATCCGACAATTCTTCTTTCCGTTTATGGAAAGAAGGAAATTTTGATCAAATCTTCTAATTCTCTTCACGCTATAAGTTTTTGCCAACATTACAAATTTTTCTGCTCAAAACAAAATAAAATAGATCTCACGATCATGATTATTGATTTGGTGACATGAGTTCAACGAAATCGATAAGATCTTTCTCAAAGCAATGAAGCTTAAGAACTTTTTACCTTCTTGTCACAATAAACTCATTAAATGAAATGATTAACATTAATCTTGTATATCTGAAAGAAAGGTGGAACTTCGTAAGAGAAAAGTTGGC
>JXCR01141925.1:194050-224983 GCA_002079205.1 Phalaenopsis hybrid cultivar
ATGACCAGTCTATGGTACCCAACACAACCTGAGATCCTCGGCCAGAAATCCGTGAATTGAATCATTCGCTGGAACCTCGGTATCCCTAAGATCAAAGGAAGAAAACTCTATCCTATGACTATAAACTGGAGCTCCAAGGGGTGGGACTTATACCTACCGAAGTGGCAAGGATGCCTCAGGAAAGAAGAGAAAGTGGAGGTTCAACTACAAAGCTGGAAACGCTCCAAACAAAAGGAATTACACCTCGTCTGGGTTGGGGAGCCTTCTAACACCCTAGACGCACTAGACAACCACCTATATGAAGGCATGTTGCGCCAGTCAGGTTGGAAAACTACGGGGACTCCTCCTCGAACATGCAAATATGAATGCAGTTATCTAGAGCGGTCCAAAGTATTGTGGAGGCCCTATTAATATATGCAAGAAAGTAAATATTACAATTTTTAAAACCTGAATATTTTAATCTTAAATTTTAATTATCTTGAATATTTATTTAGGATTTTGCAGAAAATTAGGAATTTAAGTCCTAAAGAGCCTATGTTGTATTGTTAAATCCCAGATAAAATACAAAAAGAAAACAAGAAAAACACATGCAAGTGTACACATGCAACATGCTGCAAAAAAAAAAAAGTCAAATAAAAATAATAAACAGGCTGGTGCCACTGGGTCTGCAACATATTTTAGAAAAGAAAAAAAAAGTGGTCGGACTCCGCATATATATGCCCGATCCTAATTTTATACAATAATATAAAATGCAGAATTACTATACAGGGCACGAGCATCTACTCCTGATCCCCTCCACGTGGTTGTTGCGCTAACATCTCAGAACCCATGCTCATATCTTATTTATGCTACAAGACTCTTCTAGACTCTAAAAGTACATAGAGAAAAGAAAAAAGACTCAATTCTGCATGAAAACAAGTGTCAGCGGGAAAACTCACATGCATATAGCGTATCATGAGCCATGCCTTAAAAGTGGGGGAGCTAATAGCACCTGCATGCAAAAGGGTTAGAAATCATTATTTTCTCCCCCCAGAGTGGTATCTGTGTGTGTGTGCATATAAATAAGCAAGTCTCCCTGCAGAAGAACACCTTAACACACTACCATACATATGCAGCATGCAGTCACACCAAAAGCACAATGCAAAAGAAAGATGTCTGGCTAGGGCAACCAATCCAACAGAGAACAATAGCAAGACATCAAAAATACTACCTAGCACCCTAAATCCTAGCCTAGCACATTATCTAACAAAAAGTGCATCAACCTAGTATCTAAGTGAGGGGTAAGTCTGGGTATTGTATGACTTTGACGGGGTCGCTTTACTTGCCCCATCCTAAGGATCCAAAGAATCTAAAGAGTGTCACGAAAGTGGATGACACCAGTTAGAATCATTGGATTCTTAGCACAGTCATACTAATGTCAATCCCGTTGACTTAACTCGCATTGCTTATCAGGATTGACCCAACAAGCAATGCACGTTAAGGCATCACGACGAACACGAGATTGACTCTCCTAATGGGTCTGACTTGCTAACCATGCAAACATGCAAATGCAGATGATTAGTCAAAACACAAGTGATGATTATACCATGGGGTAGGGATTCAAACAAATGTGGGTATACCGTAGTGGTAGTGGCCCTAAGAAGATAGGCATGCCGTGGTGGCACTAGCCGCAGGAGGTATGCCGATAAGGCAGTGACATGTAAATAGTAGGCATGTCGTGATGACAGAGGCCCCAGGAAGATGGGGATGCTGGGGTGATAGCGGCCCCAGGAGGTATGCCTATAAGGCAATAAAAACAAAGGTGGGCATACCAATACACCTAAAATATATAGTGCTTTAAGACACATTTTTATACCTATATTTTAGATATTACACTTTAATGGAAGGTATTCTTGTGTTTTTTCTGCAGATACAGGTAAAAAGGCTGAAAAATGCTTAAAGGAGTGAAAACAGATCAAATTTGGAGCAAAAAGGTGAAAAATGTGCAAAAGAGTTTTGGCGCCTAACAGCCAGATCCGGTGCTTAAGCGTCAGATAAACAGAGGAAGCTGTGTCTAAGCGCCAGAGGCCCCGCGCTTGAGCATCAATGGTAGTTATTGGGCGAGTAAAGTCAGTTTCTGTGAATTTTGAAGAGGTTTTTGAGGCACCCATTGGCTTAATAGGTGGTTATAACCACCATGGACAACAATTATCATAAAAGGATGCATCTCTTGGGGAAATACATCGAATATAGACATATTTTGAAGAGAAACCAAGGCACCTTTTGGAAAATTATAAATAAAGAAGATTGAGACTTTGAAAGAAGTCCTAAAAGTATTGGAAAGTTTTGAAAGTTCTCATTTGGGGAGTTAGTTCGGAGAGATTTTCAGGCACCACTTTTACTTTTATTTTATCCTATTTTGAGTGATTGTAAAGAGAAAAAGATTCAAAGAAAATTCAAGAGTTTGGTGGAGGACTTGAGATAAGTTTTTATCCTTTTGTTTTGAGACTACTTTTGGTTTTAATTGAGACTTTTTGTTGGTTTGACAATTATTTCTTCTTTTAAACTAAAGTGTGGTTTTGTTTTCTTCATGGATTCTGAGTAATTTTCTTTATCTTTCTTCTTAAAATAATAAGTAATTAAGTTTTGGACGGAAGTTATGGAAAGTATTGATCTTCAATGATGGAAGAAGTTGTAATGATTTAAATCCATGCACTTCATTTACTTCTTGATTTGGCCAATGCCGATGTTAAAATTTGTTGTGAGAACATGTAAGAATCGGGTTGGTATTATCTCAGTCAACAATCAGAAAGAATCACATGAGGTTGTATGAATGAGAATGTAGTTCATATGATTGAGTGCAAATAAATTGGAAATAATCATTGAAGGGTGTAGAGTTAGAAGAATTTAAAGTGACAGGTTAAAACCCCCAACTTGGTTTTAAGAATCACATGAGGTTATATGAATGAGAATGTAGTTCATATGATTGAGTGCAAATAAATAGGATTCATTGAAGGGTATAGAGTTAAAGGATTTTAAAGTGATAGTTTAAAGCCCCCAACTTGGTTTATTGTTTTAGGTTCTGATGCGAGAATGTTAGCCCCCAGGTGGAGGGAATCGAGAGAACTCTAGAGTGAGAGCTAGTATCTTCCCTGTTAGTCGGTCTTCAGAACTATTCAAACTTTAAATTAGCCAATATTCTTTATAGCATCTCTAGTTCGTGTTAGCCCCCTGGTGGAGGGAATCGAGGGAACTCTAGAGTGAGAGCTAGTATCTTCCCTGCCTAGCCGGTCTTTCATAACTATTCAAATATTAAATTAGCCAATGTTTTTTATAGCATCTCGAGTAAGGGTAAAGAATATTATTGCTCCTATTTGGCACAACACAATTTGCATACTTCCATAAAAAATTCCTAAACTTATTACTGATTCATAATAAGAAGAAAAATATTTTCATATTTATTGTTTTTCTTCTACAAAAACTCTAGTTATCTTTTTAAATTGTTATTGTTCTATCAAAATTTTGAAAATACCAAAAATATTTAAGTTTTCATTACTACAATAATCATCTTTAGTTTATATAATTATCTTTTTATTAAAAATAGAAAGTTTGTTGTTCAATGGTGCATATTGCGTATTCTCCTTGTGGGTTCGATATTCAAGTCTTAATCAAAAAGTCGTATATTACTTGATAACGATACATATACTTGCATAGTATCCCAATATATATAAATTAAAAGTTAAATTCTTATTTTTCTTCAGGATCAAGTTTTTGGTTTTGTTGCAAAGTAAAGAAATATAAGTGAAATATAATCTGAGTTGTTGTTGTACCGTACATATTAACAATATCCAGGGATCAAGTTTTTGGCGTTGTTGCTGGGGAGAAATTGATTTTAAAAAGCAAATTTCTATTTTAAAAAAGTATTATTTAAATTTTAAGTTATCTTATCTTATTTTATTTTGTTTTGTTTATTTTATTATATGTTAGTGTATGCATAGTTTAGGTTCTTAAGGACTAATGGCCTACGATTCTGAATTAGAAAGAACTGTTAGAAAAATCTGAAAAACTAAAAAAAATATTATAAAATTTGAAAAATCCAAAAATATTACAGAAATGACAGAACAAAATAATGAAAATGTTGAAATT
Organism: Phalaenopsis hybrid cultivar; assembly: GCA_002079205.1. Classification (NCBI taxonomy): domain Eukaryota; kingdom Viridiplantae; phylum Streptophyta; class Magnoliopsida; order Asparagales; family Orchidaceae; genus Phalaenopsis; species Phalaenopsis hybrid cultivar. The sequence goes on from JXCR01141925.1 coordinate 198,176, forward strand.
AATCAAGAGTTTAGACCTTTAAGAGATTATGCCAACCATACTGTAGATGAACTTCATTGTAGTATTAAAAAACCTACTGTAGTGGCTAATTTGTTTGAGCTTAAACCTGCTATTATCCAAATTGTATCAAATAATCAGTTTGAGGGATCACCAATTGAAGATCCAAATTTATATCTTGCCAATTTTCTAGAATTGTGCTTTACATTTAAATACAATGACGTATCATATGATGTCATAAGACTTCGATTATTTCCTTTCTCACTGAGGGATAAATCTAAGATGTGGTTGAAGTCGTTAGCACCTGGATCTATAAGTACTTGGGGTGATTTAACACAAAAATTCCTTGCTAAATATTTTCCACCATAAAAAAATTGCAAAGCTTAGAAATGATATTACATCTTTTAATCAATTTGAAGGGGAATCTATTTATGAAGCATGAGAACGATTTAAAGAACATCCACACCATGCTATACTAGATTGGTCAATAATTCAAACTTTATATAATAGATTAGTTGGATCTCTTAGATCAATTATCGTTGCCGGTTCTGGTGGTTCATTGATGTCAAAACCATTTCATAACGCTTATGCTTTAATTGAAAAAATGGCTACCAATAATTTTCAATGCCCTTCTGAGAGGGTAAATCTTAAGAAAGTAGCTAATATTCATGAAACTGATGCATTTACTATGTTAACAAATCAAGTTGCTGCAATTTCAAGGAAGTTAAACCAGTTTGGACTGAATTTTTCTCAACCAATTTCCATGATTGAAGAGAATTCATTAGGCCAAATGGTAGATTCTCAAACATCATTAGAAACTTTGAATGTTATAAATAATAAGCAGAATAACCCATATTCAAATTATTATAACCCAGGTTGGAAGAAACATCCCAACTTTAACTGGAATAACAATTCTGGTGGTAATAATAAATAATGAGGGAACAACCAAGGAAACCCATTGGGAAACTAGAACAACCAAGGGAATAATATTTATAGATCTACTTATCCTCTAGGTTTCAACAATAATACATTGTTTAAGGAGAAGAAGTTGTCTATAGAAGAAGTGGTGTTACAAATGGGAAATCAATTACAAAGACAAGGAGCTACAATTAGAAATATTGAGAATCAACTTGGAAAAATAGCAAATTCATTAAGTAATAGATCCTATGGAGCACTTCCTAGTTTCAGCAAATAGCAAATTCGTTAAGTGATAGATCACAAGAAACACTTCCTAGTAATACTGAATCAAATCCAAAAGACCTGAATAAAGAGCAAGTAAAAGCCATTTAACTTAGAAGTGGAAGAGAGTTGGAAGGTCGGGTTCAAAAAGAAATTGAAGTAGAGAGAGAAGAAATTGAAGAATCAAAAGAGGACGCTCCAAAAGATTATGAGAGACCTATTTCTCCACCAATAATTGATTTGGAAAAACCACTGCCTCCATTTCCTCAGAGAATTCGTAAGCAAAAGTTAGATAAACATTTTTCAAACTTTTTGGAAATATTTAAGAAGCTTACAATTAATATTCCATTTGTTGAAGCCTTAGAACAAATGTCAAGCTTTGTAAAGTTTATGAATGATATTCTCAATAAGAAAAGGAAGTTTGAAGATAATGAGACTGTTGCACTTAGTGAGGAGTGTAATGCGATAATTTAGAAGAAGCTTCCTGAAAAGCTTAAACATCCTGGTAGCTTTACAATTCCATGTGCAATAGGAGACAAATTTTATGAGAAAGCTTTATGTGATAGGTGAAAGCATTAACCTTATGCCATTATCAATATTTAAAGATTAGGATTAGGAGAAATAAGCCATACTACTGTAACTCTACAGTTAGTAGATCATTGGATAACATACCCTAAGGGAGTTATAGAAGATGTCCTAGTGAAATTGGATCAGTTTATCTTTCCTGCTGATTTTATTGTGCTAGATATGGAGGAAGATAAAGATACCTATCATTTCGGGGAGACTTTTCTTAGCCACAGGAAGAGCAATGATAGTTGTGCAGAAAGGATAATTAATAATGCACGTCAGTGATCAAATTGTTACTTTTAACATTTGAAAATCAACGAAATACCCTGTAAAAGGTAAAGATAATGAATGCTATAGGATGGATGTTATAAGATATCTAAGTGAATACCATTTTAGAGCTACTTATGAAGAAAAATCTGAAGTACAAGATTTGGAACACGAGCAAGAAGAGGAATTAAATCAATGTGAAAATCTTTTTAAGGAAAATTCAAACTATGTTCGAGAAAGTTTTGAAGTTTTGGACACGATATACAAAGATAAATCATTTTGTCCATCTATTGAAAAAACTTAGAACTAGAGTTGAAGTTACTTCCTGATCATTTAAAATATGCCTTTTTAGGAGATTCCTCTACTACAGTTATGATTTCCTCAAAATTAATAATGAAAGAAGAAGAAAGGTTGATGAAAATTCTGAAAAATTTTAAGAAATCCTTTGGATGGACAATTGCTGATATTAAGGGAACAGCCCTTCAACTTGTATGCATAGAATTCATATGGAAGAGAACTGCAAACCCAGGGTTGATCTGCAAAGGAGATTGAATCCTGTTATGAAAGAAGTTGTAAAGAGAGAAATTTTAAAGTGGTTAGATGCTGGAATTATATACACTATCTCAGATAGTGCATGTGTCAGTCCAATTCATTACATTCTTAATAAAGGAGGAGTAACTATAACAGTAAATGAACATAATGAGTTAATACCTACTAGACAAGTTACAGGGTGGTAAATATGCATTGATTATAGAAAATTAAATCTTACTAGGAAAGATCATTTTCTATTACCCTTTCTAGATCAAATGCTAGATATACTAGCTGGGCATAAATTCTTTTGTTTTCTGGATGGATACTAGTTATCACCAAAATCAAATATCTCCTAAGGATCAAAAGAAAATAATGTTTACCAGTCCTTATGGTACCTTTACTTTTAGAAGAATACCCTTTGGTTTATGTAATGCCCCTGCTAGATGTATGATGACAATTTTTTATGATTTATTTAAAAAAGGGATTAAAGTATTCATGGATGACTTCTCAGTATTTACAACTTCATTTGACTCAGGTTTAGAACATTTATCCAAAGTTCTTAAGTGCCGTGAAGAAACAAAGTTAGTCCTTAACTGAGAAAAATGCCAACTTATGGTAGTTGCAAGAATTGTATTAGGACATCAAATATCAGAAAATAGTATGGAAGTAGATCCTGCTAAAATTCAAGTGATCGCTAATTTACCTCAAATATCAAAAAATGGTATGGAAGTAGATCCTACTAAAATTCAAGTGATCGCTAATTTACCTTATCCAACAAAATGTAAGGGTGATTAGGAGTTTTTAGGACATGCTGGATTCTACAGGCTATATTTTAAAGACTTTTCAAAGATTGCTTAGCCTTTATGCCATTTATTGGAGAAAGATGCAATTTTTAATTTTGATGAGGAATGCCTAAAAATTTTAAGTTATTAAAAAAAAACTAATCACTGCACCAATTATAGTTTCACCAAACTGGGAGAAATCTTTTGAATTAATGTGTGATGCTAGTGATTATGCTATTGGAGCTGTTTTAGGACAAAGGATATTGATAAAATTTTTAAAAGTTATTTACTACGCTAGTAGAACTCTTAATGAAACTCAAATTAATTATACAACAATTGAGAAGAGTTATTAGCAATAATATATGATTTTGATAAATTTAGATTATATTTAATTGAAACTCATTGTTTAGTGCATACAGATTACTTTGCTATTAAAATGCAATTTAGCCACACTAGTTTTATAGAGGAAGCAGACAAGAAGATGTTTCTTAAGCAAAAGTAGATTGAAGAAGATTGCATCAGAGTACGTCACCACTATCCGTTTTATCAACTTTATATTCCAGTTGCCCCAGGAGAGACTAATGAAAGACTTGAATTTATTTGTTCTAATGAAGAATGGAATTAAGTTCTATGTTTAATGTTATGTTGTTGTGTGTTTAAATTCATTGTCTTTAAGTTTTTTAGTGTTTAATACTTGCTTTTAGTGTTTGTGTTACTTAGGTGTTTAATTGTGAATAATTGTTAAGTGTTTGTATTAGGAAAATTTTCTCATCCAAGACTATTTAGAATGAGAACTAAGTGTTTAAATGTATTTGTACTTGTTTGTAAATTAATATAAGTTTGTTTTTGTGAAATTTTGTGTTATTTTAGCCTCAAATTGAAATAGTTATTAAGGAGAATTTGAAATAAAGGAGAGTTGCAGGAAGTTGAAAATAGTCATTTAAGTGCTATGAGACCATTTAGGGGTGGTTTACTTAGGCAAATATTGCATTTTAATTTAATTTAAATTTTTTTAAAATCGTGCACTGGCCCCTAAGCACCACATCTCGCGCTTATGCACGAGCAAAGCCGAGAATTTCCTACTGAAGCGAAGACGAGATTATTTCATACTTCATTATTGGGAGAGGACTTTGGAAGATTACCAATGAGAGGATAGTAACTTTCCTAACTTCAAAGTTATGTGCACTTTCAAAGGCCTGACACTATTTCATTTCTGCTCATCTACTTTCGACCAATCATCTCAGTGAAGTGACCGGAGAATGAGCAACGTTGAACTATTGTATTCAAGAGGGAAAGCTCATCAACATTGGAGCATTGATCGGTCAGACTATCATCAGTTCTGCTACAACTGTTACAACTACAAGTCTGAGATTTGCTTCCTTGATCTTTTCTTTGTGTTTGTAGGCTAGAGTTAAATGTGATAGCTGGGAGGATGTATTATTATCTCTAAAGCCCATCATTAAGGTGAATGTGAAGACTTATTCTGAGCATTTAATTTTTGGCCGGAGAGGAGGATTTTCTCAGAGCTATAGAATGGAGACGTCTGCTGCTTCTACCTCTGCTACTTCTACATCTAGACCATCTACCTCACGTGCTTCTAGATCTCGAGGTGAGTCTATTGAGACCCAAGATCAGTTATTGCAGAGGATGATGGATAATATTAATTTCACCACTGATAGGGTACAAAATTTAGAGCATTTTGCAGAGCATACTGATAGGTACAATAGGTGAAAAAGTGATTATGAAGAGAAATTTCACTCATTTATGGAGAGACTCATTAGGGGTAACCAAGGAGTGCAATTTCCTCCATATACTAGATAACCTGATTATGAGCTTGCAAAGTTTGGGATAGCCGTGATTCAGAGGATGAAGAATAGAGCTGAGAGATTTATTTTATGCTTGTAATATGATATGAACTATGTGGTCTGGGCTTGCTACATTTGCATCTATGTGTTGGTTTGAACTATGTGATGTGGTTTACTTTTATGTTTAAGTGAGAATTGTGATGTGATGTGTTTTCATGGATTTGGACTTGAGACATGTATGTATGTTTACTTGTTTAGAATTGTGATGTGTGAGACTTTTTTTTGGACTTGAGACATGTATGTATGTTTACTTGTTTAGATATTGTGATTTTTAAAACTTTTATTTTTAATTATATGGTGATATTTGTGTTAGTTAGTAGTTTGTTTTAAAATTCTAGGGTAGTAGTTGTTGTGAGTTTTGTGATTTAGTTAGTTTAGAACTTAAATTAATTCTATATCTTTTGTAAAGTTGAAAATCTTGCTAAACTAGTTCTTAAATTTAAATTTTTGAAACTTCTACCCTGTATTTTTCTTTTATCACGTTTGTTAGTTTGCTTTTTGGTTTATACCCATTGCTTACAAGTCTATTGAATCTCTACATGTTGAATTGAAATGAAAATATAGAAAATTTGATCAAAAATTAATTTTACTCATGTTTTTAGTTTTATACTTATATTATTAGAGTTTAAAAAATTCCTGTTAGTATGTTATTTTAAATTTTCAATTCTGCTTATATATATCTGATGCTAAACTGTTTAATTTGTTAAAAATTTTGGCTTGGGGGGGGGGATGAAAAATATTTTCAAACTTAGAATTTTATTTGTTCTTAAATGTGCTACAGGTGAATTTGATTTGAAAAGAAAAAAAATTGATTATGTATATGAAGTTATATTAGGGAAGTAAAATTTGATTTTAGAATTAAGTAAGAAAATTTGGTTAATATTTTTTGTAATGAAGAAAAACTTTAAGTTAAAAAGTTTTTAGATGAGAAAATGATTAATATAAGTAACTGTCTTTAGTAAGAAAAATTGTATTTTTGAAAAATTTAGATAATTTAGACTTTTATTTTTGATACTTAAATTTCTTTTATTGTTTAGATAATTTAGACTTTTGTTTTTAATACTTTAATTTATTTTATTAAAATAATTTTCAAAACTATTATTATATTTATAAGTAAAAGACTTATATTAAGACGTTTTAAGAAAGGAGAAGTGGAATTCAAAATCATTAAAGGCCTATCCAGATATAGTAATCCTTGCCTGAAAAAAAAGAAAAAAAGAAAGAAAAGAAAAAGAAAAGAAAAGCAGAAAGAAAAGAAAAAGAAAAAGAAAAAAATAAATTAGGAAGGAGAAGCTTGAGGATTAGTGCCTAATCAAAAATTGGTTCTACATTTGATCTTTTTAAAGTATAAGACTTGAGAAACTCTTAAGCTTATAGATATAATACAGTAAGTAAAATTATTTTTAATGAAAATTTTTAAGTGGAGATAATAAAATAACTAAATTCTAAATTTGGAAAATCTATAATACATTTTTGAATTAGATAGAAACTCAAATTTTCATCTTTCTTAACTTTAAAAATTTCTATACTTTAAGTTGGTCTCATTCACTGAACATTTTTTCTAAATTAGACTGGTATATTTCTAAATCAAAATTTTAGTAACTCCTACCAAAACTCATATACATATCATACATATTTAATTTTTAAAGATTGAAGTGCCACTTGAGAGCAAGTAACATTTTAAGCTTGGGGGATTTTGATACACCTAAAATATATAGTGTTTTTAGACACATTTTTATACCTATTTTGAGATTGCTTTAATGGAAGGTATTTTTGTGTTTTTTTTTGCAGATACATGTAAAATGGTGACAAATGCTTAAAGGAGTGAAAAATGGTCAAATTTGGAGCAAAAATGTGAAAACTGTGCAAAAGAGTTTTGGCCTCTAAGCACTAGATCCGACGCTTAAGCGCCGGTTAAACAGAGAAGGCATCGCCTAAGCGCCAAAGGCCCTGCGCTTAAGCGCCAGTGGTAGTTATTGGGCGAGTAAAGTCGGTTTCTGCAAATTTTGAAGAAGTTTTTGAGGCACTCATTGGCTTAATAGGTCGTTATAACCACTATGGACGAAAATTATCACAAAAGGATGCATCTCTTGGGGTAATACATCAAATCTAGACATATTTTAAAGAGAAACTAAGGCACCTTTTAGAAAGTTATAAAAGAAAGAAGATTGTGACTTTGAAAGAGGTCCTGAAAGTATTGGAAAGTTTTGAAAGTTCTCATTTTGGGAATTAGTTCAGAGATATTTTTAGGCACCACTTTTAATTTTATGTTATCCTTTTTGTTATTTTATTTTATTTTGAGTGATTGTAAAGAGAAGAGAATAGAAGGAACTTCAAGAGTTTGGTGGAGGACTTGAGATAGGTTTTTATCTTTTTGTTTTGAGACTACTTTTTGGTTTTAATTGAGACTTTTTGCTAGTTTGACAATGATTTCTTCTTTTAAACTAAAGTGTAGTTTTGTTTTTTCGATGGATTCTAAGTAGTTTTCTTTATCTTTCTTCTTAAAATGATAAGTAATTAAGTTTTGGATAGACTTGTAAAGAATATTGATCTTTAATGTTGGACAAAGTTGTGATGATTTAAATCCATGCACTCCAAAGTTGTGAAGTATTGGTCAATGGTGGAAGAAGTTGTTACGATTTAAATCCATGCACTTCATTTAGTTCTTGATTTGGCCAATTCAGATGTTAAAAGTTGTTGTGAGAACATGTAAGAACCAGGCTGGTATTGTCTTAGTCAACAATTAGAAAAAATCACATGAGGTTGCATGAATGAGAATGTAGTTCATATGATTGAGTGCAAATAAATATGGAAATATTCTTTAAAGGGTGTAAAGTTAGAGGACTTTAAAGTGACAGGTTAAAGTCCCCAACTTATTTTATTGTTTTAGGTTCTAATACGAGAATGTTAGCCCCCAGGTAGAGGGAATCGAGGGAACTCTAGAGTGAGAGCTAGTATCTTCCCTGCCTAGCCGGTCTTTGGAACTATTTAAACTTTAAATTAATCAATGTACTTTATAACATCTCTAGTAAGGGTAACAAATATTATTGCTCCTATTTGGTACAACAAAATTTGCATACTTTCACAACAAAATTCCTATACTTATTACTGAATCATAACAAGAAAAAAGATATTTTCATATTTAGTACTTTTCTTCTATAAAAACTCTAGTTACCTTTTTAAATTGTTATTATTCTATCAAAATATTGAAAAAACCAAAAATATTTAAATTTTCATTACTGTAAAAATCATTTTTAGTTTAGATAATTATCTTTCTATTAAAAATAGAAAGTTTGCAGTTCAATAGTGCATATTGCATATTCTCCCTGTGGGTTAGATATTCAGGTCTTAATCAAAATGCCTTGTATTACTTGATAACGATACGTATACTTGCGTAGTATCCCAATGTATATTAATTAAAAGTTAAATTCTTATTTTTCTTCAGGATCAAGTTTTTGGTTTTGTTGCAAAGTAAGGAATTATAATCTGAGTTGTTGTTGTATTGTGCATATTAGCAGTATCCTTGGATCACATACCGTAGTGGCATTGGCCCTAAGAAGCTAGACTTGTCGTGGTGGTAGTGGCCCTAAAAGGTATGCCGATAAGGCAGTGACCCGTAAAGAGTAGGCATGTCGTGACGGCAGGGGCCCTAAAAAGATGGGGGTATCGTGGTGGCAGTGGCCCAAGGAGGTATGCCAATATGGCAAAAAAAAACTAACAAAATTGGTGCCAAGGAGGCAGGGGCCCCATAAAGATGGGCATGCCGTGGTGGCATGCATATGATCATAATCATGAGAGCATACAAATGCAAGCCAGGATGCAATAATGTATTCATGCATTTGCGCTAAAACATGCAAAAATGCAAACACACATTTAAGACAATTTGGTGGTGCAAGTTGTCGACTGGGTCGAGGGATCCGGTTGAGCTAAAGTGTCATGCCAATTGGCTCAGGGAAGCCGTTTGAAATGAAGTGGGATGCCCGTTGGGCTGGGGAGGCTAGACAAAGTGAAGTGAAGTGCTCGTCAGGCCGGGGCGGCCGGACGAAGTGAAGTGAAATGCTCGCCGGGCTGGGGCAGCTGGAGTGAAGTGAAATGTTCTTCAGACCGGGGCAGCCGGACGAGATGAAGTGATGTGCTATGTGACATGCAAATTGCAATATGCAAGCATACACTTGTAATAGAGAGTCATTCCCGTGTTAACGACCTCACCAGGGAACCTAGGATCGATATATAAAAATATGGCGATTGCCGCCTTTGCTTTGGTGAGTTAAGTGGAGAACTTCTCCCTGAATCTTCAAAGGGGGAAGTTCTCCATCTTGTCATGAAACGGGCTAGCAAAAATGCTTTTTCCGATTTCACGATGCCTCTGAGCTTTGCAAAATGAGCTAATGACTCGCATTTTCTCATTTTGCAAAGATTTACTTCTCGATCTTTCTAAAAGATTAGGACAACCAAAGCAAAGGAGAGCTCCTAACTCTAGGATTTTTGTTCTAGGGCTAATGGTCAAATAGGATTCACTCGGCTATCATAGGAGAATTAGTTACGCAAGGGGATCCTATCCTATAGGTCACCTATAGGAAAGTAATCGATCAATCACATAGGCGCACCGCCACGCCGGCTTACGTAGGTGTACACACCCCGTGTGGGCAACTGAACCCAAACGCCTATCACATCTACAACCTAAGGCTAGCTAGAAAGTAAAATGCGAAGGAGAAGAAGGAAGAAAGAGGAAAAAAAGTTTTTTTTGCGTATGAGAAAAGGTCAGTTTTTTTTTTGCTATTCCTCCCATTCGAGGAGGGAGAAAGAGGAAAAAAAGTTTGCGATCAGATGCCTTTTTTGGGGAGAGGCGTGTTGCTTTGTAAATAGGATAGATATAGGATTTTTATTTTGCTTTTTTTTTACTATCCTTTTTTTCTTAAAGTGCATGGAATCAACCCTTTTTTTGTTTGTGTGTGGGTGAGTAGGAAAGGAAAAGAATAGAGGGAGAGAGAGGGTAAGCTACCATGTGTGGGAAGATAATGATTTTATTACTATTATATATATATTCATTATATTATATTATTATAATATAATAATTATAATATCTCTCCCACATTTTAACATGGATATGTCCTCGCAGAGAAGTGGACGTCATTCTTGACTAAATTCAACGTTCTCGACGCATCGACGCGGTCTGTTTTGCCATCCAGGGTTGTTTTGGACTACTTTTTTTATTATCGAGTCAAAAATGATAATCTGCATATTTGATGCCCACACGCAAAATCGTGGTGCAATGAGCGCCTTTTCCAAGTGGAATCAACATTCCAGACTCACTCGTGTGGTTCGTTTTGTCGTTCGGGGCCATCTGAATGAGCTCGTTGGTGATCGGGTCAATTCGAGCCAATTTTGTGCGAGGCGTGATGAATAATATTTTTTGGCCCAATCGAAATCATTCGATATGCCAAATGCTGATTGAACTTTACCCAAAAGAAAGCTAAAGCCTAGCAAAATAACCCCGACTACGTGCCCCTCAACACGTGTCGGTGGGTCCAAAGTGGATGTCTCACGCTACATGAGTCATCACGTGCATCAAGCAATGTTTCTTAGTGCTTGAACGGACATTCTACACTCGTGACATAAAAAACTGATGCCAACAAAGGACCCCCAACAAGTGTGTTGCGCCATTGAGGCACAGTGCACTTGTTGGCAACATTTTCAAAATGAAGGCTCTTCTAGTAGTCGAGGTGACATCCCAGGAGAAGATTAAAAGAATCTCAACCAAGCAAGGTAAATTGGATAGGGTATGGTCAAGGGTGTGGCTAGCTAGTTGAAATCGACCAATCACAAAAATAGGTTCAGATGCCATAGAGGCATAACCATAAAAATAGGTTCAAAGGCCATAGAGGCATAACCTAGAAAATAGGTTTAGAGGCTATAAAAACATAACCTAAGAGGGTGGTTTAGAGGTCATAGAGGCATAACCATGAGAATAGGTTTAGAGGCCACAGAGGCATAACCTAGAAAATAAGTTCAGAGGTCGTAAAGGCATAACCTAAGAGGGTGGTTCAGAGGTCGTAGAGGCATAACCACGAGAATAGGTTCAGAGGCCATAGAGACACAACCACAAGAATATGTTCAGAGGACGTAAAGGAATAACCTAAGAGGGTGGTTCAGAGGTCGTAGAGGCATAACCACGGGAATAGGTTCAATGTCCATAAAAGCATAACCACAAAAATAGGTTCAGAGGCCATAGAGGCATAACCTAGAAAGTAGGTTCAGAGGCTGTAAATGCATAACCTAAGAGGGTGGTTCAGAGGCCGTAGAGGCATAACCATGAGAATAGGTTTAGTGGCTATAGAGGCATAACCTAGAAAATAGGTTCAGAGGCCGTAGAGGCATAACCTAAGAGGGTGGTTTAAATGCTATAGAGGCATAACTACAAGAATATATTCAGAGGCCATAGAGGCACAACCACCAAAATAGGTTCAGAGGTTGTAAAGCCATAACCTAAGAGGGTGGTTCAGAGACCGTAGAGGCATAACCACGAGAATAGGTTCAGTGGCCATAAAGGCATAACCACAAAAAAAAGTTCAGAGGCCATAGAGACATAACCACAAAAATAGGTTCAGAGGCCGTAAAAGCTTAACCTAAGAGGGTGGTTCAGAGGTCGTAGAGGCATAACCACGAGAATAGGTTCAGAGGCCATAGAGACATAACCTAGAAAATAAGTTTAGAGGCCATAAAGGCATGGTCTAAGAATGAGTTTAGAGGCCACAGAGGAATGACCCAATGGATCCCAACCAGGCTAGATAAACTGGACATGGTATGGCTGAGGAAAAGCTTGCCTGACCATATTCAAAACGACACATCAATCTATTTGACCACATTTGAAACAACAAAATTGATGGAAAACCCGTACTTGACCTTATTCAGAATGATAGGGGAGAAGGCTCATTCATCTAGTGTGACCAAGTCTCCTATTATGTTTCCTCTAAAAGAGACCCCGATTGCGAGTCTAACTGATGTCCTTGAGATGGAACACCCAACACTTTAATCACGTGGCTATAAAGCACAACATATCCTGCTCAGAGGTGGTAATCAAATCAGTGACTATATAATATGGTCGAACAGGAAGGATAATTTAGAGGCCCTGAAGGCATAACCAAACATAGTGGTTCAGAGGCCGTAGAGGCATGACCACGAAAATAAGTTCAGAGGCCGTAACGACATAACCTAGGAATGAGTTCAGAGGCCACAGAGGCATCACTCAAGCTAGTGGTTCAGAGGTCATAGAGGCATGACCACAAAAATAGGTTCAGAGGCCATAGAGGCATAACCTAAGGGTGGGTTCAAAGGTCATAGATGCATGCCCCAAGGAATGCCTGAAGATGGAATACTCTCGTGAATGAACTGGCCCAAAAGGGCATGTGGTTTGAGAAGCATTGAAGTACGTAATAAGTGGTGAGTAAAGAACACATGTGAAAAGGCAACTACCCTCCCAAAGGAAGGGGCTACCAGACCCAGAGCGTCAACCATCAAACGTGAGGGTGGCGGGCAGAGTGTCACACTAAAGATAAAGTGGCTCCCTGAGGAAGCTTGCTAAGACCTAAGGGTCAACAAATCAAGCGTAAGATGTTGAGTGGAATGCCAAACCAAGGATAAAACGGATCTTGAAGGAAGCCCGCTACAACCTGAAGGTTGATGCATCAAGTGTAAAGATAGTGGGCAGACTACCACACCAAAGGTAAAGCGACTCTTGAAGGAAGCCTGCGACAACCTGAGGGTCGACGCATCAAGCATAAAGATGGTGAGCGGAATGCCACACCAAAGGTAAATATCAATTGTGATAAATTTTGTCAACCCAGAAATTGTAAAAAGAAAAGTTGGGCAATATACAATACCCAAAGATTACTTAGTCGTAAGATTGAGCTAAAATCCTTTTTTTTAAAAAAAAGGCAACCTCCACATCCATTTATGATGAATGGGATAAGAATCTCTACCATGCTCATTTATAGTGTATAGGAAAGGCTCATTCAGACCCACTCAAAGTGAGGCACCAAACAAAAGGACAAGAGAAGTACTTGGCTTCTCTCATATTGATTACAGATTGCGCCAGGTATAAGCCACCCGTAAGACTTCTACTTTGCCTGATTAGCAATTCATAAATCAGTTGTAAGAGATGCATAAGGCCTCTCTTGGATGCCACATGTCATCATAAACTATGCACGATCCCTCAATAGTTATAACGAAATCATCACAAGCAGTTCATACATGAGACAAAATAGAAGGATGTAATCTTATTGGTCAAGAACTAAATTACGAAGTACATGAAGCTTTGAATAATCAATTTATGCAGAAAAGTACATCAAATAAATGATGAGATTAAACATAGTATCTCTTCAAATATCGTCCAATGATAGGGGGCATGGGGTGAGATCCGTCAGCATCAATAAACAAGTAGGCTCCTCCCTCGTAGACCTTCTCGATCACAAACGGTCCTTCCCATGTGGGTTCAAATTTTCTGTGGCTTCGACTGTGAGATACAATCGGACAGTGTAACACTAGCACCAAGTCTTTAACAGTGAAGGTATGGGGCCTTACGAGCTTGTCGTGGGCTCTAGCTATACGAGCCCGGTATAGCTCAATGCTTTGCTGGGCTTGTAATCACAGCCCCTCCAAGCTGCCAAGCTCTTCCAACTTAAGTCAGGTATTATCTTGGTTGTTTATATTATTGCTGATAGCGACACTCAATGAAGGAAATTCAACTTCCATAGGAAGGACAGCTTCAGACCCAAAGGTCAATGCGTATGGAGTAGAACTAGTGGGTGTACGGTATGTCGTACGATATGCCCACAAAGCCTCCGAGAGCTTCTTGTGCCATGCTTTCTTGTTGGCGTGGAGAATTTTCTTGATAAGGCCAACTAAGGTCTTATTAAAAGCCTCAGCCAAGCCATTCGTTCTCGGGTAGTAGATCATTGAATATCGCCAATCGATGTGATGGCGCCGACAAAACTATTAATCTTGGTATTTTAGAAAGCCAACCCGTTATCAGAGATCATACGTCGTGGCACACTGAATCTATAAAAGATATTATTCTCAAGGAAGTGAAACACGTTATCTGCCCATACTTCTATTAGAGGGATAACTTCCATCCATTTAGAGAAATAATCAGTAGCTGCAAGATTAAATCAATGTCCTTGAGAGGACGGTGGGTAAATAGGCCCCACAATATCGGTACCCCAGGCTTCGAAAGGCCATGATGCGACTGTCGGGTGCAGTACACTCGGGGATTGGTGAAGCACAGGGCTAAACACCTGGAATTGATGACACCACTTAGCATATTCAATGCAATCAAGGGTCATCATAGGTTAATAATAACTAAGGCATTTGATCTTGATTTTCATTTTGGGACCCGACTAATGGGAGCTGCAAACACCTTCATGGACCCCAACCATTACTTTCTGGGCCTCATCATCCCCTAAACATTGTAACCACATCTACTCGAAAGAGCGTCGATGCAAAGTATCGTTAATAATTGTAAACGAAAGCGCCCTCTTCTAGATTTGAGAGGCGAGGGAGAGATCATCAGGGAGAATTTGCCTCGTCAAGTATGTGATGATGACTTGACACTAATCACCAGATACTCCATCAGAAGTAGTTAAGACGACACCACCGCTATCCGAAGGCATGTCACCCGAAGGGCTAGAAATTGTCGGTGAAAGGATTCTTCTTTCTCGTATCACGACTGTCACAGGATTTCTGTCAGGACTTGATAGCTCTTTAGCTAATTTAGCAAGGGCATCAACCTTCCAATTGAGGGATTGAGGTATCCTAATAAGAGCGACCTCGGGAATGAGCTTCAACATTGTCATTGCCTTCTCATGATAGGCTAGAAGCTCAGGCTTAAGGCCATCGTAGGTTCCTAAGACCTGGCTTATAATGAGTTGCAAATCACCGTAAATCTTGATTATTGTAATTCCGTTTGGATAGCTAACTCAAGTCCTACAATTAAGCCTTCATTTTTAGCGGTGTTATTCGTACATGGTTCTGCTAAATTGTAAGAGTAGTGGAGACTGCCACTATCGGGCGATACGAAAATCAATCTGATCCCCAATTGCACCTTTGGGAGAGACCCTGGTGGCCCTTCTTTCAATTAAGAGGCCCCATCAAAGTACATCTATCACTATGGGGCATCGATGGCCATCAAATGCTCATCAGAGAAATCATCATTTAGAGGGGAATCTATCGAGATCGGGTGAGCTGCTAAAAAGTCAGCTAACGCCTGTCCCTTAACAGCCCGTTGAGGGACATACAAAATGCCAAAATGTGACAATATCATGGACCATCTAGCCAACCGTCCAGCTAAGGTAGGATGCATCATGAGATACTGCAAGAGGTTTACCTTCAAGATCAAATCGACATGGTGTGAGAGCATGTAATGCCTCAACTTATGGACTGAAAATACTAATGCTAAGTAGTTCTTTTCAATTGGTGGGTATCTCATCTCAGCGGGTATGAAGCACCGACTAAGATTATATAGGGCGTTCTCTTTCCCTTCTTAGTTCTTTTGAGCTAATAAAGCTCATATCAACTCATCAAGAGCGGCAATATAGAGAATGAAGGGTCTACCTGGGACCGGCACTGCTAATACTGAAGGATTCAACAAGTAGCACTTGATATCGTTGAAAGCATGCTGACATGACTCATCCCAGTAAAAACAAACATCTTTCTTAGTCAACGTAGAAAAGGGCTGACATCGACCAGAAAGGTTTGAAATAAACCTCTTAGTATAAGAGAGCTTCCCTTGTAGGGAACGCAACTACGTCAAATTTTAGGAGGTTTCATCTCAGTGATAGATTTAATTTTAATAGGATCAATTTCAATGCCTCTATGATGTACAATGAAGCATAAAAACTTCCCAAAAGATACTCCAAAGGCGCATTTCAGCAGGTTCATCTTCAAGTCATATTTCCTTAGGCGTTCAAAGACGGTCCTCAGGTCTAAAAGATGATCATCTTCATAAAGACTCTTGATACACATAAAATATATAATGTTTCTAGACATATTTTTATACTTCATTTTGAAATATTACGCTTTAATGGAAGGTATTTTTGTAATTTTCTTTTAGATACAGGTAAAAAAGGTGAAAAATGCTTAAATGAGTGAAAAAAGATCAAATTTGGAGCAAAAATGTGAAAAATGTGCAAAAACGTTTTTGGCGCCTAAGTGTCTGTTAAAGAGAAAAGGCCGCACCTAAGCACTAGAGGCCCCGAACTTAAGCGCCTGTGGCAGTTATTGGGCGAGTAAAGTTGGTTTCTGCAAATTTTGAAGAGGTTTTTGAGGCACTCGTTGGCTTAATATGTGGTTATAAGCATCATGGATGAAAATTATCATGAAAGGATGCATCTCTTGGAGAAATACATCAAATCTAGAGATATTTTGAAGAGAAACTAATGCACCTTTTGGAAAATTATAAAGAAAGAAGATTGTGACTTTGAAAGAGGTCCTGAAAGTATTGGAAAGTTTTGAAAGTTCTCGTTTCGGGAGTTAGTTCGGAGAGATTTTCAGGCACCACTTTTACTTTTATTTTATCCTTTTTGTTATTTTATTTTATTTTTAGTGATTGTAAAGAGAAGAGAATCAAAGAAACTTCAAGAGTTTGGTGGAGGACTTGAGATAAATTTTTATCATTTTGTTTTGAAACTACTTTTGGTTTTAATTGAGACTTGTTGTTGGTTTGACAATGATTTCTTCTTTTCAACTAAATTGTGGTTTTGTTTTCTTCATGGATTCTGAGTAGTTTTCTTTATCTTTCTTCTTAAAATGATAACTTTTAAACTAAAGTGTGGTTTTTTTTCTCCATGGATTCTGAGTAGTTTTCTTTATCTTTCTTCTTAAAATGATAAGTAATTCGTTTTCTCCATGGATTCTAAGTAGTTTTCTTTATCTTTCTTCTTAAAATGATAAGTAATTAAATTTTCTCCATGGATTATGAGTAGTTTTCTTTATCTTTCTTCTTAAAATGATAAGTAATTATTTGATGGAAGTTGTGGAGAGTATTGATCTTTAATGTTGGAAAAAGTTGTGAAAATTTAAATATGGATGGAAGTTGTGGAGAGTATTGATCTTTAATGTTGGAAGAAGTTTTGATGATTTAAATCCATGAACCGAAAGTTGTGGAAAGTATTGATCTTCAATGATGGAAGAAGTTGTGATGATTTAAATCTATGAATTCTGAGTAGTTTTCTTTATCTTTCTTCTTAAAATGATAAGTAATTAAGAGACTTGTAAAGAATATTGATCTTTAATGTTGGACAAAGTTGTGATGATTTAAATCCATGCACTCCATTTTCTCCATAGATTATGAGTAGTTTTCTTTATCTTTCTTCTTAAAATGATAAGTAATTAAGTTTTGGATGGAATAACGGAGAGTATTGATCTTTAATGTTGGAAGAAGTTGTGATGATTTAAATCCATGCACTTCATATGGAAAGTATTGATCTTCAATTATGGAAGAAGTTGTGATGATTTAATCCATGAACTTCATTTACTTCTTGATTTGACCAATGCAGATGTTAAAATTTATTGTGAGAACATGGAAGAACCGGGCTGGTATTGTCTCAGTAAATAATTGAAAAGAATCACACGAGGTTGTATGAATGAGAATGTAGTTCATATGATTGAGTGCAAATAAATAGATAAAGATTCATTGAAGGGTATAGAGTTAGAGGATTTTAAAGTGATAGGTTAAAGACCCCAACTTGGTTTATTGTTTTAGGTTCTGATACGAGAATGTTAGCCCTTAGGTGCAGGGAATCGAGAGAACTCTAGAGTGAGAGCTAGTATCTTCCCTGCCTAGCCGGTCTTCAGAACTTAAATTAGGCAATGTTCTTTATAGCATCTCGAGTAAGGGTAAAGAATATTATTGCTCCTATTTGACACAACACAATTTGCATACTTCCATAACAGTATTCCTATACTTATTACTGATTCATAACAAGAAGAAAGATATTTTCATATTAGTGCTTTTCTTCTACAAAAACTCTAGTTATCTTTTTAAATTGTTATTGTTTAATTAAAATTTTAAAAATACCAAAAATATTTAAGTTTTCATTACTGCAATAATCATCTTTAGTTTAGATAATTATCTTTTTATTAAAAATAGAAAGTTTGTTGTTTAATGGTGCATATTGTGTATTCTCCCTGTGGGTTTGATATTCAGGTCTTAATCAAAAAGTCCTATATTACTTGATAACGATATATACTTGTGGGTTCGATATTCAGGTCTTAATCAAAAAGTCCTATATTACTTGATAACGATATGTATACTTTGTATAGTATCCAATATATATAAGTTAAAAGTTAAATTATTATTTTTCTTCAGATCAAGTTTTTGGATTTTTTGTAAAATAAGGAAATATAATCTGAATTATTGTTGTACTGTACATATTAGCAGTATCCAGGGATCAAGTTTTTAGCGTAGTTGGTTGGGGAGAAATTGATTTTTAAAAATAAATTTATATTTTTAGAAAGTCTTATTTAAACTTTAAGTTATCTTATCTTATTTTATTTTATTTTATTTATTTTATTATATGTTAGTGTATGCATAGTTCAAGTGTTGAAGGACTAGTGCCCTACGATTCTGAAGTAGAAAGAACTGTTAGAAAAATCAGGAAAACAAAAAAAAATAAAATTTGAAAAATCCAAAAAAATTACATAAATGACAGACCAAAATAATTAAAATGTGAAATTCATCAAGAGTTTAGACCTTTAAGAGATTATACCAATCATACTATAGATAAACTTCATTGTAGTATTAGAAAATCTACTGTAGTTGATAATTCATTTGAGCTTAAATCTGCTATTATCCAATTGGTATCAAATAATCAGTTTGCAGGATCACCAACTGAAAATCCAAATTTATACCTTGCCAATTTTCTAGAGTTGTGCACTATATTTAAATACGATGGTGTATCAAATGATGTCATAAGACTTACATTATTTTCTTTCTTATTGAGGGATAAAACTAAGATGTGGTTGAATTTGTTAGCACCTAGATCTATCAGAACTTGAGGTGATTTAGCACAAAAATTCCTTGCTAAATATTTTCCACCATAAGCTGGGAAGCTTAGAAATGATATTACATCTTTTAATCAGTTTGAAGGGGAATCTATTTATGAAGTTGTAAAGCTTAGAAATTATATTACATCTTTTAATCAGTTTGAAGGGAATCTATTTATGAAGCATGAGAAAGATTTAAAAAACTCTTAAGAAAGTGTCCACACCATGCTACACCAGATTGGTCAATAATTCAAACCTTTTATAATGGATTTGTTGGATCTCTTAGATCAATTATCGATGTCGTCTGGTGGTTCATTGATGTCAAAACCACTTCATGACGCTTATGCTTTAATTGAAGAAATGGCTACCAAAAATTTTAATGCCTTTCTGAGAGGGTAAATCCTAAGAAAGTAACCAATATTCAAGAAACTGATGCATTTACCATGTTAGCAAATCAAGTTGTTGTAATTTCAAGAAAGTTAAACCAATTTTGGAATGAATTTTTCTCAACCAATTTCCATGATTGAAGAGAATTCATTAGGCCAAATGGTAGATTCTCAAACATCATTAGAAACTTTGAATGTAAAAAATAATAAGCAGAATTACCCATATTCAAATTATTATAACCCAGGTTGGAAGAACCATACCAACTTTAACTGGAATAAAAATTCAGGTGGTAATAATCAGCAATGGGGGAACAACCAAGGAAACTCATTGAGAAACTGGAACAACCAAGGGAATAATAATTATAAGTCTACTTCTCCTCCAAGTTTCAATAATAATACACAGTTTAAGGAGAAGAAGTTGTCTATAGAAGAAGTGGTGTTACAAATGGAAAACCAATTACAAAGTTAAGGAGCTACAATTAGAAATATTGATATTCAACTTCAACAAATAGCAAATTCATTTAGTAATAGATCCCAAGGAACACTTCCTAGTAATATTGAATCAAATCCAAAAGACCAGAATAAAAAACACGTAAAAGCTGTTTAACTTAGAAGCGAAAGTGAGTTGGAAGGTCGGGTTCTAAAAGAAATTGAAGTAGAGGGAGAAGAAATTGAAGAATCAAAAGAGGATGCTCCAAAATATTCTAAGAGACCTATTTCTCCATTGAAAATTGATTTAGAAAAACCACCACCTCCATTTCCTTAGAGACTTCATCAGCAGAAGTTGGATAATCAATTTTCAAAATTTTTGGAAATATTTAAGGAGCTTACAATTAATATTCTATTTGCTGAAGCCTTAGAAAAAATGCCGAGCCATGGAAAGTTTATGAAGGATATTTAATTCAAAAGATCCTGGTAGCTTTACAATTCCATGTGCAGTAGGAGACAAATTTTATGGGAAAGCTTTATGTGATAGGTGCAAGCATTAACCTTATGTCATTATCAATATTCAAAAGATTGGGATTAAGAGAAATATCCTCTACTACTATAAATCTGCAGCTAGCAGATCATTCAATAACATACCCTAAAGGAGTTATATAAGATGTTCTAGTGAAAGTGGATCAATTTATCTTTCTTGCTGATTTCATTGTGCTAGATATGGAGGAAGATAAAGAGATACCTATCCTTTTAGGGTGACTTTTCCTAGCCATAGGAAGAGCAATGATAGATGTGTAGAAAGGGGAATTAGCAATGCACGTCAGTGATCAAACTCTTACTTTTAACATTTAAAAATTAATGAAATACCCTACAAAAGGTAAAGATAATGAATGGTATAGGATGGATGCTATAAGATATCTAAGTGAATGCCATTTTAGAACTACTTATGAAGAAAAATCTGAAGTACATGATTTGGAAGACGATCAAGAAGAGGAATTAAATCAATGCAAAGATCTTTTTAAGGAAAATTCAATCTATGTTCGTGAAAGTTTTGAAGTTTTGGACAGGATAGACAAAAATAAATCATTTTGTCCATCTATTGAAAAACCTCTAGAATTAGAGTTGAAGTTACTTCCTGATTATTTAAAATATGTCTTTTTAGGAGATTCATCTACTTTACCAGTTATAATTTCCTCAAAATTAATAATGGAAGAAGAAGAAAGGTTGATGAAAATTTTGAAAATTTTTAAGAAATCCTTTGGATGGACAATTGCTGATATTAAAGGAATCAGCCCTTCAATTTGTATGCATATAATTCATATGAAAGAGAATTGCAAACTCAGGGCTAATCCGTAAAGGAGATTGAATCCTATTATGAAAGAAGTTGCAAAGAAAGAAATTTAAAAGTGGTTAGATGCTAGAATTATCTACCCTATTTCAGATAGTGCATGGGTCAGTCCAATTCATTGTGTTCCTAAGAAAGGAGGAGTAACTGTAACTGAAAATGAACATAATGGGTTAATACCTACTAGACAAGTTATAGGGTGACAAATATGCATTGATTATAGAAAATTAAATCTTGCCACTCACGTTATAGGGTGGTGAATATGCATTGATTATAGAAAATTAAATCTTGCCACTAGGAAAGATCATTTTCCACTACCCTTTATAGATCAAATGTTGGATAGACTAGATGGGCATAAATACTTTTATTTTCTGGATGGATATAGTGGTCATTCTAGATCAAATGCTGGATTGACTAGATGGGCATAAATACTTTTATTTTCTAAATGGATATACTGGTTATCACCAAATTCAATTAGATCAAATGCTAGATAGACTAGCTGGGCATAGATACTTTTATTTTATGGATGTGTTAACCTCACTTTTGGTTGAGGTCTAAAAACTTCTTTAGTAGCCTAGGTCTAGCCATAGGACTTTCCTTTGACTAGTCTTAGAAAATTTTCTTTAGTAGCCTAGGTCTAGCCATAGGACTTTCCTATTGACTAGTCTTAGAAAACTAGATTCAAAAAACTCTCCTATTTACTCAACTTGAAATTCCACATATTGATCTTAACCTCTAGCATTTAGTAGGTAANCTTGGAACTACGGTACACCATATCTTCACAATACATTAATTCATGGTTCATTTAGAATGGATATTTATCCAATTNTCTACCTGGTCTCAAGCTGCCACTTTTTTTGTCATGAGGTTATTTACTCTTTTGGTGTCATACTTGGGAACCCTATGAAGCTTGATTTACCCACTTTCAACCTTACCAGACCTTCTGTGGTCAGAATACTCATTTGTTTGATGTTATTGAAGTCTGGTTAGGCACAACTCATAATGGATATTGGCAACAAATCGTCATGGAACATGGACCTTCTTATTGTTCTCATTGTAAGATGTTTGGGCATACTCTTGATAAATGTCATAAGTTTTACCCTAATTTGAAATCTAAAGATCAAGTGAATAAGGATGGATCTAAGAATATATCTGTACCATCTGGAGAGAAGGCTACCACATGATAGATTTTGGTGTCTGATTCTATTGCCCTTGTTGTTACTGTTACTGCGAGTGTTGTGATGCTGACACCTTCAAACCCCATAGAAAACAATACTGATGGACTATTACCTACAAATGATAGTGTTTACACTGATAATCAGGAGAGCCTCGTAGCTCCACTTATTTAGGATGTATCCGATGTAGAGGCAACTCATACTCCACATATACTAGAACCTATTGTGGGTATTACGGTTGGTATTCCTTCTACTTCAGCTCTACCACCCCATCAGATTGATTCTTCCGATGAGGAATGACAGGTCTATTCCAGGAGGAAGAAGAATGGAGACTGACTCCAACTCGGGAACATATTGGATGATACATTGGTTATTACTGGCAATGATAATCATCTTACCAACTTATTAGCTTGCTCCTTCCCTTAAACTAGAGGCAGAGGCAATATCAAATTGGGCCGCTCTTTAGCCACTTGATACTATGTATTTCAGCATTGTTAGGTTTTTTATTTTAATATCTATTGTATTTTCTTTTTTTTTTCTATTTTTGAAACGTTCTGTTTTTTTTTGTTTGGGCAGGGTGTTATGCTCGGCCCTCGCACACATTGTATATGTATCTTTCTTTCTATTTAATATATTAGCCTTTGTGAGCTTTCAATATATATATATATATATATATATATTAACTAGCATGAATCTCAACAACTACCTTAGTATACAAGAGAAGTAAGATAGCTTAAAAATTTCTCAATAAAATAAAATATGTCTAACATGGATCTCATTTAATTTTTTTAACAATGCACAGAAATGTGATAATATTTTAATATAAGTACAAGTGGTTTATTGTGAGGATCCAAGTAACCATACAGAAATTATTGATGCAACAAGTAAGACTTAAAATGATAATTTTTAAGTTAATATGTAAGGTGGCCACATCGCAGGGAATAACCAAAGCTACATTTTTAAGATTCTTCAAAAGCCAGGCCAAACTTAAATAATCTTTGTTACAAGAAAGATTTTCAAAATGCCTTGCCTTTAAGCATTAGTAAAAAGAAGACTGAATTTTATCTTTATTTTCAACCATTTAGCAACTTCACTGCCACAAGAAAACCTTAAATAATGAAAAACCTTCACAAATTACCATGCTTTAAAGCTAAAATATATGGAAAAACTTTGAATAAGGTTCCTAATCAACATAAACGATCATGAGCATTAAGCTTAAAGGAGCTCCTTTGGCCCTAGAGTTAACTATTACATTCTTATCCATTCTAGNATGACGAACACATTAATTAAGAACACTTAAAAGGAGTATTGTATAAAAACATTTAGTAACAAGTTTAAACATTACCGTAAGTATGATTTAACTATTCAATCAAATTAGCTCAGATAGGGTGAGTTTCTCATAGGGCAAACACAAACAGAATAAATAATGTAAACAAAAAAATGCATTTGCATGCTTCTTGTCAAAATTTACAATCAAATTAAGAAAGATTTTTTTTGCCTTTTAAATTAATTTGAATGTAATAAGGATAAGAATACTTTCATCCTTAATTAGGATTTCTTTTATGTATTGGAAGTTATATATGGACTTTTTTTATCAATTAGCACAATGTTATAATAAATTTATTGGAAAATTCTAGCCAAACTTATTTTAACTTTGAAGTTCTCTTGCCTTTAGAATGAACAATTGTATATCTTGAGCGGTCTACATCAATAGCTTGAGGATTAATTATTTATTTTATGTTTTTATGTTCCTGTTTATCTCACAATTCATATGTTATCTGAAAGAAAAGTATAATCAAGGAAATTATCAACAAGTTCTTTTCCAAGGAAATGTTTGACCAAAATATTGGTTGGCTTAAACACATGGTTTTGACCTTGGAGACGACTCCTTACTAGTGTTGTGGCAAAATGCTCAGAAATGTATATTAAAATATCATCTGTGGTCACTGTCTGCAGTTACTCTCGTCTGTTCAGCTTCGCCCCCGACCTCTTCTGTCCGAATTGCAGCTCTTTTCCTTGCTGTGACTTGCTGTGATAGAGCTTTCTCCTTCGGTTGAACCCGGTAAAACCTCTTTTGTCCACGTTGCAAGTAATCCTCAGGGCGAGACGACGGTTGTCTTCCCCTCAAGTTATAAGGAGAATCGTGATTGTGCAGGAAACTGCCCCTTTATTAAGAATATAAGCATGAAGAGTGGGAAGGCAACACTCTTTTTTTCTGAGTCAGAAATTTCAACCCTAACTGAAAATTTCAAATTTACTCTCATTGGGAAATTTCAGTGGGGACAACCAGCTGTGGAAGTTATCAGGAAAAGTTTTGATGACCTCAAATTAGCAGGAAAGTGGAAAATGTGGCTCATTGATGGGAGACATTTATTGATTCAGTTAACTGTGTCTGAAAACTACACACGTATTTTCTCCAAAAAAGATCTTAACATTGTTGGTAAACCAATGAAGCTACTCAAGTGGTCTCCTGATTTTGACCCCAATCATGAACCTCTTACTGTACCGATATGATTTAGTCTACCTGATCTCAAGCTACACTTTTTTCCTCATGAGGTCATTTACTCTTTTGTTGTCATACTTGGGGACCCTATGAAGCTTGATTTACCCACTTTCAACCTTACCAGACCTTCTATGGTCAGAATATTCATGGAAAGAGATATTACTTTGTCTGATGTTATTAAAATCTGGTTGAGCACAATCCATAATAGATATTGGCAACAAATCGTCATGGAGCATAGACCTTCTTATTGTTCTCATTGTAAGATGTTTGAATATACTCTTGATAAAAGTCATAAATTTTACCCTAATTTGAAATCTAAAGATCAAGTGAATAAGGATGAATCTAAGGATATATCTGTACCACCTTGAGAGAAGGCTTTCACAGGACAGATTTCGGTGTCTGATTCTATTGCCCCTGTTGTCACTGTTACTGCGAGTGTTGTGATGCCGACACCTTCAAACCCCATAGAAAACAATATTGATGACTATTACCTACAAATGATAGTGTTTAAACTGATAATCAAGAGAGCCTCGTAGCTCCACTTATTCAGGAAGTATCTGATGTAGATGTAACTCATACTCCACATATACTAGAACATATTGTGGGTACTACGGTTGATATTCCTTCTGCTTCAGCTCTACCACCCCATCAGATTGATTCTTCGGATGAGGAATGGCAGGTCTATTCCAGGAGGAAGAAGAATGAAGACTGACTCCAACTCGGGAACATATTGGATGATACATTGGTTACTACTGACAATGGCAATCATCTTAACAACTTATTAGCTTGCTCCTTCCCTAGAACTAGAGGCAGAGGCAAGATCAAATTGGGTCGCTCTCTACCCACTTGATACTATGTATTTCGACAATGTTAGGCTTTTTATTTTAGTATCTATTGTATTTTCTGTTTTTTTTTTCTAGTTTTGAAACCTTCTTTGGTTTTTTGTTTGGGCAGGGTGTTATGCTTGGGCCCTCCCACACATTGTATATGTATCTTTATTTCTATTTAATATATTAGCCTTTTTGGGCTTTCAATATATATATATATATATATATATATATATNTGGCCTTAATGAATATTTAGGCTCAGTCAAAATGAAAAATGGGTAATTTCTGATATTAATTAACTCATTTAATAGTTTGCAACCAAAAATGGGTTTAATTGTTAGAAACCCACATCACTTTACCAAATTACAAGATAAAAAAGAATAATATCCAAAATTTTGGAAAACTTCATGACTTTTGAATTTAGGGGTATAATTTTGAAAATCAATGATTTCATACCGTTATTTTATAATCAAAATGATATTTAAATGATCTTGATAATGATCACTTAAAGTTTTAAATCTTTTCAAAATCTATTCACACACTTAATACATTCAGATCTTAAGGACTTAGTGGTGAACTTAGGTTGAAATCCACTTGTTAAAAGAGGATTAGAAAAATCAATATAATCAAACTCTTTTAAAACACCACAAGTCCAATTAGGACTAAAATTTGGCTAAGCGTTCTTAATAACACTAATTTGTCCCCCAAAGGGTCTTCACCTACATATATTTCAAATTAAAAGATAATGACATTTTACCTTATTCTTGGGAATAATCAAAACATCAACATTCACTGAGCATCAAGATATTCAGGATGAATTATTAAGCAACATAATAAAATTTAAATGAACCNCTTATCTCCTAAACTGAGGTTAAATGTCTAGCTTCTTAGGATCATTTGAAAAT
>JXCR01141925.1:227943-240289 GCA_002079205.1 Phalaenopsis hybrid cultivar
AAAAAAAAAAAAGAACCAATGGCCTTCTACTAGAACTAATCAAATAACATATAGAATTTCAAAATGAAGGAATACACGTGGCAAAATGAAATTAATGCACCCTTCAAAAATCACATTATATCAAATTTGAGTAAATCAATCACATGACCAAACTAAGAACAAAATTTAGAACCATGAAAAGAAGTAAATCTCATGCTTGTAAAAGAACCTTCCATCACCTGGAAGCAAAAGGAATAACATATCCAACTGACATTAAGACATTTTTCTTTTGTGCATGCCAAAGACTTATTCATAACCGTAAAACTTCCTTTAAAATTTTCCATTGATAAAATCAAACAAACAATCACATAGAGTTGTTGGCATGAAATCTGGAATTCTAGCCATTAATTACAATAAAAAATTGTAGGCAAGGGATACCACGATAAAAGCAAAACAAAAGATTACGAATGACAAAGTTTAGTTGCGATATCACAAGGAATCTCATAGTAAAAGCTCAATAGGGATGCATGATAAGGTAAACCAACACTACTGAAGAAGGATATCCTCATGAACCATACATACAGAAGATCAACTGACACGGAGGTTTTCCTTCTTCCTCTTTCCTCCTTTCCTTTTACCCTTCTTTCTTTTCTTACTTTCCTTTATTTCTTTTCTTACTTTCCTTTCAAGGCCTTTTCTAATTTAAAACTTTTCATAAAACTGAAATCTGATCTTTTATTATCTTTCCTAATTTAAAATCTTTCCTAAAACTAAAATCTAATTTTTATTCTCCTTCCTAATTTAAATTATTTCCTCAAATCTGAAATCTGAATTTATTATCCTTATTTTAGTGTTTCCTAAGATATGTTATGCTCTTTATAAATAGGAGAGGATGTGCTTTGAGTTAGAAGGTGTTTTATGAAATCTAAATTCAGTTTTATCTGAGTGTTTTCCCTCTTGAGGGTTGTATCCAACTTCAAGGTAGTACTCCGGTTGTCCCTTGTCCGAGGCGGTGATAGCCTCCACGAGTCCGCGTGGTACTCCGGCTGTATCTTGACCCCACCGAGATATTTATCTTGCCATACTTCCTCTCCTCTGCTGTTATTTCATCTTACAACCATTGCAGCTCCTCCCCTACAATTGTCGATCCATCTCCCAGCCCCCGCAGCCCCTCCCTTACAGCTGTCAGCCACCTCCAAGCTCTCCTACAACAACCACAGCCCTCCCTACAGCTGTCGTTCCATCTTACAGCCCCCACAGCTCCTCCCCTACAACTGTCGTTCCATCTCCCAGCCCCTGCAGCCTCTCCCCTATAGCTGTCAACCACCTCCTAGCTCTCTTACAGCCCCGCAACTCCTCCCATACAGCTGCCAGCCACCTCCCAACTCTCCTATAGCAACCACANCTGGTTGTAAATGTTGATGTCTTTTTTGGACTCGACAATTGGTTGATTTAATCATTAAAAGGAGCAAGAAAATCCAAGGTATCAACATTCCGAGCAAATGTGAAGGGCTAACCACTTGAAGGTTGACTTAGTTGTATTGTTTGGCTATTTTGGTGAACACTAATTGCTCCCCACATAAAGGAGGCATGCCAAGGGAGTTCCAAAACTTTTTCCACGATCCAAGGTGCCATGTTCAGCTACATTTTGTGGAAATAAGGACCAACCCTGCCATTACACCTATGTTCCAAAACAAACTTCTCCATATAAAAAAATTGCCGGCGAAGCAATTCTAAGTGTTTTGAACATATTGTAAATTGAGGGAAATAATACGTTTGTATAGAATAGTACCGCTTAAACTGAAAGGAAAATTTTATAAGATGGTGGAGACACCTGCAAGGCTCTAAGGCGCTGAATGTTGGCCTTTAAAAGAGAAGCATAAAACTAAGTTAAGTTTTGCCGAGATGAGAATGATTAGGTGGATGAGTGGCTTTACAATTAGAGATAAAATGCAAAATGATTAAATCTGTGATAGGGTTTGTGTAGCTCCTGTGACGGACAAAATTAGGGAGAGCCATCTTAGATGGTTTGGTCACATTAAATGCTGACCATCTTATGATTCGATTGGAAGAGTAGTTGTTTTAGATTTGACGCATGTTAAGAAAGGTAGAGGTAGACTTAGGATGACTTGGGCTTATTGTATAAAAAATAATCTTAATTTATTAGAATTAAATGAAAATATGACACTAAATAGGACACAATGGAGAAGAAGGATTCATGTACCCGACCCCACTTAGTTGGATAAAGATTTTGATGTTGTTGTCGTTTGAACTGTAATACAATTGATTGTTGTTGATTGGATGGATTTGGAATTTACTTTTAGCAAATCTCCATCCGATTGACTTGGTGGCCAAATCTTTCCACTTATTTGGTGAAAGTTGTACTACTTTGTCGCATTTACTGTGTTCTTCTTCTCCTTCCTTAGACCTCACCAAACCCTTATCCACCAACTTTCCTTGCAAGGTTCTTCCAACTTGGAAGAGCTTTCGGCTATCTTCCTTTTCTTAAACTGATTTCTTTCTTTTATCTCTTTACTAGTGCTCACACCCCTAGACGATCATCCCAACCTCCACTTCACCTCATTGCTCTCCACAATATCCTAAGGTACTCATTCCCAAGCTCTCTACCTCCCCTGGCTGTTTGCATTTGGGCTCTCTAAGACCTCCACTTATCCTCTAGACACTTCAGTTCCTCTCCACCCTGATCACTCTAAAAGGTATTTTGTTTATCCACCCATAGTTCCATCTCCTAAACAGGGTTAGATCCATTCAAATTATCCGCCTAATGNGTGCACGATCATTATTGGCCGCCTCGAGCTCAGGTATGATAGGTTTCTAGGGGGAAACTCATAAGTGTTATAATTGTGATGAAGTTGAGAATCGGAGTAAGAGCTGTCCTAGGCCATCTAAAGAGAGAGTCATGTGGACGTGGACAAGACAGAGGTTGTGGTGGTCAAAAAGGTGAAAATGGGGCTATTGGGCAAATTTGATGGTGATAGAGGATGGAGAGATGGGGCTGAGAATTCTTCCAACTGGTCACCATTAAGGTGTAACATTGCCACTTATGCTCACTCCGACATAGGTACTTGTGGTTGATACACATACTTTTACCTCTATTTTTACCACAGGATCATCAGAATGGATAGTAAGTTCTAGTGTATCTTGACATATGACAAGTACTGCTAGCAAGCCTAATAGTACCAGAGAGCATCCAGACTATTGATGGTACAACATAACCTATAGTTGGTAAGTTTATAGTGAGTGCGCTGATTGATTTTGTCCAATGTTTTACATGCTCCTTTTTCAGTGAACCTTTTATCCATTAGTGTCATTATTCTACAACTCAAATGTATTGTTTCTTTTTATATTCCTTAGGTGATCTTTCAAGAGAAAGGGGCGGGTCAGACACTTGTCACTAAAATGTGGCATTGTAGATTCTGGTACTTGGATCGATAATGGATGAACTCATCTTTGACTTCCATGGTAGAAAGTGTTGAAGTTGGAGAATTTGGGAGGAGTGCGGATTATGTGTTGCTGCTACATCCCTGACGCATGAGACACTTTTGTTTTAGTTTAGTGAGTCAGTTGTATCATTCTTTATATAAAAAGACAAATAAACAAGAGCTTTTTGGTGATGCTTTTGAGTTTGACAAGTTTACTAGGAGTTTTTATATTAGTTTTGAGCTTTAGTGTTTTTGACTTGATACATTTCGATGTTTGGGAATCATGTTCTACAACTTTTATGAATGATTATCTATATTTTGTGACCTTTATTGATAGTTTCTCTCATGTTACTTGGTTATGTTTAAGAAAAATAATAGTGATGCGTTTGCTTGCTTTAAAGATTTGTACAAGGCAATCCAGACTCAATGTGGTGCAGTAGTGAAGTTATTCAGGCCTGATAATGTGATAAAGTATACCAATAAAGCATTTGGGGAATACTTGTTAGTCCGAGGAATAGAAAATCAAATCACATGACCATACGCACCAACAGAGTAGCTGAAAAGAATAATAAACACCTAGAGGTCGCCCCAAACATCAT
The DNA here is from genome assembly GCA_002079205.1 of Phalaenopsis hybrid cultivar. Classification (NCBI taxonomy): domain Eukaryota; kingdom Viridiplantae; phylum Streptophyta; class Magnoliopsida; order Asparagales; family Orchidaceae; genus Phalaenopsis; species Phalaenopsis hybrid cultivar. The sequence continues at coordinate 231,965 of JXCR01141925.1, forward strand.
GATCGTAATTAATGTCCCAAAGTAGTTATGGGGGTAAGCAATTTTCACAGCTGCTCAATTGATCGACAAGATACCCTCCAGGGTGTTGGATTGAAAGTCTCATTTTCAGATGTTGAGTGAAGACAATAGCGTGATCATCCCATTGAAGGATTTGGCTGTGTATATTTTGTGAATGACAAGTCGTCAGTAGGGAAGCTGGATCACAAAGTTGTGAAATGCATGCTTGTATGTTATTCCGCTACCTAGAAGGGGTGTGTCTGTTAGAGCCCAATGAAGAAGAAACTGTTTGTGACATTTAGAGAATATGAATCGTACTGCACCTAGGAGGTGACCTTACCCTTCGGTGACTTGCCAAATACTGGAGATATGAGGCAGGGGGTAAGATGCAATGGTGAGAGAGTGGTACACATTGGAGAAAGGCCTTGTCTTATGATGTGTGATGAATCAGTTGAGGAACCAGTGATGATGAGACAGAGATTGCTCAATTAAATGTAAAAGATTGTGCAATGAATTTGAGGTGAAGAATCTTGGACAACCCGAATACTTTCTTGGGATTGAAGTGGCCCGTGGACCTGAGGCGATGGGCTTATTCTAGAGAAAGTATGTATTAGATCTCTTCATGAAAACATATATGCTGAGGTGCAGAACTGCAATCTCCCCAATTAACCAGAAGACCAGGCTGAGTGCAGAGGTAGGACAAGTGGTTGATTGTTAGAGTTATCAGAGATTGATGGGTCGTCTGATCTATCTGTGTCACACTTAACTTGACATCTCTGTTGCAGCGAGCGTGGTGAGCCGTTAAATGTATGATCCAAAGAAAGGTCATATAGATGCAGAGTATCAGATTCTGAGGTACTTAAAGAGTGCACTAGAGAAGGAGTTGATCTTTAGAAAGAATGAGCATATAGACATTGAGGGCTTTTGTGAAGCTGATTGGGCTAATTTTGACAAAAGATCCACCTTAGGATACTGCATGTTCGTAGGGGCAACTTGGTCTCTTGGAAGAGCATGAAACAACATATATGCAGAGTTCATAAACTTGTTATTTTTGCTATATTGGAGCCGTTAGTTTCTGTGAATCGAGATAAAATTTTTATAAAATTCTCTAATTACAATAACTATTATAACAGAAATAATAAAATCTGGATCTTCTGGAAACCACGTTTGTTGAGGATGATGATCAGTTTGTGCTTACTAATTTTAAGATGGATAGCTTTCAAGGGTGGGCCACTTTTGNGGTTATGTCTCTTTATAAATAGGAGAGGATGTGCTTTGAGTTAGAAGGTGTTTTACGAAATCTAAATTCAGTTTTATCTGAGTGTTTTCCCTCTTGACAGTTGTATCCAACTTCAAGGTAGTACTCCGGCTGTCCCTTGTCCGAGGCGGTGATCGCCTCCACGAGTCCGCGTGGTACTCTGGCTGTATCTTGACCCCACCGAGATATTTATCTTGACATATTTCCTCTCCTCTGCTGTCGTTTCATTTACAACCACTGCAGCTCCTCCCCTACAATTGTTGATCCATCTCCCAGCCCCCGCAGCCTCTCCCTTACAGCTATCAGCCACCTCCAAGCTCTCCTACAACAACTACAGCCCTCCCTACAGCTGTCGTTCCATCTTACAGCCCCCACAGCTCCTCCCCTACAACTATCGTTCCATCTCCCAGCACCTGCAGCCTCTCCCCTATAGCTGTCAACCACCTCCCAGCTCTCTTACAGCCCCGCAACTCCTCCCATACAGCTGCCAGCCACCTCCCAACTCTCCTATAGCAACCACAGCCCTCGCCTACAGCTGCTTGCCACCTCCCAGCTCTCTTCCTACCACTGCAAACCCCTACCCTACTGCTGTCAGCTCTGCTACTTCCCTCGGGACTCCTTCCAGCCGCTGTCTCCCTCACCAACCACCCTCCAACNTTACCCACCTCCCAGCTCTCTTCCTACAACTGCAAACCCCTACCCGACTGCTGTCAGCTCTGCTACTTCCCTCGGGACTCCTTCCAGCCGCTGTCTCCCTCACCAACCACCCTCCAACAGTCCATCCGACTCTTCTCAACACCCGTCTGGCTCTCCAAGCAGCCGCCTACCACCAGCTAGCAGGCCACCAACCCTATGCTTCCCTAAAGAACCCTTCCAATCGCTATTTTCCTCGCCGACCACCAACCAGCCGCAGGGTAATCTTTATTTGTTTGTGTTGTCGTGTTGTTTGTCATTTACTTCCTATTTTTCTAGTGTCATGTTTGTAATCCTTTCAGAATTCGACAATCATATTGTACCCTTCTTTTAAGTTATTAATAAATTCATGTCTTACGTCATGCTTTGGGTTAAACTCTGGTATCATCAACTCCACAAAAAAAAGAAGCCGTCAACAAAAAAAAAAACATAGAATGGTCATGGAAACATAAAGGAACAACAAAGAGCAAGTGTAGAAGAATGCCAAATGTTCGGAGGACCAAAGAAGTTGCCATGAGTAAAATCAATAGGAGGTAGTGGTACAAAACAGCTTAAGAGGAGAAAGCCTTGGGAGCCATAAGTATGTTACAAGCAACACATTTATTCTTCTTGCTCAGAAAATTTTGACTAACAAATTTTTAGTCAATATCTTTACAATATATAAGAATTGTAACTTTCAAAGCTTCAACAAAAATCTATATGAATAATCACATATAAGTCTATCACACAATCTATAAAATACCTCTCATATCCACATCACTAACGGACATGATCATAAGTAACAACTTCAAAAATAAGGTTAATTTGATTGTTTGATGATATGTGGATGGTGTGTTGGATGTGAATCCCAAATGAGTAGTTGGAAAACAGGAGAAGCCAAGGCATTTGTTGATGACATATGATATACAACGATAAATATGATACCTTAAAAGCTGAACCTAAACTAAAATATTCTGAAATCTATAAATTGTAAGCATATATCCCAATTTTTTGTAGGGCTTTATACAGTTTCAATTTTCTAGTTGTTAGCTTCTCAAGATTTTTATAAGAAACCATCAAAATGTAAACGCGCCAATATGTATCATATCACTAAGTTTGGATTTCACAAATCTTACATTCACATCTTCAATAAAATTATAATTATCATAATTAACATTAAGTTTCCTGCAAACGTTGCAAGCAAATCATACATATTATTAATGGATAATGCAACATGACATGATACTAAATTAATTATATGCTTTTTCATTGATACACAAACTAATTCTTAAGGAGGAGATGTTGAAGAAAACTTAAATTTTATATTTATTAGGTTCCAAAAAAATTGTATTCTAATAATTGAAAAACAATTAATATGATGAGTCTATCAAATGAATGCACGCCATCTTTAAAGAAAAGAAAAAAAAAATCAAGTAGTTAAAGAATAGTCATCATAAGTTATGTGAATTTGAATTCAACCTGATGGAAGGAATTTTTATTTTTCACATTTTCTAAAACCAAAAGTTAATTAAAAGCTTTCAAAAATGCTGATGCAGTTTGACTTCTCTTATAATTTTTATTTTATGAGTTTATAAATCAAGAGCAATAAAAAAATCAATACCAAATTGATTCAAGTCATAAAAATAATCCCAGCAGAAAATTAATGTAGAGTTACATTATCATATTGTTTAATTAATTCATCAGCATCAACATATACAACAGATAATTTATCTAAAGTTACATCAATATATTGTTGAATTGATATATCTTCAACAGCATACATGATTTCAATTTTTAAATTAAAGAGAATTCATAATCTAATTGAGGTTTAGAATAAAAAATAATCTTATTATTAAATTCACTTTTTAATTCTTTTTTAACTAGTATTCAACTTTGTGTTTAGTTTCAAAAATATTTTCGGTATACAATTCAATGTAAATTCATAATTAACAAAAATTAGATTTAAGATCATTATGTAATAGTAAACTTTGTATATGCATTTAAATCATTTAAAGAAAATTCATGAACTTTGATTTCAATAATAGGATCAAATTCAAACATCTATGATTCTATTTTTTGGTGAGTATATAACCTGCTTTAGGTAAGAAAGAAGATTTTTTTCTACAAAATACTCAGGGTAGTCGTAGCCCTAATAGAAAGATAATTATAATACTTCGCAAGCTCTAAATGATATCATTTTAGGGCTCCTAGAAGGTGTGAAAGAACAAAAGAAATGGATAGATATATGGTATGATAAGTCAAAAAGTGGGAGGGATGACAGCTGAATTTCATGTTGGATAATAACGAGATAGCTAACTGGAATGAAAAACAACAATTTTTTGCTACAAAAAGCAGTTTGTTGCAAGTGGGGTGACGGAAGAAGTCTTCAAACGGCCAAAAGTGATCACCACTTCAATTCTATCAAGCTACAGACACGCCGCTTGAAATAAATCCAAATATAAGTATTCCAATAGGAAAAACAAGAAGAAATTATCTCCAAATAATATAATGATAGCCAAAAGCCCTCAAAATAGGAAAAAACATATAAATACCATTCTGCTAGAAAAAAACCTTAATTAGAAGAAAGGAAAAGAAAAAAATCATAAAAAGAAAAAAAGTGCCTAGAATTTAAAATTGAGCGACATTACAACTCGACACCAGCGCAAATCACGGGATTTACTTGTAATTCGTGATATCACTGATTTCTTGTGATCAGATCGTGGTTTCCACAATTAGATGCTCCACGTCATACTCCCAGGCCAAGAGAGCCTTCTTTCTCTAGAGGCTTCTACAAGTGATTTACCTTTGGCTAGTGAAACTCTACCACAAAATCTATGCTCACGTCTACCAAAGACAACTCTAAAATAGATGAGTCCATCCAAAGTCTACCCTGGTATAACAAATAATCATCATTCTTTGGCAGAATCAAAGCTTGAGCAGCATCTGGACTAGTACTCTCACAAATCAAACATCTAACCCTCCAGTGTGTAACATATTTTTATAATTTCTCGTACCCGACTGGTTGCATCCCATAAGCGAGTTGGCTTGACAGAAAAGATCATGGAATGAGGTCTATGATATGTTGAATATCTCTCAGTGATAGCCATCAAAAGGTAAACTAACAGTCAACATATCCGACATCTCCTTCAAAAAGTGTCGTCCCTTTTCTAGTATTGGCTCCTCAAATTAACTATCTTCTAAGACAATCAATGTTAATCCTATTGGAGTCTCTATCATAGGCTCAACTTGAATCACTAGATTGTGTAAACCTACTACCGTTGTATTGTCTCTCCACCTTTAAGGCTAGGGCATGGACATCTTGTAATATCCAATAAATCTGCAATTATATTATGTTGCCAATGGATGATCTCAATTCGCAAGATATTGAGCTATGGTATTCTCCTCGAGCTTCACTAGCTCACACTTCAACATAAACTACTCGAACTCAGATGGGTGGGTACTTTTTCTATTGAGAGATCTTATTGTTGTAACTGATGAAGTCTCAGAAACATGTCTTGTATGTAATGTGTTGATGGGTACTTGCTATTTTTCTTTTTGGCTTGGACTAGATAGTAATTTTACTTTTTCCCTCTCATTCGTGTAGGCATTTTAAATTTTCTCACCATTAAAAAATATTCTTCATTAACTTAACAGCGACTAACTTAATCCTTCTGCCAATATCCTGATACTCAAAGACCTATTCTACTATCTAGAACCACTCAATGAACTCATCCAGATTCATACGACCGTCAAAATATGATAAATCCACTTTTAATCCAAGTTTATGACCATTTGATATTTCAAGCCAAATTGTCGAGTATTGGTTCATTATTGAAAAAAATTGATGAAATGGATTTACTTCCTTCACTCAATCTAGAATCACCATTATGGCTATGGGCGACATCATTGGATTGTCTGCTTTCAAAGGTGACAAAGATTAATTGTAGCTGGAGGTTTTTTTGCTTCATATCCTCCATAGCAAGTTTTTGAATACCACGTTGAGGCTTTCTCTTTTGGCAGCATGACGTCATTTCCTCCATATCAGATTTTTGACGGATATAGGATTACAAATTAAGGTTAGTTGGGGACTTAGGTTTTGGTAGTAGGCATCAAAGTAAAATTTTGGTGGATGTAGAAAAGTTGGATTATGAAAATTTTAGGTTTGGGGCTAAAAATTGTGGTAGGAATGGTTTGGGTATTGGTGGAAGATACGAGTTATGTGAATTTGTTGGTAGGTGTAAAAACAACAAATAAAAAAAAACTTGGTTTGTCGAGCTCTAATACAAGATGATACCATTAGAGGGCTCCTAGAAGGTGTGAAAGAATAAAAAAAAATGAATAGATATGGGGTAGGATGGGTAAGGAAAGTGCAAGAAGGGATGACAACTGAATTTCTGACATGGATGAAAGTGGGATAACTACATGGAAGGAAAAACCGCAGTTTGTTGCAAGTTAAACGATGGAGGTCTTCAAACTTCCAAAAGAAATCACCACATAATCAGGCTAAAAACACACCCATTTGAAAGAAATCAAAAAATAAAGCACTCTGATAGAGAAAACTAGGAAAAAACAGCTCCAAATAACATAGTAATATCCAAAAGTCCTCAAAACAAGAAAATAAAAATATAAATAGTCCCCTGCTAAAAAGAAACCCTAATTAGAAGAGAGAAATAAGAAAGAAATAAAAGAAAAAAAAGGAAAAGAAAAGCTCAAATTTGAAATCAGGTAGCACTATGACTCGGCACCCGCATGGGCCGTGGGATTTACTAGCAATCTGCAATATCACAGATTTCCCCATCGGATTGTGGTTTTTGCAATCAGACTCTGTGTCACCAAAGGTCTATAATGTCTCGTTATTATCATTGGAGAATTTTGGCTTAAATCAAGCTAGATATTTTACCTAAGATCATTAATAAAATAAGTAGTAATGTAAAAATAAACTCTGGCCAAATAACATTTGAAGCAAAACCTTCAAACTTCAAAAAATATTCAAGCATACTATAATTACTTAAAGTTATTAAATTGATCATAAATTTGACACTTCTATAAGCAATTTCTTATGTAACCTATTTTGTTGCCTTCATGAATCGAGCCTGGTTGGACTTGTTTACACCGCTGTTCTAAGTTCTCCAATTTTCCTATCCAACTTTTTCTTCATAGATTCCTCCCTTCTTTGTAATATGCCTAGATTCATCTATATCTTCACTTCTAATGTTTTTCATCAAATGGCATCAAAGCAGAAGTTCTTACATCAAAGAATTACTTCATGAAGAAATAAGCAATGAGGTTTTTTTTTTTTTTAATTTTAGATTTCATATGATCATGACATCGCCTTATTCCCTTCTTCTCCTACCATATATNCTTGGTTTGTCGAGCTCTAATACAGGATGATACCATTATAGGGCTCCTAGAAGGTGTGAAAGAATAAAAAAAAATGAATAGATATGGGGTAGGATGGGTAAGGAAAGTGCAATAAGGGATGACGACTGAATTTCTGACATAGATGAAAGTGGGATGGCTACATGGAAGGAAAAACCGCAGTTTGTTGCAAGTTAAACGATGGAGGTCTTCAAACTTCCAGGAGAAATCACCACATAATCAGGCTAAAAACACACCACCTGAAAGAAATCAAAAAATAAAGCACTCTGATAGAGAAAACTAGGAAAAAACAGCTCCAAATAACATAGTAATATCCAAAAATCCTCAAAACAAGAAAATATAAATATAAAGTCCCCTACTAAAAAGAAACCCTAATTAGAAGAGAGAAATAAGAAAGAAATAAAAGAAAAAAAAAAGAAAAAGAAAAGCTCAAATTTGAAATCAAGTAGCACTACGACTCGACACCCACAAGGGGCGTGGGATTTACCAGCAATCTGCAATATCACAGACTTCCTACCATCGGATTGTTGTTTCTGCAATCAGCTCCATGTCACCAATGCTCTATAAAGTCTCGTTATTATCATTGGAGAATTTTGGTTTAAATCAAGCTAGATATTTTACCTAAGATCATTAATAAAATAAGTAGTAATGTAAAAATAAACTCTAGCCAAATAACATTTGAAGCAAAACCTTCAAACTTCAAAAAATATTCAAGCATACTATAATTTCTTAAAGTTATTAAATTGATCATAAATTTGACACTTCTATAAGCAATTTCTTATGTAACCTATTTTGTTGCCNAATAAGTATTCATTTTTTTTCCTATTCAGCCTCCGCAGGCAAAAACTCATTTATTTCATGATGAAACACTAAATTCCTTTTTTAGGAGATTGTCGTGGTCTCCTGATGGGTCATTTTTACTAGTTCCAGCAGGTATAAGTTTATTCAATTTGCTTTTTTGGTTGTTTCATTTATGCATATATATATATATATATATATATATATATATATATATATAT
>JXCR01141925.1:248645-303290 GCA_002079205.1 Phalaenopsis hybrid cultivar
AAGAAGGAGAGGAAAATAAAATTAGACTCTGATAAAGGGAACATCCAAGAGATCTCTAGCCAAGACAGCCTGAAGCCTATCTATAGGGAACCTCGCAACCTCCAAACCCAAGTGTCCTTTTTTAGCTACATAATAAGCAGGCTTATTTCCCTCTCTAAAAATATGGCACCATTTAATATAAAGATGCTGCGAAGAAATTAACAACCTGATCCTATTCAAAGTCTTGAGTGCTCCCCATGGTGGCTTAGTTTCCCCAACTAACATATCAACCACCACTTTTGAGTCAGCCTCGCAAATCAAAGAACACCACCTCTGATTAATTGCTATCAGTAATGTCCAGTAAACAACCCACAATTCAGTTTCCAAGGGGCTTTTAACATAGCAAGGAGAAGAGAAACAAGCCCACACATTTTGCCTTATGATCTCTGAATATGCCACCAACAGCAGACGATCTTTTTTAAAACAGCCATCTATGTTTTCAACCAACTATGGGGAGGAGCCAACCATCTTAATATGTTAGGTCTTTTAACAACAATGTAAATCCTGAGAGGAGGGTAGAGCTTTACTTCTAAATACCTTACTTAAATAAGGCATAATATTAGCAACAATGCTCTTAACCGAGGGGACAATGCCTTCAAATTTAGCAGAGTTCCAAGCAAGCCAAACAAACCACATCACATTGAAAGGATGGAACAGGAGTGTTCCCCACTTTTATCTTTCTAGAAATACAACAATCAACCAACCCGTGCCGCCTATTCACAACCCAGCCCCCCAACAAATGTCCCAACTCATCCCACACTTCTGTTGTAAGAAAACAATAAAAAAATAAATGCGTNCAAACAAACCACATCACATTGAAAGGATGGAACGGGAGGAGTGTTCCCCACTTTTATCCTTCTAGAAATACAACAATCAACCAACCCGTGCCGCCTACTCACAACCCAGCCCCCCAACAAATGTCCCAACTCATCCCACACTTATGTTGTAAGAAAACAATAAAAAAATAAATGCGTGCCTAAATCCTCGTTAATTTTACACAAGGAGCACTGAGAAGCCAGCTTTAAACCCTTCAATTTTAAAGTGTCGTCATATGGAACAAAATTGTGTAAATACCTCCGCCCAAAAAAACACAGAGGGAGATAACTCCTTGCACCATGTAGACTTTCCCCAAGACCACTCCCCAAATTGGTGAAGTTTAGAGTAGATAGACTTTGCAACTGAAAAATGTCCCTTGCACTTAAAAACAAGCACATCTTTTTCAAAGTATATATATATATATATATATAAATTAAAAATTTACATTTAAGGAATTGTCAATTATTTAAAATTTTAAATTATCTTTTCTTTTTCTCTTATTATTTAGTGTTCGATATGTTACTTTTGTTTCTGTCACCATAAACAAAGTCAACATTCAGATTTTGTGTGTGACTGCATTATCCTCATTACAAACCACTCATCATCTAATGACACATCTTCACATGAAAGAGGATTCTCATTATTCTTCGAACCTCTCTTTTTTGAAAAAACTTCTACGTTTTAATTTTTAGCTGCACATGATGTACACTAAAAAATTATCCTTAAAGTAGTTTGGCAGCTTCTCCTTTTTGTCTAAAACTTGATTATATGTGCTCCAATTATACTCACATTCAAATGATGAACATGTAAGTCTTAGCTTCTTAATAGAAAAATGTTGGAGCTTTGGAGTACCATGACCAAACTAAATCCACCATGCAACTATATTTGAAAGAAAATTATGTAATTAGAAATTAAAAGAATAGTGTTTAGATACTCGATACTTTTTCAATGAATATAATACATTTTAAAAATTTTACTTGGAGAGCGTTTTGTAATAGTAGCTTTTGCTTGTTGTAGTCTAAAGAAATCTTTATTTTTAAGTGAAATAAGTTGCATATCAACAATTGCTCTCTTATTTGGTTTAGCAACGAATCTATCCATATAATGCTATAACCCCAATTTGATCTCAAGATTTATAGATTTGTTCTCAGCATATTGAAATTGAGGTTTGAGGAAATATTCAACTACACGTAAATGGCGGTGGAGCTGGAACCCTCATTTTTCATCAATAATATCTCAAATCTTTCTATAAGTGATTTTTTCTCATCCTAGGTTGTGTTGTTAACTCCTTGGCTTCATTCATTACATGGTAAATAAAACTTTGTTGACTCCTCAACATCTATCATCATCAAGACACGCACTTATGACTTGTGGTTGTTAATGCATATGCTGCACTAGACCAAAACTTCTTATTAAAATAAATTTTCTTACTTATTTTCTCTCAAACTTAACCCATGCATAGCTAAGCCAATTAGTGGAAGTGAACATTACCTTCAATGGTTGTCAAGCTTCCAACATATCCTACATAGTCAAAAGGGTTGTAGCAATTCTTATTTCAGCAGAACATATAACTTTTCTGAGAATTTTCACTTTAAAAACGGCACCCAATAGTAATTGTAAATGAATATGCTTTTCCTTTCCTTGGTCACGCCATTTTTATTTTTTGGCAATTCACGAATCCTCTCTAATTTCAAGTTTATGCAATGTGCAACACAATGTGTCTAATATAAATATTTTCTCTTCTCCATCAATTTATTCCTTATTGTGTTATAAACACTTGTATTATTTGTCACAATTTGAGCACAAAATGCTCTTCGATTTCATTTATCACTTCAAATAATCCAAAAATGAACTCTTCATCCTTAACCGAGTAAGAAGTTTCTTTTTGTTTTTAAAATGTAGTGCCTTATAAATTATTAATTAGAATGCTAATCAGAGTTTTATTCTTTATGTCTGACTAGCGATCAAACATGATTGTAAGTTCCTTATGACCCTAGGTCCTTTTATTCCCTTCTATGTTTTTCTCGGTATTACTCAATTCGTCTCATTTTTTCAAGTTATACATTCATGGGGTTTTCAAACATTGACCTTAAGCTCCAATAACAAATCATATCATTGTAAAAAAAAAAATCGATATGTTGGTTTCGTTTTTTTTTTTGCATGTAATAAAGATAAAATAAATCTCGAATATTTATTATTTAAATAATCGAACATGATGTCAAAAGTAATATATCATCTCCAAAGGTGCAAATATCACTTTATAATGAGTTCCATCATTTAAATGAAGAAATTTTGGATATTTGCATGGCCTGCATAATGCCAACAGATCATTTTGCTGGTCTAAATGTAAAAGGGGCATATTTACTATTTTGAAAATTACAATATGCCCTCAATTACATTTAAACTTCCAAAACTCATGGAGTTATTATTGTTTGATTGATTGTTAATTAATTAAAATCAAATTTGTGAAATTTTAATGTTCAAAATTTAAATTTAAACATTAAGTTGAGAATGATATATTTGTAATTTTGGGAAAATTATAAATGACTTTTTTTACATTTCTAATTATGAGTTCTCTTAGATTTTTATTATTTTGTCGATTAACAATAAGTTGAATTCAGATTTTTTATAAGTTTTAATGTTAAATGTTCAAATTGAATTTAACTTTGTTCACTTTTCTAATTATGAATTTCACTGGAGTTTTATCGTTTTGTGTTTATTGGTGAGTTTCAATCAAATTTTACAAATTTAGGTTTCCAAATATCCAAAATAACGATTAAGGTAGATTTGTAATTCTTAAATTTTAATTCAAATGGTACTTAAATTTTTGTTAATTTCACTTGCTGAATTTATCAATTTTCAAGAAATGCTTAAGTCAGTGAACTTAATGATTATTCAATCATTTTCATCAATTAAAACTATTCAAAGAATTGTAGAAAACTAATCTTCATCATTTCAAATATTTGCAAATGTACATTTACTTGCATTTTAACTTATTAATCAACCAATTGATTTCAAGTGTTCAATTAATCATAGCATCAACGTTTCAAAGCATAATTCTCTATTTTAATTAGAATTTGAAAGCAAATGGTTAAAAGTGCAAAATAAAAAATTATAGATATACCCATCTGCTTCCCAGATAATCTTATTGAATTCAAATGAATGGAACTATCATTTTATTGCACCGGTTCTTCGTTTCAATTATTTTCTCGAAAGTCCAAACGAGTTTTGTATTTTCTGACATTTTTTATTTTGTTTTAGTTTTTTTCAAATCAATTACTAATTTTAGGAGAAGTTGCAATTTCTTTATTTAATGTTGGTTTCTTACCCTGAGAAAATTAGAGAGCTTACCTGAGTAGGAGACTACAAGTGAGCTCACTTTTATTAAATTTTGATTTATTGTTTATTTTTAATGATTTTTAAATATTTTATTGGTTTTAATTGAAATAGAAAATTATTGATTATCATTCTTTTTTTATATTATTTTTATTTTATTCCTTGTGTTGAACTGAATTTATTGTATTTTGTTTTTATTTTTCTATTTTTTTATTTAATTATGAATTATTTATTTATTTATTTATTTTTTCAAGATATAAGGTGTGTTTCTGACAGCTTTCTGTCTGTTTTGTTTTTTAGACCGTCATCACAGTTTAGCTTGGGAAACTATTTTCTTACAGCTTCTTAGAAATTTCTATGGTAGAAAACTATTTTTTTTTGAACCTGGGTTGTTAAAGTGTGGTAGCATTCAGAAGGATGATGTCTGACATTTTGAAAATAAAATAAAATTATAATAGCTACCATAGTCTTTTGAAAAACAGTTTCTTCTACAACTTTACAATTGCTTCTTCAAACAGCTACAATGCCCTGACAGACCTTTAATTAATTAAGAAATCAAGGAATTTTTTCTTAAACACGGGCTACGTTGGCTGCCACCTCTGCTTAGCGGTCGCTTTTGATTTTCCTCCAAGTATTACAACTCCATGCAAGGTCTGTATCTGGTTCTGTTGTTTGCTCTGATCTCCACCCTCCGTTTGAAATAGAAGTAAATTGACGACATCAGTTCATCGTCTCCATGGGAACGGTGAACGGAAGTCATCCAAAAGAATACACATGATCCATACAATTCTACGACCAAACGTTAGATCTTTTCCTCTTGAAAGGATCTCTACATCAGGGACAAAATCTCGTGATTCAAAAATTTCTTTCATAAGTGATCAACTACCGAGCCTTAGATATAAGATTTAAGAATTACCTCAATTCACGGCATTTTGTTTTGATTGAATGGATGTAGCACTATCATTTGAGGCCTCTCTAGCTCCAATTAGCTTGGCATAATCTCCTTGTACGATCGAGAGCTCCCTTGGTCTGATCAAGAGTGGCAAAAGATGGTTCGGGAAGATGTAGTTTTGCTCGGGGAACGATTTGAATGATCTTTGAAGTTAATGATGGGGTTGGATTGGTGAATTATGGGATGGATAATTAAGCTTGGCCTTGGTTAGGGATGTGTGAAACCGTAGCTAATCAATGGAGTGGAGTTAGGCTAAGGGTTCAAGAGTGATTTTGATAGAGCTTCGCTAAGGTATTTGCAAGTCCTGTTGAGCAAACCTGAGAGGTAGTATTTATAGGCATGTAGCTCAAGTTGGGCTCTAGGTTGTTCAAGTGCATCAATTATTGGTGGCTTGATGATGTGGCATGGTCAAAGGTTGGCCAAAAGGGATTTAGCCAAATGGATGGTGAAGTTTGGTGTGCCACCAGTGGGAGGATACATTTGTGCTTTGAGAGATGGTTAACTTCCACTGGAATATTCAAGGTGGTTAAGCTAGCTTGGGTGCACCTCTTTGGACTGTTAAATCAGTTGGGGAGGTTAGTGGATAGACCAATAGGTTTAGGCCATGTGGAAGGGTGGTTGGACCAATAATTTCTGCAAAAAGGTTGTTCTTGGTTGACTTGGAAATCACTAGCCATGGCTTGAATAAGGCTTGGCAATTGGCTTGAAAATGGCTCATTAGGCTTGATTGGACTGGGCTTAAGCTTAAAGCAAGATTGGCTTGGAGGTGAGCCAAAAGATATTTGAAAGGTGGCTTGAGATTGACAATAGGATGGCTTGGCTGAAATTTGGATTTTGGCTTGGGTAGAAGTTGATTTGGCTTAGATTTAGGTGGATTTGACAAGTGGTCTTAAGTGAAATTTTGGGTGATGAATTGGCCTATAGGAAGGCTCAAATTGGATGACTTTGGTTTGAGATTGCTTGGAATGGTGTCTGTGAGTGAAAATTTGAGTGAAATTAGTTTAATCTTGAAAATGATAGTGATTTAAAAATTGGAATGATTAGTGTACTAATTTTAAATAATTGTGAAGAGTTATGAGTGGATGTAATGTATTTGAAAATTTTATTTTGAATGGGAAGTGAACTTGCGTGGATTTTGGAGTGAAGTGAGAGAGTAGTAAGAGAAAGTATGAAAATTTTATTTTATTATTTATATTGAATTTTATTATCTTTTTATTGAGTTTTATAAATGAATTATTATGTGTAGTTGGCTATTGGTTATTTTTTTAATTTTTGTAAAATTTAATTTTATTATTAATAATTTTTTTTCAATTGAAATCTTAATTTTCATTGTTTTTCAATTTTTTAATTATGTTTGTGATTTCTATTGAATTTTATTTTATTTATGGAATGATTTTTGACATTTTGAAGATTTTTCAAAATTTTATTTTATTGGTCAATTTTGGAATTTTTTATTGTAATTTTTATTTTAATAAAAATTTTGATGAATTTATTTTTGTTTTTATTTTTTTTTGAAGTTTAATGAGCTTGATTATTTTTTATTTTAATTTTAGTTGACTTTTTGAGTTTTTTTAGTCTCTCTTTTGTTAAAAGATGAACCCTTGTCTTACTTCAAAATGAACATAAGATTTAATGGTTTCTTTATGAACTAAAGAATGGCTTACCCAAAGAAATTAAAGTAGAGAGTGTAACGTACTTAAAGAAAGACAAAATAGAAGAACCAAGTCTCTAGGGCCAAAAGGTAGCTTAGGGCATTTCCAAGCTTTTAGGAACTCAAACTATAAGGAGGAAAGAGTCCTCTAAGAAAAATCACCAAGGAAACCTTAAGTTTGAGAGAGAAGTAACAAGAACAACTACATGTTAAAATGAGTTCAACAAAAATGCTGTCACATTGAATAGAATAGGATTCTCATAAAAATTTCTTCCAACATCCATGCAGACATATTTGCGTGCCTCTCTGACATGCTCTGGAGACATCTTCTAAGCTACAACTGCCTTTCCATGACCCTACATTCAACATATACTGATTCAAGGGATCTCTAGCACCTCTACCAAACATTGATTGTAAAGATGACGAGGAATCATTGACACCGCACTCACTCCATAATAAAAGCCGACATCAATTCTACTATCAAATTATTGTTGTGCAAGATGCTTTGATATTGTTGACTTTTTTTGTATAAGATTGAATGTACTATTAGAACGAAGTGCAACATTTTTATGTGAGCAAAAGAGACGCTCAATAATCCTTGTAACACCTTTAAATATCTTGCCACAATAATTGTATTTCAAGTAATGTCTTATCATTGCCTCTTACATCAAGCTACACACTATGTCTCCATGTGAAATCCTTTCAATTGCCCAATGTGAATTTCTTCTTACTCCTAACCATTTTTCATAAAATTTGAAAACCCTGTAATGAAAGTTTTGTTTTAAAATTCAAGCAAATTGGAAATTCAAAACTAATGCAAATATTAAAATTCAACCAAGAAATGTAAGAACCCAATCCACTATAAAATTCCTTATAAGCATTCAAACTCATGACAAGAATACAACACTTGCACTTTTCTAACTTTGTTGAGGTTATAAAAATTCTGTTAGAAAAAAAAAAACGGTTGAGTCTAGCGAGAAATTGATTGGAGGGGGTCCATGTGTTCAGAAGTTTGAGTGCGCCCAGGAGGGCGAAATGAGGAATTTCGGCGTCAGTTCGNATTTTAGATTTCATATGATCATGACATTGCCTTATTCCCTTCTTCTCCTACCATATATGATCATACATCGCCTTCCCAATCACATGCAATCCCAACTGAGCCTACAACCTCAACAGATATTGCCAGCATGACAATTCATTTCCTCAAAACAATAATAACAAGCATACCACTTAATAGATCTCGTTTTCTTTGAAAGGAACCACATTCACCAATATTTATCATGCTAAACTACTTGAGTAAGCCAATACTATCTAAAGACTTCTTTTTTTCTATCAATATATGTCCCACCTCAATAGCTATAGCAAATCATGATTTTGACCAACAACCACATATCTGGCATTGTTGTGAGTCATAATGAGGGCCTATAAGTGCACAAATTCTGAATTTGTATTTATTCATATAGTGTTGCAATATTGTTCTAAGTGATGCATTTTAAAAGTAGATATAATTACAAGTTTGTTAATTCATCCAACCATAGATCTGGGGCAAGTTTGTACTAGCTGGCCAAACAAAAGGAGAAAAAAATTTCTTTCAATCCCTTGTTCATGTACAAGAAGCAATGAATTTTAAAATGAGAACAAACTACAGATAAACAGATTAGACTAGGTTCTTATAAGTATGAGTACATAGTAGAGCGTGGATTAAGTAGCCTTTATCATAATATTGAAGTTAAGAGTGTGTGGGTTCAAGTCAGTCACATCAAATAGGCCAACACTAAATCAGTACCCCATTCTTAAATTTCGCATTATTATGAGCCTCATGCAAAAGAAACACTCCCCATTTACTTTCTGTGAATCCTATTAGAGCGTCGAAGGGAGCAGAGTTAGGCTGCCGCCATTTTGATCAAAAAATTAATGATTCGAAGTATAGAAATAGTCTTTCTGCGATGCAAGGAAAACATTGTGTTCATCAACTCTTCCCCGTACATCACAATGGTGAAAAACTATCGCACATGGTACAGCTTTCTTTTTTACTCTGGGGAGCAACAATCTACCAAGATAAAATCTAGTTAGATTTAAGTAAATATTCAACTTAACGGATGCTATTAACCAAGGTGAAAATATTAGGCAACCAAAAGGATAAATTATTGCATGTTCTATAGTATGCTACCGCTTACCTAGTTCCCAGACATAGCACAACATCAGCCATCTTACAGTGCTGCTCTGCAGGATTCATCTCTTTCACTGGCAAAGCATCCTGCAAGGCAAGAATTCAATTATATTAGTTACGAATAAAAAAAAAAAACACAAGAAAAAAACAACAAAGTTATCTTCAAAGTAATCCTCCAAAGGGTAAAAGGTTGGAAANCAAAAGAAAAAAATAACAAAGTTATCTTCAAAGTAATCCTCTAAAGGGTAAAAGGTTGGAAAAGCAATTGAAATTATTGGATATATTTATAGAACTCAATAAAGAAATACTTAGCTTTTGCATCATGGTGCTTGATGTAAATTATTAAATGTTAAACTGTCCACCACTTCAATTTAAAGATTATCTTTGGAAATTGGGTGCAAAGGTTTCGAAGTTCCAATTAGTTTCTAAACATACTGATACAATCTCAGAACCTACAAAGCAGTCATAATACTAATAATACTTTGAGCTTGCTCCAAATATTTAACAAAATTTTTATAAATCATCCAGAATCCACATCAAAAGGAGTGTAGAAAATCAATAAACCATACTAATTCCTTACATGGAATCAACATGGAAGAATAAAGGAAGCAAAATTGAATACGAATATACTTGAAACAGAAAGAATTAAATATCTTAGAAAAGCGCTATGGTAATAAGCGTTTTCCAAAAATAAAAAACCTACAGGACACTAAATGCCAAACACATACCAGCCCACCTCTTGAGATGGCCTAAGTGAAACAGCACTCCTAAGAAAACCCTCAACCCCTAAGTAAAACAAACATCCCTCTTGCACACGAATGGGTCCCTAAATCATGAACTCATAAGCCCAAGAAAACCCTCAACCCCTCTTTCTCTAGCACTCTCTGATATGGGAGCTTTCCCGCATGAGACCCTTTCTGCGATCCTATAGCGCCGCTACAGTCTCACGACCTTTGCTATAGTCCCGAGAACGCTTCCGCGTTTCGAATGGGCACGCTGAAACTTGGGCTGCTTTGACCGATTTACCAGGATTCTGAGAGCCGGCCAACATTCCTTACATGGATTTGGCACCTCCTTTTAACATTGGGCCCAATCCTAATTACCTAGGCCTTATAAATTTGATTCATGTGTTTAGTCTTTGAGTTTAGTCGTGCTTTTGTTCAAGACAGTCGTCGGCATCTCGGTTTCTCCCTTCAAAGGTTGTATCCAAAGGCGGGTGGTGCTCCAGCAATAGGTTGTCCGAGGCGGTGACCATCCTAGGGTTAATTAGTGTTTCGCTGTAGCTCGTTCTTGATTAAGTATTTATCCTCGACATTCTCTTCCTCGCATCCCTCGCTTCGCTGCCACGCCACTTTCCCAGCCGCAGTTGTTCTTCTCCCCTGCAGTTCTCCTCTTTCCAGCCACGTCCCTTCCACAATCCCTTCAGTTCTCCTTTCGAATCAGCCACCGGCCCACCATCTTGTTGTTTCTGGCATCCCACAGCCTTCTAATCGCCCCCGACCAGCTCTCCTTACTATATACAGCAGTTTTCACCTTCCCTGCAACTTCCCCGGCCTCCCACTTCACTTCCCTTGCTATCCCAACCCTCCACTTTCATTGCCAACACGTTCATGTGCCCGATTTATAGCTGTCCAACCGACCCAAATAGCAAACTGCCACTGTTTTGACTGTCTTCCCTTGCTGCCCTGCTATTCCAGCCGCCCATAATCACTGCCACCCCTCTTCCATAGCCCGGAAACACTTTCCCTACCTTGCCGCCACCTCCCCAAGCCCCCTAATCGTCACTACCATCACCCGAGATCTCCCCTAACGTGAGTTGTGTGTCATGTGATGCACTTTCCCTTTCAAGTATGTTTGATCGTAACTGTCAATTTGCTTTCATTAATAATATTTGCTTCCCTTGATTGTAGCCATTGTTTGGACTGCCTTCCCTTGCTTACCTACTGTTCCAGCTCCCATAATCGTTGTCGCCCCTCATACACAACATAGAAACCCCTTCACTTTCTTGTCGCCATCTCTCCAAGCCCCTAACCATCACCACCATCACCCAGGATCCGCCCTAACGTGAATTGTGTGCAAAGAGATTTCTAGGAGTTCACTTTGAAGGATATACAGAGAGAAAGCATTCAACTGCAACTAAGGCTTGCCCTTTTTAGGAGGAGACAACATGGAGAGGTCACCCATAAGTACACGATGACTTGCTAGATCATGAGGAAGAAGTGAATCCCTTTCACCATACAGTTTCTAGTCATAAAGAACCAGTACCCGACAACGTAGAATGAAATATCGGAGGAGAAGTCAGGATCTGGAGTAAATGTGAATTTATCGAATTTTAACAACGCATGGATCCGAATGAATTTATCAAGTGGCTCCAAGCAGTGGAATGAATCTTTTAGTTGAAAGAAGCTTCCCAAGACAAAAGAGTTAAATTCGCAGCCATCAAGCTCAGGAAGAATGCTTTCTTATGGTGGGAGAACTTGAAGCATCTTCGCCATATTAAGGAAAAAATAAAATCACTATCTAGCCTATGATGAAGATAAAGTTGCAACAAAAATACCCTCCCTCGTATTACCAACATGATATGTTCATAAAACTCCATCACCAATATCAGAGAGATTCTTATGTGGATGAGTACGCAACTGAATTTGATCAATTAATGATGAAATAAGAGTTGGTGGAACCAGAGGAGCACACAATAGCGAGGTATCTTGAAGGACTTAAATCAACTATCAATAATGTGGTGCAACTGCAGTTGCATTAATTCACATTTAATGTAAAGACCCTAGCTTTGAAGGTAAAAAAATAGAAATGTCACCAAGTGACCGCAACAAATTACATGCAAAATTAAATCCTAGGATCAAGCAACAACAATACACCCAGTGGAGCATCCAAGCCAACCCCACATGAAAAAAATCAGTTCAAAGTGGAGACAACCAGCAGTCCCAAATTCGTCCCAGCAAAAATGTATCTCAAGTGTCACGGCTTTGGGCACACCGCATATAATTGCCTAAACATGAGAGTGATTTTCTTCACTATGCAACGAACAATTGAAGAAATGGATAGTGACATGAGAGATACTAAAGAATGTGAGGACGCAGTGGAGTACCATCTTGTAACTGATGAGGGAGGGATGCTAGTGATTTAAGTTGAGCCCTTGAGAGAGAATCAAACAGAATTAACATTCGTTGTGCTAAAATAAAGTGAGTCCAAGGAGCGCATACCAAATAAAGTGCATCCTTTATTAAAGGAGTCGTCTAATGTCCTGACTAACAATTTGCCTCTTTAGTGATTCTCATCGAAGAGATTCAACATGCCATAGCTTCATTCCAAGGTTAATTCCTCCAAACATATTTTGAAAGGAAGTATGTGTTTTACAATTGCCTGAAATGAACATTAGCATAGATTTGATGGGACTGTCTTAGACATAGCAAGGCAATAACTTTGTAATGGTGGTGGTAGGTTGATTCTAAAAGCCTCCAAAGAAGAAAAAGAAGCCTTTTCTAGCAAGGGAGAATGAAACGGAAACGTCTTGTTGATCAAGGGATCTATAATCCCGTATTCACAATCACGGAAATGTGACGATATTACGGAAAAGCATGTTTTTGTGATCGCAGGCGAACCAAAGCACACAGTTTTCGCGATCATCGACAAGCCAAAACACTCGATTCCATTCCGATTCAATATCTACACGAATTTTTTTCCATTTCAGATTTTTCTTCCTATTTTTTTTTTATTCCAACTAGGTTTCTTTATATTAAAAAACTGTCTATCTATGAATTTGTTGTTTGGGGACACCCAGCTATTGTATTTGTGTTTTGGAAGACTTAGTTCTCTATAATAAGCTTTTTAGAGTGTTATATCATTTTTCTTTTACAAGTGGTGTGTCTGTATCTTGCAGAATAGGTGGTGGATCATCCTCGCTAACCGTACTTCGTTGTTTCGTCATTCGACTGTTGTTTTCATTCCGACAGCCGCTGAATGCACCGAATCTATTGTAAAACAACATATTTCGCCACCAATCTAATTCCAAAAGCCATCGACCACCCCTATCCTCCTTCTCGTACCGTACAACAACCACCTCCCTGAAAAACCTGCTTCCTAAACACCTTCAAGTCAATTTACAACTCTTAGGTTTTTTTGTAAGTCCAACTCTTGGGTTTTCCAAAATCCAACTCAGTAACTAAATCATCATATATAACTGAGACAAGCATCTTCAACTCAATTTCCTCTTATTTGCTCACATTGTAATATCCATGAACATGTTTCATTCTTCATCCCTACTTGAAAGAACCTAAGACCAAACCTGTTATGATGAAAGATAACTCTTTTCTCCCACCACTATTGCTCAAGCAAACATGACTAACTTTGATCCTAAACTCATTTTAGCTAACCCAAATAAAACCTCTTTGGAGATAGATTTGATTTTGGGTGTGATTCACACTTGCACTGATACTAACATTGTTTTGAAGTTTGCTGACATTAATTAACATTGATATCATTTCAACAATTGATGTTAACTGTTGGCATTAATCTCTCTAATATTTGTGCTAGTAATACATTAGATAATCCTAGTGGCCCTCTTCCAAAAACAACAAGGGTTCCAGGGAGGGGATGAATTTGCAAAATCCAGATTCTATCACTCACATCAATAATGAAAGTTCCTTGAATCAAGTTAATTTATCTTTAGGTTAAGATTTTAGCTTTAATAACTTGCCAAATTGTTGGGCCAAATGACTCTGAACTTGAAAAGAATGATGTAGATACTTTTCAGCTTCTAAATCTTTACTTCCTCACAAGTGCTTCACTTCAGGTGATACATATGAAAAAGATGATAGCTTCGTGCATATCATTAAGAATAAGTATAAGAAGAAGAAAAATAAAAATTAAACTCCAGCTCGAATAACTAGATCTAAGCCACAAGCCACAACTTTCTCCATTCAATGATAAGTGCCCTTATTTATAATGTTAAGGAAGTGGGTAAATTTTCTGCTTAAAACTGATCTAAGAATCTTTGTATATATAATGACATTCAATTCTTGATATTTGTTGGGCCTATTGTGGATGTTACTAAACTTTTTTTTATTCAAAGACACTATGTTTCTCTCAATTCTTTGCCATTGTATCTAATAAAATTTGGTACTTTTGTAAATGCACCAACAATGTAACCATTATGGGCAATATTCCTGAAGTTTATCATACTAATATCAATATCTCTTGCTCTCTAGACAATGTTCGTTGTACCAAGCTTGGTGGAAAAACTCTCAGGGATATGAATTTTCTAGCCTCTATCATGGGGCTTGGTTGGTCGGTGGTGACTTAAATGCTATTATTTTAACTATGGAATAGTGTGGTGGTGCCCCTCCCTATCATCACTTTATAAAGAGATTTTCTAATGTCATTTTAGATTGTGGGTATGACTAACATAATATTTATGGGCTCTTATTTTACTTGGTCTAACAATGAATTATGAAGAAAGTGGATCATGTTCTTTCTAATTTTATATTGTGGCTTGATTTATTACCTTTGACATTGTTGATCATCAAACAATGACTTTCATTGATCATGCTCCTCTGTTCATTAAGATTAAAAACTTATCTTCCAATGGAATCATTTTCTTCCGATTATGAAACATGTGAATTGAGAATTCGTCCTTTATTGATGTGGTCTCTAATAATTGGTCAGCTCCTATCTGTCCTCATAACAGTGTTTGGGGGATGTTTAAAATTTGGCAGCTTTTAAAAATACTTAAAACAAGCCTTAAGATTGTGGAATAAGAACAATTTTTCCAATCTTCTTGAATAATAAGGACAATGAGAATGAGGTAATAAATAGGTATTCTTAGCGATCAATATAACTCTAATATAATCACTCTTAAAGCTAAATTTTAACTTACTACTAAGCTACATGAGATGGAGGAAATTTACTGGAACGAAAAATCATTGCTAACTGTTGGACAATATCGGATTATAATATCATAATCATCTTAAAAGCTTCATATAAAACAATTAGACTTCAAATAGCGGACAAAGTTAGAATTATTGCAGTTAAGNATTTATAACTTCCATAAATGGTACAGTACCTCTAATCTGATAATCCAGTGACAGGAGCAACAGTGAATTTTATGGAAACTAAAAGTTTTTTGGTAGCCAAGGATTCAAGTTACATGGATGTTTATCATCAATGAGTTTAACATTTCATATTTCCGAAGCTTACCATGCATACTCTATAAATTTTTTGCTTAAATCTAATGTAATATTAATTGTACAGCAATCCATCGTAGTTTTCTATGATAATTACCTTCTTTTTTGAAAGAACATTTTGTCATTTTCATCTCATTTTTCTTTTACTCAGTTTTTTTTTGGCTTTTTTCTTCCTGTAATGCCCAGTGCACTTTGTAATATGCTCTAAAGTCAGAGAATTTTATCTATTTGCTTAAATAATGGAACATTAAGTTAAGACCAAAGAAAAATGTGTTAATATATTTAAGACTTTTAAATCATTCCAAACTCAACATAAGAATTTCAACAGAAAGTCAAGGAATCGTAATGCCATAAAAATTACCTACTTTTTATTTCAAGAGACAAAATGCCATCCATATGGTCTCGAACATATTCAATGCCAATCTAGTTTATCAGGCAGATAGGCCAAGAACTCCAGGTTGAACTTCTCATCTATCGATCAATCCAAGGGCTCTGATGAGTCAAAGCGTCAATATGTGTTGCTTCAACATGTGCTCAATTAAATAACAAAGCTAAACTACACAAACCAACCAACCAAACAACCCACCTTACCTATAAGGTGAGGCTATAAAACCTATTATTGGGCATTCTTCATCCGTGAGATAACAAATCTCACTCTTAAGCCTTCCAATGGGTATAAACCCCATTATGATTAACTTGGATCGACACAAAGCCAACAAGCCAATCAAATCAAAACTCAAGCATTCTAATGATGTAAGTCCCGACCCAAACTAAAAAAGAAATAGGCCTAGGCTAACTCGCAAGTTAAAAAGCCCATTAATCAAAATCAATCTAACCAACTAAAATTCTATGTGTGCCTTAGAAATGCTTCTTCAAGTCAAATTGGAACTTGTGAAGAATTAATGGTCATCTCAAGCCATTGAGCACTCCCTCTCCTAAGGGCTAACGATCTCGCATTAGTTTCCAACAAAACCTTTAGTTCTAACTAATATTAGACCTAAACTTAAACTTCAGGTCCAACCCAAATTGGACCTAACCTATATCTTAGGTCCAACCACAAATTTGACCCAAAGTTTATGCCAGTTGGCATTTCTGCGTTGTGTCAATATGTGTTGCTTCAACATGTGCTCAATTAAATAACAAAACTAAACTACACAAACCAATCAACTAAACGACCCATCTTACCTATAAGGTAAGGCTATAAGACCTATTATTGGGCATTCTTCATCTGTGAGATAACAAATCTCACTCTTAAGCCTTCCAATGGGGATAAACCCCATTATGATTAACTTGGATCGACACAAAGCCAACAAGCCAATCAAATCAAAACTCAAGCATTCTAATGATGTAAGTCCCGACCCAAACTAAAAAAGAAATAGGCCTAGGCTAACTCGCAAGTTAAAAAGCCCATTAATCAAAATCAATCTAACCAACTAAAATTCTATGTGTGCCTTAGAAATGCTTCTTCAAGTCAAATTGGAACTTGTGAAGAATTGATGGTCATCTCAAGCCATTGAGCACTTGTCAATCATGTTCAATACTTGAACCACAGTATTACTTGTGGTCTTCAGGTCTTTTAGTTTACTTTGTTTCTCTCACAACTTATTTCTTTTATCGTTTAATTAAACCTGAAATAGTTTAAAACAACAGTAAATTAAACAAAACTAGTGAATATTCATACTCCTAAACTACAGTATTACAAGAAAAAAGAATGCAATATGCATGACTTAAATTTTAAATAAATCAATGTAAATATTTGATATTTTAAGAATATAATGCTATTCAATGAATCCTGCAATATTTATAGCATATTTATATAATTATATATTTATATAACCATCATAGTGTGATATTGTGTACCTAAAACTATATAATAATATTGATATGACTAACCCTTTACTAGTGAATGAGTTATTAACAATTTTAAAAATACATCTTTGACACAAACATGCATTCTTTGCTGTAGTTGTTAATCAAATTTTCTACATATTATGACACTCAAAGTCATTTGACGTTGGTAGAATTAATCCATTGACATACCAAAAATGGTTCTACCTCAATTACGCTAACCATTCCACAATCATTTGAATTCAATCTATGAAACAAATTTGAGCATAAGCAACTACCTTAATAGAGCATGCTCTCTTACAAGCGGGAGGGATAGCTAGTTATGGAGGTTTAAACCATACAAAAACTTAACCTTACATCTAAATAGCCATGATTTAACACTTAGGAAATCTAGTTAAAACAAACCTAATCTACCTCAGCAAGAAGGCAAAAAAATATATATATCTTTAGATTCTCTTCACAAAAAGGAAGCTCGAGGAAATATGTGGCTTTCCTAACCAATCAATGAATAGTATTTTATATGATTTTCCTTTGCAGTTCTTTATAACCAATGAACTGGAACAATTTAAATGCATTTGAAGGTTCATTAGGGAGTGCGTGAGTGAGAAGGGAATGATTAAAAACATTTCTCCACTAAAAGGCATTGATAGCATTTAAATTATATGATAACATAGTACCCTCTTGCAGTACATTGTGTCCTTGTTAAACCATCACATATGAAAAAATGAGAAACTAAAGTTGGCGTTTCTATATTGAATGCAAAATTTTCAAAATAGTCTCCTAACTATTCAAATATGACCAATTTAGTCCCAACATATCACATCTTTCAGATTTAATCCCTCAACTATACAGAATTGATTCCAAATGATATCTCAAGTAGAAGTTGATGCAAACTATAAAAGAAATTTGATCATAATTTAGTTCCTTCACTATACAAATCTGATACTAAATTAGACCAAGATAGATCATTTGAGATCAACTCTGCATACTCAACGGATTAACTAGAAAAATGTGATATTCTAAAACTAAATTGGCACATAAAAATATTTGGAGGACTATGTTCAGCTTTTCGTTTATGATGTTCTAACCTTTTGCATTTAAAAACAAATGAAAACCTTAAATAATTATGAGATACTTAACATGCAAATCAAAAAAGCTCATAAGAGAAGCGAAAAGATAATTTACAGAACAACAACCACATCATGAAACTTACTTTTGATAAAATCAATATTAATACAAAATATATACTTCAGGATTTAGATGGCAACAAATGATTTTGAAACCATAAAAGTTGGATCATCTTACCCCCCAATCGAGTACCGTGTCTCTAAGTTTTGCTCCACATTTTACATCTGAACATTGTCTTCGTGTCAATTTCATTCCAATGGTCTCTACCTCAAAATCACGCAGATATCTTCGTAAAAAAATAAGATTAACATTACAAAACTGTGACAGTATGTTATAATCAAAACTAACAATAAGTCAAAAACAACAATTTACAAAGAGAACAAGAAAGAGATTGTCAACTAGACGTCGTCAATGGTTATCTAAGACATTGTACTCCAGTAACTCCACTAGTGCTTTCTCCCATTATATTAATCTCTTTCTCCTTCCTACCCTTTCCTCTTGTCTCAATTTCTTTTTTCTGTTCTTCCGCCTCTTCATTTATTTATCAGAAAATAGCCTCTTTACCATTTCACAACTCCAAAAAACAGTAAAATTGGAAATGTAGAAGCCTAGATCTCCAAGATTTATCTAGAACAAAAAAACTACCTCGTCCCAAATTCCAACATCTCACTATAAGCCCTTCCTTATACCTAAGAATCAAGCTAGATGTACATCACCATATGCTTAAACCACATTTCTCTAATCATCTATGGTCTCTCGACAAGTTCAGAAGGATCTCAATATTTTCCAACAATATCTAACCCTAAGCTGCACCAAAAATGTACTAACATATAGTTTGATGATCTAATCTCTATATAGGAAGTTTTGGTTTGCTCAGACATTCAAAAATGATATACTTATAGCACACTTATAGATGTTTGATAATCTATGATTTCAAATATAAGAAATCAAGGGAAATTTACATTCCTAGCACACAATTAACATGTATTTACATATCTCACAATTAATCATTTAAATTTTCACGAAAAGCATTTTGTTGCTTTAAACCTATGCATGAAAAGGTGTATTTCACTTTTTCAAAATAATAATTGTGCTATCCTTTATATGATATTCAAGACTTGAGTGCTATGTGTGTAAATATGAAGGTTTTAGGTGTGTGATGTGTAAATAAATAAGAAATGTGATCTATGTATGTAAATGCCCCGCATAACAATTAAGTCAATAATTATGGAGATTATATAGAACTTTTCTGGAGAACTATCTCTATTTAATATGGCTAATAATTTTCAGTTGATAACTTTGAGTATAGAAAATCACATAATGAAAAGGTTTACTATAATATAAGCTAACAAAACATATAAGAAAATTTTAGCATGGACGTCATTTAGCTTGAAAGAGCACTTATGATCGAAAACAATAAGATTTGGTTATCAAGATGCAAAGAAATTATTAAAAATAAGCATAATGGAACTATGACTAAAAATAAGAATTATCAAGGAGCTTCTAGTTGTAATAGGATAACATCAAAGTTCAACTCTAATTCATGTCTCTTATTAATGGTTATTGGGATGAAAACAAAAGATAAATGAAGGTACCATAGAAGTGTATGTTATATACAATGAAATTATTGTTAGTAATAAACCAGGAGTGAAAATTCATGAAGGCATAAAAAACTTCTTTTAGAACATAAAATGACTTATACTTAGCAAGAAAAAAAGATTTCAAACATGATATATAATTTTAGCAGATATGAAATGGATAACCATCCAAAATTACATTGAAGATCAAATGATATATAAATATGATAAAATTCAAGTATAAGACCAGCTAGATCAAATGACTGGAATGTCACTTAGCCCATAGTTTTCGAAGTAAAAACAGGGTGGTTAAAAAAAAGTACCTCATGCGTACCATCCTATATGAAAATATCATGCAAACCTAAGGTATGGATTTATGACACTTCAACAGGATATGTTGTGCGATGAGGACTTAAGTGTTGGGCAATAAAGAACTTTGATAATACCCAGCTCGAGTTGGAAGAAATGAGAATATTCAGCTGCAAGTCTGCCAAACCTATGAACAATAGAGTGGGACAGTGGAAGTATATCCTAAAAAGGATAAGGTCATTAAAAACGACGAAGTAGATGGGGCATGTAATTGGAGGGTAGAAGACGACGCACATATAAGATATGTTTACAAGTTACATGAAAGGACTAGAAAAAAAAATAATAGATTAAAGATAATATGTCAAGACATCATGGAATAAAAATTGCATAAAATTAAGGGGCTGTTTGGGATCTTTTTTTATCTTTTATTTTTTTTGTTTTTTAAACCAAAAAAAATAGGAAACAAACATAAAAATAATGTTTGACTATCGTTTTTTTTTTTTGTTTTATTTTTGTTTTCTACTTTTTGAAAGAATAAAATATAAAAAACAGAAAAAACATGTTTTTGACTATTTTTAAAACACCAAAACAATCCTTCGTCTTGTTCGTCTAGTCCGCCGCCCATGTTGCTAGCCTCTGCGGTCGTCGGTCGCCGCCGACCGCCGGTCTTCGCTTGCCACCCGCTTGTCATTGTCGCCGCCTGACCACCGTCCGCAGCCGTCGCTACTCGCCGCCAGTCGTACCCCGATGCCTGCCACCATTCCCGCCGTCGTCCACCAGTTGTCACCCAATGCTCGTCGTAGCTCCCGCCATCTGCCGCTGCCCGCCCCCCGCCACCGCCGCGACTGTTGCCACCTTTGGCCTACTAGCCTCCGCCNGCCAGTCGTCGCCTGATGCCCGCCACCATTCCCGCCCCCCTTCGCCAGTTGTCGCCCAATGCTCGTCGTCGCTCCCGCCATCTACCGCTGACCGCCCCCCGCCACCGCCGCGACTGCTACCTCCTCTGGCCTACTGGCCTCTGCCAGCCACCGCCCGTCCGCCGCCCGCTGTCAGCCTGTCCACATGTAATGCTTCGTGCTGGTTGGAGCAAGGAAGATATCGTATATGTAATGGGCGACAGAACTTAATAGTGGAGCGCACATGAACCCGGTCGTTTATTAAAAAGTATAAATTCTTCTTTAAAAAAACAAAAAATACCCAATCAAACATATTTTATATTTTTTTTGTTTTAAAAAATATAAAATCATAGCAGTACCAAATGCATTTTCTAAAAACAAAAAATAGAAAACAAAACAAAAAACAAAACAAACTAAAAATAAAAACAAAAATAAAAAATAGAAAGTTGACGATGATGATGACAACAATAACTAGGATGATAATGATTTTGGATTTAAGGGTACCTTTGTGATATCTTATAATCTTTTTATGATCTTATATTAAATATAACAATTTTAATAAAAAAATATCTATACAGCTTGAAGTCCATCAAGGTCTTCCTAATCAGCCAACCTAAAACATAGCTTGCAGGCTAATCGAACAAGTTAACCACACGAACTTGAAAAAGTAACAAATCTCCATCAATCTCCATGCAAGGTGAGGCAAGGTTCTTTGAAGCGATAAGCTAGTTCTCAACAAAATTCATGCAATCATACATGGAAGCATGGGAACAATTAAGCTACTAAGTTTCAAAGAGCTTTGCAGCTCTTTTCTGGTGTTTGTTTGCTTATTTTCAATCAATTTGAGTCATTTGTTCTACTTGGAAGCTGATTGAAAATGTTATGGAGTTCATTTTTTTGTTTAGGTGTAGGATAGCTTTACCCAGTTGAGTATTTTAATCAAGTTTAGTTCTTAGAATTAAATCATTTCATGCTTAAGAACAAAATGGAGTATCAAATCATGCAAATTTCAACAGAAGTTGAAGACAATCAAACTAAAAGTTTTAAACTTCAACAAAAGTCTTGAAATTAAGGTTTTGAAAGAGCATAAAAATTTCAAATACTACTTTTGCTTCATCTTTTCTCCTTAAAGTGTCCTAAACATATCATTGTCCTGCACTAGGGGAAGGACAACAAAAGCATATGTCAAAGTGGTTAAACACAGGTTGAACAATAAACAAATGACACCAGAAGCCATCCATGAAAGGTATTTCATTATTAACTACAAAATAGCAAAAAAATTTAAAATTTTGAGAAAAGAAACTGAAAGCATACTCTGTTCCACATGACGGACAAAGTTCACTGAATGAATTCCCGTGTAACTCTGCAAGTTTCTCTCTTGGTATTCCAGATCGAAGGTGAAGGCTGTCTATATTCTGTAAAATAAATTGTTTTACCACGATCAAAAGGCTAGAACGACAAATTAAATTCAGTTCTAATAATGTTAGATCAGCATAGTTCTGTAAAAACAATTACATGCGTAGAACAAAAGGTAAAGCAAATATTTGGCCAAAAAAATAAAAAGCCAAAAGACCTCATCAAAGTTAGGAACAAATATCAAATATGGAAAAATGAGGATGTTTCCATTTATTTGTATACCAAATACAACGAAAACAACAAGACTTTATTCCACTAGGTGGGGCTGGCTACATGAATCCTTTTTCTCCATTGTGTCCCATTAAGTAACATTTCCATTTAATTTTAATAGATTAAGATCATTTTTTATACAATATACTCAAGTCTTTTTAGATCGACCTCTGTCTTCCTTAACATAAGTCAAATCTAAAAATCGGCGTCACATATTTGTCATCTTTAATACACTTTACTTAAATAAAAGGCTAAATCTAATCTATTATAAAGATCACTAAAAACATAATTTTTAACTTCAAAAATTTTTCTCTCAGATTCCCTACGGGTCACCTTATATTTTTCTCAATTCTCTAAGTTTTTATATTTAAACCAATTTTTATAACACAACTTCTTATATTTTATCTTTTCTTGCATATTATTATTCTAACACCAACCATTTTCATTTATAAAAATTTTTCCTTTTGATTCTCTAAATACAACTATTGTCAATAGTTTAATAGTGCTTATTACTTTATCACACATAAAATTAACTTCCTCATGAACATCCCAAATCTTAAAATCTTGAAGTTTATTCATAAAAATAATTTTATTTGTCTTTTAGGTGCCCCAATTTAATTCTATGACAATGTTTCATTATATTTTTTATTTACAATTCCTCAACTTAAAATCCAGAACTAATAATCGATGTCGATTACTTAAATTTTCACTTGGAATGACCTTACACAATCTTACATTTTCGACAATCTCTTTTTCTCATAAGAAAATAATTCATAATTAATAATCAATGTTGAGTACTTAAATTTATTTTTCTACCAAATGAAAGTGAAAAAAAATCCACAAAAGTTTATTTCTTAAATCAAATATGTTAGTGGCAATTTAACATCACCCATTACATTATCTAAGAAAAGTAGAAAATAATTTGTGTTTTTTTTTTGTGGCCAATAATTTTAAAATATATGTTTAGCCATACTAAGACATGAAAGGTTTGGAATACCGTATAAAACCTACAATACACCACATACCAAGACCAGTATCATGCCTTCTTTTGATCACATATACTTTAATTTTAACATGATTAAAAGGACAAACATCTGTGAGGATGCATTTTGAAATTATTTTAAATCATACTACTGAAAATTGTGACACAAAAAACTCAAAACCAAATTATCTATGATACCCTTAGGTAGAATCAAGCAAAAGTATTATATATCGAGGGATCTTTTGGTGTAACGGTTTAAATTTTATTGGAAATTCCAAAGATAGTGTGCTCGTATAGGAGCACTCTCAAGATAGGTGACCTCATAGGAAGTTACACTAATGGGATGAACTGTGAGATCAATAAACCAAAGTAGACAATATCTCATGGGTGAGGATTTTGGGTGTTAGTGTGTTACAAATGTTATTAGAGCATTACACCAATCTAAAGATAAGATTATATGCCTAGTGGATGATTTTGGGTTATTAGCACTAATGAAGACATCAGTTACTTAAGGGACTGGTTGGAAGGATTTTTTGTGTATTGTAATTCATTTACAAGAATTTGAAGAAATTATATGTTTTGTATAAAGAAGTATAAGAACAATGCAAAGTTTCAATGAATTTAAAGTTCATTCCTTCATTTTGCTTGAATTTAAAATCCGGCCAATTTTACCGAATTTGAATTAAACTGTAAAATAATATTGGCAAATCGTCACCCGCCGTCGCCCCCCTTGCTTGCCTTCCAAATAAATTTTTACTTATTTTCAATCTACTTCAAACCAAACAAAAAAATATAAAGTCGTGCGTTTATTTTACAGTGAACCAAACAACCATAAAGCATTTCAGATACATTGTAATAACAGTACTCTACAAACCTTTTACATTGTACTTCATTTTCAGCAAACCAAACAACCTCTAAATGGAAAAGATTGTAGAACACCTAAAGTTGTATGAAATTGAACTCATATATATCGAGAGATCTTTTGGATAATGATTGGAATTTCATCAAAAACTCTGAAGTTAAATATGCTTGTATGGGAGCACTCTCAGAATGGGTAACCCCCTCAGAAGTTACATTAATAGGATATAAACAATGAGGCTTCTAGACCAAAGCGGACAATATCTCGATGGGTGAGAGTTTGATTTGCATTTAGGGGCATTTACATACATAGCAAACAATTCTTCTGTATTTAGAAATCTCACACCCAAATCTTCATATGTACCCACATACCACACAAATATTTCCTATGATGTCAAAACCACCGCTAATTATCACTGTTCACATGTTAAATCCACCTTTTTAAGCATAGGAAAAGTAGTAAGTAGGTCAATATCAAAGTTTTGGTGTAAGATAGGTAAATATATAAGAATTATGTGTTACATGCATAAATTTCCCATTGATTTATGCATTATGATGTGAGACGAGAGCCTTTCCGAGGTACTACGGTGTTGAGGCATTCGGCTCCCGTTATCGCTAGAGTCAAGACCAAACCAAAACATTTTTTTTTGTTTTTTTTATTTTTTATCTTTATTTCTTGTTCCTTCCTTTGCTTCCTTACTCTTCAAGTTCTTGCTTAATTCTTTACTTTGTAATTAGGTTCTTTGCTATCAGGAACATATATATGTTGTACTCATATTTTCTTGGGCGCTTAGCTAAATTTTTTTTAATTTTGAGCGTTATTTCTCTGAATTTATGCTCTCCAAAGTATTGTAGCATCTTCTCCTCGCAAGTGGTGTACATAAAGCTTGCCTAGAAAGAGGTCGTCCGCACCTCATCAATTTACAATTTGTTTGTTTTTTTCTTGTCGAACAGCCAACAAAATTGCTGCCACCTGTTGTTTTTAGCAGAAAACTGCACTTTTCTGCTCTTGGGTCCTAGCAGTCATTCGTGTCAATTATCAGCCTACGTACGCCCCCCACGCCCCGTATCAATGTTACAACCTCTCCAACACCTTTTGTGCCTTATCACACCTTCTAGGAGCTCTAGTACAGTGTTATACTCTTTCCACCGTATTAATAGCACTTCATGTTGGTTCTACTTACAAGAAATTTTGTTGTTGTGTTCCAGAAGAACTTGATCCTGAGTAGGTTTGAGATCAACCCCTGATCCAATCAAAAGCCAAACTCAAACAAATTGAGTTTAGTTTAAACCAAAATTACTCAATCTTTTTTGCAGGTCCATCATTGATTAAATTTCACATTATTGATACTTAATTTTACTTTAATACAAAAATTATAGTCGTTATATACAAATATATACATGTATATATACAATGTGAAAATCTTCACCAAGTCACTCATATCATGAACCAAGACATCTACATATTTTTGTTTATGTACTTTTAATGTAAAATAGTACTATATCAAGGGGTCCAAACAAACAATCAAACTCATGAAAAGCAATCAAGCCTATAGTTGTCCACATGGATAGTACTGTTGACGCGGGTGTGGTCTTACGCCTTAGGCAAACACAAAAGAGGGACTTCCATCTAAGACCATGTCTGGAGAGCCTGATTAGCCAAGTTCTGAGTTTTCCAATGCAAGGCGAGCAATCATCTAGGCTTCCAATCTTACTGTATTTAGGATCTTCTAAGGGTTATTTTATGGCACTAATATAAATACATTGTTGTAAGATTTGTTAAGAACTTTTTCTTGAATTTTATAATATTAGATATTGCTTTTTTCAAAATCTCTCTTCTTGGGAGAGTTGTATTCCTTATTCCCTTTGCAAGTGCCTGTAACTTGTACAAGAATAGGGGTTTGCTTCGTTTCAACGTTCGCAAATCTCTAATATAGTCGTTAATTACCTCATCTCAACTTGTCCTCTACAAAGTAGTTGTTGTTCACTTTCTCGTCGCCTCTAAACCCTTGCATTTAGTGATTTTACTCCTTAATACCTTAGTACAACAACCCCACTTCCTTGATCCTTTAACACCATTTAGGAGCTCTCTAAATCAGTGTCATTTATTATAGAACCACCTAAACTTTAGAGTTTTTTTGTCCAAATTCTAAACTTAAGCCACATAAACTAATCAATCTACCCACACAAATACCCAACTTCCATTCAAGACCCTACCACCACTCACTCTGAATCAAATTTAAAAAATCTCACTTTCACCCTAGTTAAAACTTTAGGTTGAGGAGATCTGACATGTCACCAAGGAGAAGTTTTCAATGAAGTGTTCAAGATCTTACCATGAAAAATATGTAAAGAAAAATCCACCATTACAACGGAGGCTCTCTGATTTTGAAAGAAGGCGGTATAACGAGGTCAGAACAAGTAATAATGATAATCACGGGATTGATAAGAAAAAGAGAGCATTTTTCTGCCAAGAAGCCTCAAGTGCCAAAAAGCTTGTGTCATTAATTTGACATTGAGTATAAGAGAAGAGAGGATAACCTTGGAGTGAAATTTGATTTATTGAATTTTAATAGTCGTATGAATCTGGATGAATTTAATGAGTAGCTCTAGAAAATGGAGCGAGTTTTAGAGTATAAAATCATTTCACCTGACATAAAGGTTAAGTTAACAGTCATCAAAATAAAAGGAATGATTCCCAATGACGAGAAAATTTGAAATGTTTATATCTCATAAAGGAAAATCTTGATCTGGCCCAAGATGAAGAAGATTCAATGCAAGTGTCTCCCAACATATAAAAACATAATATATTTTTGAAACATAATTATTTAAAACAAAATGACCTACCAATAGAGTACACCACCCAGCTTGAACAACTCATATTAACATGTGAGTTGATGGAGCTAGAGAAGAGAAGAGAAGAGCGCAATAATCTAATATATTGAAGGATTGAAATCATCTATTGGCAATGTGGTGCAGTTATAACCCTAATGAACTTTACAAAATGTGCAAACCTTACCCTAAAGGCAAAAAAGCAACACAACAACAACGGATCCACTCCAAAATTCAAATTGGGCTTGATCATGGGTTCGGGTGGTAAGAATACCTTGACCCAAATGCCAAAACATGGCCAATGAGAGGAAAATTCAAAACAAAAACGAGCTAAGGTTGATTGGACCAGCATCCTCAAGATATTTCCAGTTACGATGTGCTTCAAATATCATAGGCATGCACACATTACATCCACTTACCCAAACATCTGCAATTGAAAAAAAAAAAAAGAGTGGAGACTCTAGAGATGATGATAATGAAGAGAAGATGAGGTGAGATGTTTGTGATTCGACAAGTTCTCCAAACTGGACCCAAAAACGAGCAACAGTGGGTTAGACTGAACAACTTTCGAACGTGTTGTACTATGAAGAGAAAGATGTATAATCTCATTATAGATGGAGATTGTGATAATATAGTATCCACCAAGATAGTCGACAAATTGAGCCTCACTACTCAAAATCATTCATAATCATATTCTCTTACTTTGCAAAAAAGAAGAGAATGAGGTCAGTGTTGATAAGAGGTATTTGATGGAGCTTCCATTGAAGAAAAACAATAGGAGCAAATGTGATGTGGTGTCTTGTTTATCAATTTATATCACATTTTATGGGGTCGATCATGGCAGTATGACGGGCACAATTTGCGATGGTCATAAGAACATGTACTCTTTCATCAAACATGAGAAATACATTGTGCTTTTGTCATTAAAAGAATCAACATTGATAAGCACCATATAGAAATGGGTGCGGTGCTAAGTTTCATGGACTAATTTTTTTGCGGACTATGAGAGAGACGCATTACTAGGGTTGGTGATGTTTGAGGACAAGTGAGATAAAAGAGCCAATACTTGAAGCAATGCGGCTTCTACTTGAGAATTTTCAAGATGTTATGACTACGAGTATAAATTAGTCGAGCCAAGCTCGAGTCTCATGCTTGGATTGTTGGTCAAAATGCAAGTTTGAGCTCAAGTCGAGCTTGCCATT
The DNA here is from genome assembly GCA_002079205.1 of Phalaenopsis hybrid cultivar. NCBI lineage: Eukaryota > Viridiplantae > Streptophyta > Magnoliopsida > Asparagales > Orchidaceae > Phalaenopsis > Phalaenopsis hybrid cultivar. The sequence goes on from JXCR01141925.1 coordinate 277,068, forward strand.
AGCTCAAATGATAAACTCTAACTCGGCTCATGGTACTAATAACAAGCTTGCGAGCGAGATCGTGAGTTCTGCAAAAGAAGTCATCAAAGTGATCAATGACGAGAGAAGTGAAGAGGTATGTCAGACAATGCAAGTTATGTCATTTGGCTAAAACTCAAGAGCAAAATATGGGTCTCTATACTCTGTTGTCTATTCTAGGCCTCCCTTAGATGAGAATAAGCATGGAATTCATTATGGATTTTTCCCAGAGCCTCCACAATGAAGTATTAGGTTAATGGACCACTTCTCCAAAATGATACATTTTATATCCTATCATAAAACGATGGGAAATTCACAACTTACAGACTTATAGTTCAGAGAAATAGCTCATCTTCATAGTGTGCCTAGGACATCATATCAGATAGGGATATAAAAATTTTTAAATATTTTTGGAATTATTTAAAGGGAAAGCTAAGTACAAAGCTCCAATTTAGTATAACGGCATAGTCACGGACATATAAACAAACATATGTGATAAATCACACTTCAAAAAATTTCCTTAGGTGCTTTATGGGAAAGAACATCATACAGTGGGATTTGATCTTTTCTCACGTTGAGTTTGCCTATAATGAATTCACTAGCTATTCCACATGTCACAACCCCTTAAGAGTGTATATGGACAAAATCCTCTCACTCCTTTAAAGCTAGTACACCTAATAAAAAATCCTCACTCTATATTGAGCTTAGCCCTAATGCAAAAGCTAGAGTTAAAGAGATTTAGATGGTAGCAAGAGCATGTGATGACAGAAAATGTCAAGTTAAATGTTAAATGTTAGAAGTAGGCTAATAAATCCATGAAGATTATGGTATTCAAAGAAGGTAACTTATAGTAGATCAGATTAATGAAAGAGATATTTCCTATAAGTTCAGTTGGAAAGATCAGATCTAGAGTTGATTGTCTAATCAGGGTTATCAAGAGGATCAATGATAGCATATATGATTGNAATCATTGACCTACCGAGCGACTTACTATTATTGCAACCTTCAATATTGTTAATTTGGTGTTGTATTATGAGGATTCAGATGACGTCAAAAATGAAGATGAAGCCCCTCTCACCCAAAGAAAATGGCATAAAATTGGTGGCAGGTGCAAGTGTGGTGGCAGACGCAAAAGAGGGACTTTTGTCCCAGTCCAAGCAAAGAGAGCCCAATTAGCTCTATTATGTTGCCCAAGTGGTGAGAAGGAGAAGGGGTGGGGCCTACATAGTCTTTTAGGCCTTTAATCTACCATATTTAGGAATTTATTAGGGTTAGTTTTATGGCACTAATATAAAATATTTTTTTCTAAGATCGATTACGCACTTTTGCTTAGATTTTATAACATTAGAAATATGTTTCTCTTAATCTCTCTCCTTGAGAGATATGAATCATTATTTTCCCTTTATAAGTGGTGCGCCTAGAACTTGTAAAGAATATGTGGTGGCTTTGTTTCGATGTTCGTGGATCTCTGATATCATCACTGACAGCCTCATCTCAGCTTTCGTCTACAAACAACTGGCAGCTGCTGTCCAATTTTTCGCCCCCACCAAACCATTACGTTTCTTAGATTTTACTACTTAACATCATGGTACAACACTCCCACTTCCTTCTTTGACTCTTTAACACCAACTAGGACTCCAAGACTGGCGTCAAGTTCATATCATTTTTCCATAGCATCCAAACAACCAGTTTCCCATCATTAGACGTTCCACACAATAGAAACAGCAGCAGCTAGCAGATGACTGCAAATTACATTACGTGAAGTAACTCTAGCACAATGCAAGGCCGGGTAAGGAAAGGTAGAAGCCCTGGCTGGCACCTCCCCTTCTCTAAACGGTGAAACCAGCAATTTAGGTTGAATAAATTTGAGCAAAATGAACCAGGCCCAGAAAGCTTATAACAAGTGGTTCGCACTCTAGAAAAGCCCAGCATCCAGAAAGAAAATAAACAAAAAGAATAACTGGAACATAACAACAACTTGTGGTCCACATCCAACATCCTGATTTTGGAGCACGTAGTCACACCACATGCCATAATCCTTGACAGAGGTCAATTAACCCAGCATCAAGTTACTAATACTCATGTCATGGATATCCACCCTTGGTGTCGTAGCAGTTTGCAAAAAGTTGAAGACAGTCTGCCAGATTCTTGGGAATAAAAGAAAGACAACCAACAAGTATAGTTCTTCAAAGTACACATTGACCATAAACTTTAAACAGTTTTTGTCATTTGTAGTCACATACTCACATCCATGCATATCCAAAAGCAAGCACGACAAGCAGGGTAATAGAAGCATTAATTACCAAAAAAAAGGTAATTTACATTTTCGCACATAAATTAAAGCAGGAAAAACATGAATAATTAATACTTAAACAGTTTGTCAAATGGCCAATTAAGGAAACCAAATAAGAGATCACTATATAATTTTTTAAAAAGAAATGGATTTGTCAATTATAACTATTTTTGTATGGTCTAATTGTTTAAAAGCGTAGAGTTTTGTTGACTACTTATGGAGGCATGTGTAATTTAACAAGTCATTAACTCAACAGTAAGACAGTAGAGAGCTACCTGGCTAATAACAAACTTTAAGATGTCGTTTCTTTCCAATTCAACTAATGCCATATGCGTTAAGCTTGGCATTGCGCGATGAAAAGGAAGAGATGCTTCAGGCACGCCCTTGCCTTCCCTCTGCAATTTCAAATGATAGCTGATGTAAACTTCTATTTCATATAGTAACTGTTTGCAGAGAAAGAAATCAAAGTGTTTCCATCACAGCATATAAGCCTTACAAACTGATTTCTAATTCAATCCCACAACTACAGCATTCCAGAGAAAGAAGCCAATGATCATGATTTACTTTTATCAATGATCCAATTTTTTTATCATTAGAAAGCACTCAACCGATAAGCATCAGATGTATCGAATAGATTGTATGCGACAATAATTTTTCTTTATAAACCATCCTTGCTTGATCTTGTGATGTTTTTCACTTATTGTAGCTATTAAAATAAGCCCCAAAAGTGTGTGGCCAATAACCTATCCTATTTACCATAATTCTAAAAACCCTTTCCTATCATGATTTGTTAGAATCTTTCTCAAAATCGCACCATATTCTTGTCCTGGTTGTCCAATATACAATTTGTCAGAGTTTTGGATGTTATCACATTTAGTTACAAGCGGAACATTTAGGGAAAAGTGTTCTAATAAAACTATAAAAATGTGTTGCTCCTAATAATGGCAGAAGTTGGATAACTTGCATGAATGGTTAGAATCGTAGTAGACTTGTGATCAATTGTGTTGAGACGTCAACAATCAAGAACCAATGAATTAAATACAAGAGCGGAAAATAAGACAATACTATGATCAAGATTAACAATCAAAAGAAAGGTTTCTATGACATCATTAATAAGAATACACTTTTGTGGATTAGGAAAAAAAAAAGCTCACGGATGGAATATATGAAGGTTAATTGAGGATTGAAGAGCTCTAAAACAAAATACAACATTGGAAGGTAAATAAATTGAAGATTGAAGATCTCTAAAACAAATTATATCTTTAGAAGAACCAAAAGAAAATCAATAAGTTTATTGTACTTAAAAACCTTGATAGTAATGACCACTAAATAAAGCATAAAAATACTTCAAATTCCAAAATTACAATCATCACCATCAATCCTTATATTTTGGTCATTCCTGTTGAATATTAATGATGGATAACAAATATACTTCACTATGATTTTGAGTTTAATCTAGATAAAAATGAATAACTAGATCAATTTACTGACCAAGAAAATTATTTTAAAACCTAATTTTAAAATATGTGTTAAAATTAAATTCAATACAACTAAAAAATAATGGATATGTAAAACTAGTTTGTACATTGCATAAGCAAAGTGTAAATTAGTCCATTAGTTAGAGTTTCTTAACGCATACACAAGATATCAAGTTCAATTCCTATCCCTAACAATTTTTTTACTTGTAATTTGAGTTCAATAAAAAAATTGAAAGCCGACTCGTGATTGAATCAATTTTGATGTTGGACAAATTCAACTTGAAAGACAGCAATTTTTAGTTAAATTTAATTTCAACACGACGAGATCTCGAACAATTTGCTCTAGCTCAGCACATTGTTAGCCTAAGAATATATTAACAGTAAGCATTAAACTGAAAGATGGGATGAATCTTGTATTTGTTAAAAATGAAACATAATATACTATAAGTGTAAGTTTACATTGAATTCAAGAGGAATTTTAGAGAAACACAGAACAATCTTGGAGTATGAATAGGTAGCCATTAAGATCATGGAAGCAACTAAAATGAAAGATCCAGTTACTCCAATATTGTCCTCAAAACTCAAGGGGTCAAATAAAGTTGGCATAAACGCATAATCAAGAAAATGAGATGATATAATGGAGCATTTATTTAGATTTGAAGGATTATATTAAGGATCTGTTTGGGGCAGCTTATTTGGTGCGATGGCGTTTTGAAAACGTACATGGCCTATTCGGGTAAACTGTGTTTTGACAGCTTATATGTTTTCAAAATGTTGAAAATAGCGTTTTCACACCGCACCTATCTAGGTGTGGTGACAGCTTTCTGACAGCCGTCTGGTTTTTCCAAAAAAATAAAAAATTTTAATAGCCACCACACATAGCTTATCAGCAGATTATTTTTAATCAGCTTATCAGCAGATTATTCAATAAATTGCAGTTGCCCCAAACAGACCCTAAATTAATACTTCTGACATATTGAACTACATCATGGCACAGTTTAAAACAATTTAGAATCACAAGAAAACAACAGTTAGTTACTATATGTTTTAGTTTGATGATTTAGAATCTTTTGGCATTATATAGTACAAGTTCCTTTAATTTTTATGATATTTTACTTTTACAAAAGTCAAGATTTTTTATGATAGCAATCAGCATTAGTTATGTCTTCTTAATCATGTACTTCGTGAGATAAGAATGAGAACTTTAATGAATGAGAAGTTTTCCTTTTGCAATCTTTGTTAAACCAACAAAATGAATTTTTTTCTGAGAAAACTCCATTAGAAAGTTTTTAGCAATCTTCAACCTTCTTCGAGGGGCCTTGAGATGAAGATGATAATCCTCTTCAAACTGATTCAAAGATCAATACCCTAATCTGCGTCATATTTCATGTTTTGCCTCATCATATTGACCCTCTTCAAACTGATTCAAAGATCAATACCCTAATCTGCGTCATATTTCATGTTTCGCCTCATCATATTGACCATATTAGAGCTGCCAGGAGTTGCTACATCTATATCCCACAATCAAAAGGGAGAAGATTCTCCGTTTCATTTGCCCGCCCATGGACCTAAAAATATGGGAGAGTTGGTCTCTGATTGTGAACAGAGGAATATCAGCTTAAGCTACACTGATTCTATAATGATTGGTGAATTACAAGAAGCTTAAAAAGTGAATAGGAAAACCTTTTTTCTTTGCAAGGAAGGAGTTATGTGGCAGTTAGAAGACAAGATTAAAGCATGGCACCGTATACTATCAAACTATTTTGTGACTACTCTAGATTTAACTATAAATCACAGCACAAGTATTGAAACATTAGCCCTTATAAACAGAACTCATTGGCAAGATAGAAAATGCTATCAAGGTAACAATTACAGAGAACCAAAAACTTCATGCTTCATCAAACTTGGAGAAATTTGAATATAAAATAAAGTGAAGTTGTGTTCATTCTTAGAAAGGATGTCTATCAACCATTATAAACTTGATTTAAACCTTCCTTTAAATTTCAACAATGTAAAACAGTAAGATTCTTGGCACTGTTGAAAATATTCCCCACTTTCTAACATTTATTTTTCAAACTTGCTATATTTGTCATAAGGAGCATGTCTATCAAACATCACGAAAAGAGAGCAATTATAATAAAATGAAAAAGATGACCACACCAAACAAAACAAAAAAAAGTAACGTCCATAAAGAATTAAATCAACAAATTCTTTTATTTTCCTATTTAAAATTTGAAGCGATAAAGCCGAGCTATAAGGAATAAGTACAAGTAGGTGTGAATGTTATGGCATTTGAACCATCCCGTAAGTTTATAGAGGCACAATTAGCAAGAACTTGGTGCAATCTAAAAAGCTAAAAAAAGGAGAATTTGTGATTTCAAAAATAAGAAGACATGTGAAACACCAAAGGCTGACTCTCAAAGAAGTTTGCAAAAAAACACTAGTTATTATCACACACAATCAAGCTTTCATTCACCTGAAGGGTCCATACACCCTTTGGTCCACGAAAATCTGGTATGCCGCAAGCTGTTGATATCCCAGCACCCGTAAATGCCACCAAATGCTTGCTCTGGAAATTTAATGAATACAAAGTTACAGAAGCAATAGTGGATACTAAATTTCTCATCTCTTTAATTTCAAGACGAAATTTAAAAGATAAAGTTTTGATTCTTGATATTTCTAACCTTCTTTATTATCATGGCCAGCTCTTCAATCTGCAGCTCGCAAACACAAAAATAATATATTATACTGCACTTGGTAAACGGTAAGAAAATTCATTTATTGTTTGACCAAAAAGTTTAGCAATTCAAGTGAAATTAGATTCTAGTTACCCCCACCAATCACCTTATCCAGAGGATAACTGAAAGCTAAAAAAATTAGAAAGAAATGCAACTATAAGCATAACTTCTAACAAGGGAAATTTGATAACACAAAAAAAATGTCAATCATCAGTTTCAACAATTTGAGGTGTTAAGTGATGTTTCAACAGCTTGTTGCCTTAAAAGTTTCAAATGTATGAATATTTTTGAAAGAAAGAAAACAATTTAATAAAAAAAATATGCAAACAGAGAATAAGAGTAAGATTAAAATTTGAAAAAAAAATGAAAAAAACAAAGGAGTAAAACTCACCAATTGAACGGGGTAAACAAAAAACAAGACTAAAGTCAAGATGGATAGAACATTAGTATAAGTTATGCTAACACTATGCCAAATACAATGTGGCTTAGAAGTTCGATTCAAATACATTTTTCTGTTGGCACTTGTGGACAAAAATTCATGCCACATTTTTTACTACCATGATAGCACGAACTTTTGCCAGGTCAACAGAGTTCTCATCTTATATCCCAACGTCTCTCCAATAAGATATCATAAAAAAAAGTAATATGTAACAATTTCTTTCTTATTATGATTCCCTCTCGTGATGAAACTCTAATGGATAGGAGACTTGTGAAAATATAAAATATGGATAGCTATATTGATGGGAACAAACTCCACAAACTGAATACAAACAAGCATTTAGATATATGAAGGAAGTCAGTTTTGAATCAACTTTATCAACGAAGAAGAAAGCTAAAAACGCTATAGCTATGAATTGATGGGAGGGTTGATCTTAACTTAAGCAAAGCAATGTGCAATGGTCGTATAAAATAATTTCATCTCAAGACCACATGTGTCACCATGTTTAACTTAAAATCAACTCCACCGCACTTTCCTTATGCGAAGGTAGTAAACATACTCGTTATACCATAAAATTTGATTTTCTGCTCGACTTAAGGTTCAAATCAAAGATATTTCATCTAATTAGGCCTTACTTTCCTTTGAAGAACGACGGGAGGGTCGAAAACCTCAGACAGCCCAACGACGCCAACGTCTTCTCTGTAAGATAACTTCTGGGCATAACCCAGAGACATTGCTGAGGTGCTATTCTTCGCCCCCTAAGAATTTAGACCGTAGAAACCCTCTCTACCTTCCCCTTCCCCCGAAAACAGGGAAACAAATTCGAGGGTTTCCTGCAAATACCGCGGGACTCCTCCCTTCAAAGCCTTCGATCCTGTCGGTAATGTAAAGCTCGCAGGAGAATAGTGTTTCGTCGCTCCTCCTGAATGCTTCAGGGATCGAAAAAACCATCTATTTTTGGCAGTTAGAAAGGAGTCACAAGCCTGGGGATGGTTGACTTGATCTCCGGCGATGGCCCTTTCTTGGAGAAGGATGATAGGCGATCATGGCTAGGTGGTGGAAGAGCTGGGCTTGTTGGATTTCTCAGAGCACAGGGAAAGTTCAGAGGAATTGGAGACACATATGCACGTACGGGATGAAGGGGTTCATTAATATATGACGATCCTATGATAGACATCGTACTCCATGGCCAAGTCCATGTCTGCGCCGAATCCGTTCCAGACGTTTGGGAGAAAAAAATATTAGGATATGTTTTAATTGAAATTATATTTGAATATTTTGCTATTAATTAAATAGGCTAAGAGTTTATTTGGGATTTTTTAAATTTTTTTTTTTTTTTAGATGTATTTTTAAGAATTTTTCTATTTTTAAAATGTTAACTTGTAAGTTGTAAACACACGAAAATAATATTTATATGTAGAGTTGCAACTCTAATATGGCTTGATTAATATTGGATCATCTTTGTTCAAATTAATAAATAAACTTAGTATCTTTTATGATTGAAAGTTTAAATAAATCGAAGTTGAACATAGTATAACTCATTTATCAATGTTCACAGATAAATTTATTTGTTGTTCAACAAGTAGCTCGTTAAATACTATTGATACGTTGTTGAAGAATTTTCATAATCTCGCATGATATTGAAGCATGACGCAAATCTAGAGGTAATTTTTTAGTAATAAACATTCAGGTTTTGTTTGGGGCAGTTGCAACTGTTTGAATAAGCAACTGTGAAACTGCTGCAAATGAAACTGTTTTTCAAAAGACTATGATGATTACAAACACCACACTAAAAACAACTTTCCACCATATAACTTTCTAAAAATCAACAGGAAGTAGTTCTCAAAACAGAACCGTTGTGACGATCTGAAAAGCAAATCAGACAAGAAGTTGTCTCAAATAGGCTCCCAAACTTTTATTAAAAATCATCCAAAACTTCAATATCAATAACTTATTGTCAAACTAATCAACTTTTCGAGGCGGACACAATGATATTAAAATTGGTCTAATTTGAGTCAGATCAAACATAGGTCAAGTTGTTAATCAATTTTTTAAGTTTTCAGTGCATAATTAGAGAGTCAGACGAATTTCAAACTTGACATGCTTATAGTCATGCCAAGCGTCTCGACAAGATGAGTCCAACGAGCCCAATATCATTCTATTTTGATATCATTAAGTTACTTTAAATGCTCACAAAAAATATCGTTCAATTGAAGGGAATCTCTTTATGTCATTTGATCAGAGAGGTATGAATTCTCTTTTTTTTTTTTTCTTAAATATGCTCTATATAAATAGAGTCCTACCCCTCTCTTGAGAGGAGACATAGACCATGAGCTAAAGGAGGACCGGAGATTGGAGAAGGAGTTAAAGCCCGGTATCATTTTTGCATCGAAAATCTTGTGACAACCACTCCCGATCATTGTACAATGAACATTATACCTTAAAGAATTGTATACTCCTTTCCCAGATTTGAGGCAAGAACTTATACGTGTAATCATCAATTCGTATTTGATTGTTCTAACAGAGCCATGCCCCGTGTTTTTTTACTTTTATGGGTTTTAAGTGTGTGTTGGATTCTCGTACAATACTAAGATTATAATTCATTGCTCCACCATCGCGAATCTTCAAACACTTATTAGTTTGTCGATGTTTGCGAGAAGGATAATCTAACTATTAAAGTACTCGTGAGACTTATTGTATGGCCACCAAACGCAATGCTCTCTACAATGGAGCATCTCGCTCCAATTAATCATTTCAAGGCAAATTAGAGAGCAAAGGGCGTCGACCTTCGCATCTTTCCACTCTAGAAGGCATTCTTTGCTGGCAAGGGCACCTTAAACCATCTCTAGAAGATTAAGTATACGGGATGGAGAAGTCTTAATTGAAGATTCTCTGGCTCTTATGCAAACCTCAACAGTCAATGCCCGCACAACCATATGAAGCTTACTCACCACTAGTTCAACAACCAACAATAAATGACCTACTCGAATATACTTGTAATGTTCCTCCATGCTATAAAACCTCACCCTGTTGGGCTGAGACTTTCTCGATGCTAAAAGTTCTACCCATTCATCTCGTACAACTCACCTGACACTACCCCATTTACTGTCGCTCCTATGATGTCATCTATGATAAGTTGCAACGCCTGATCTGAGAACAATTCCCTTTAAGGTATAAGAATCACTCCATTGGTTATCGCAACTTTCAATAATTTTCTCCTATACAAGGCAGTCTTCCAACATCCCCATCCCAATGGTTTCAAGCTCCGAAGCATCGACTCTTACAAGGGGGTAACTGACCCCTACGAGCACAAAGATAATTATCGAACTATCATGCACATTAAGCATGTCACTGACGTGTTTCTCTCGAGTATTCTTTGTTCCTCTCAGGTGTCAAGCTTGCACCAATTTCTACTCTTTCTCGGGGACACTATTAATACCTTTAACGAGCCTATCAAATTGCAGACAGAGTTGTTCATAACAAACCAAATAATCATCAAAGATTCATCCCACCTCTAGAGAATTCTTCAAAACGAGGGAGAATCGCTAAAACACTACTTTCATATTTTCTCAACCAAAGCTCGTCAGATCTCAGTGTGAATTCTAAATTGTTGAGAGGGGTTTTTCTTTGAGGGCTTCTCCTTGAACTTTCTACTCTTCATTTATGTGGGAGACAATCTGATATTAGGTCGATCTTGTCCATCACATCGAAGTTTATATCATTTGAGATGATGCCATTCAAAGCTCATAACAAAGAAAGCTCAAATCATGACCTCCATCCTCGGTCTGCAAACCGGTGTTGTGAGCCTCGACCTAAAAAGAAATATACACAACTCAACACATTGTGTGCCAAAAACTTGGTGGTCATTGAATATTAAGTGACCTTCAAGTGGCATCACCTTATGAACCCTAATTAGAGAAACCATGGACAGTATTTTCACTTTCACTAGAGTCGTTGTCACACCACTGAAGCATGTAAAACAACTCAAAGAAAATTTTGAAAGATCAATTCAACAAGGGTACTCAGGTAGGTTGCGCAAGAAAAACCTGCCAATACAGACAACTCTCTCATTGCGGAGCAACAAAAGCATAAGCAATTGTGTAAGGTCACCAAGTAATTGGCAAAATTTAAACATTTCCAGAGGGTCATTATTGTCTGACCAAGTCTTTATCACTACATGTAGAGAACCATAAGAGAAGAAATCACGCTTTGAGTCCATCACATTTAACGATTCTGACTTAGAAGGAGTCCCAGTCTCCCATCAATGCGCTTTTATCATCAACATAAGGATTGGTGAACCGTGCTACAATATGAATAGGCATACTTGATAATGACATCTTCGTCAATGTCATATTTTACTCCACATTCGTTACTTTAGTGTTGACTATGGAGAAACTTCATCCTGCATTTGGTGCATTATATGGGTTCAATAATCAACCCACAAGAGTAGGAGGAATGATAAATCTCTCAGTTGTGATTGGAGAATCACCCCAATAAGTGACTCACTCCATTTTATTCATCATTTTCAGGTTAGAATTGGTGTACACCTCCACTTTAAGAGGTCTCTACAATTCATCCCTGACATCATTACTTTTGTGCCACACCTCAAGCTGAAGTTCTCAACCTTTGCATGGTTCAATGTCATGCATGGAGATTAACATAAAACATAATTATGCTACATTAGGCAAACCCAACCATGTTGTGACGCCGAACATCTAAAACTTTCATCCTTGAGATAAGGATGTATCTCAACGAACTTCCACCGTGGAAGGCTTATCCATGTCCTGCTCTCAAGTGACAATCATTCACAAATGGTGCAGTTTGGTTCTTTGTTCTCTGATAAGCAAAGGTCAAAATATGTTGATCTTATACAAAGAAACTAAAACATCTTAGCATGGTCCCCCCTGATATGCCTTGAGTCGATCTAAAGATAAGCATGCACTCTTTAAAGGTGAATCCATCCTTCAAGTCTATCATTTATAATAAGCACAACTTCACCCTGGATTGTCTACAAGCCATCAAACATGAAGTCAAAAAGTTTATAGACGTAAGGTTCCTACGGGAGGTACACCACCCTGCATGGCTGACAAATGTCATTATAGTTAAGAATCCTAAAGAAGCTTTAATGTTGTGTGTCAACAACTCTGATCTCAATAAGGCATGCCTGAAGGGTGACTTTCCCCTCCCACTTATAAATCAACTCGTTGATGCAACATCAAAAAATCATATGCTCAATTTCTTGGATGCCTACTCAAGATACAATTACGTAAAGATGAATCTGAGACACGAAGAGATCACCTCCTTCCAAACAGACATTGCTCGAAATTGATATTATATCATGTCATTTTGTTAAAGAGTACTGGTGCAACATATCAGCACATCATGCATAAGGTTTTCAAAGATATCATCGGACATGCAATAAAGGTATATGCCGGCAATATGCTATTAAAAAGGTTGAAAGAATGTCAACACATATCTCATCTAGTTGAGTTCTTTCAAATTCATCGTCGTTGAAACATGTGCTTAATAGAGCTAAATGTGCATTTAGAGTCACATTAGAGAATTTTATGGAATTCATGGACACTCATTGTGGATTTGAGGTAAACCCAGAGAAGATAAACACGTTGAGAGGCAATGTGCCTCGATGAACGTCAAGGAAGTGCAGAGGTTGAACTATTACATGACCGTCCTATTGCAATTCTTGGCCCGCTTTGGAGATAAGTACCTATTATTCTTCAATGTATCGAGAGGTGCTCAAAATGCCTGTTTTTAGGGGAATAAAGAATGTCAATCCAATTTTAGCAACTCAATACATATTTAGCTTCACGAACCCTCTTTTCAAAGCTCTTCCAATGGGTTTTGTTGTCATTAACCTTATTTTTTCATCTTACACGTTGAAATGTGTTATGATTAGGTAGGAAAACTTTGTCCAATGATATGTCTACTACATCAACAAGATTTTCTTCAACACAAATAATTGTTACACATTGTCATACTAGATTGTGCTAGCCCTAATAATATCAACAATAAGATTCTTTTCGTACTTTCAAGCCTATGCAATCGGTTTTGTATGTATCTCCCTTTGAAGGCTATCCTACAAAGGCCAAAAGCTACGATAATATTAGTTAAATGGTAGTAGAGTTGGGAGAGTTCGACATTCATTGGCTATCCCAACCAAACATCAGATCAATAGTTCTGACTGACATTGTGATGAATTGCATTGCGCCTACCTTTGATGAGTTACTCTTTCTCACCCTGTGTCGCCTTAGTGGACCTTATATATGGACATAGCATTTGTATGCTTTTGTAGATAGTGCTAAAATATTGATCATCTCCCTGAAGCGGGACATATTGATGCACACACTGCCTCAAATTTTCAACTACAACAATCATGCCGAATACGAAACCCTCGTTGTCAGTTTAAAACTCGTTGTCAACTTGGGTAATAATTCATGTAGTCGAGCTGAAGGGTCATTTTGGATGAACCCGATCACATTTTTCCTCTGAGATGAAACATTGATGATGTTATTGCGTTAGTTTGCTTCTGTCGTATGGTCACCAACTTCATCACTATTTAGGATGAACTATATAAGAAAATATTTGCGAGTTCATACCTCAAATGTCTTCTATCATCTGAAACCGGTTACACTCTATGTAAGGAACATTTTAGGATATGTAGGAGCACCTATGTGGTAAAGCTCTCACCTTTAAGATATCGAGACAAATATTTTACTGGACCGCAATCAAGCAAGATGCAATGGATTTCGTACAACAATGCAAAAGTTGTCAAGTACACTCCAATCTTGCCCATACGTCGCCAATAGAACTGACATTCCTTCTGAGCCCCTAACCTTTCGCCCAATGCGGATGAACCTCATTGGACCATTCCTGATAGTTACCAGATAGTGTAAGTTCATCTTTCTAGCTACCAGCTACTTCACTCATCGGGTTGAAGTTGAGTCGCTTTCCAAGATCACTAAATTTAATGCCAAGTAGGTTGTTTGAAAGTATATTGTCAATCGCTTCGGTCTCCCTGTGAAGATTATCACCGACAATAAAACATAATTCTTCAGGAAAGTCTTCATATCTTTGTGCAATGGATCTTCATATCCAACAGATGCATAATGTCGCAGAAAACCCTCAAATGAACGGGCAAAGAAAAGAGACAATTTTGACCATGCTCATTGGGTTTCATGTAATACATCATTTTTTTTCTCCAAGAAACACGAGCCAAAATGATAATGTGCGAGATTTAAATCCATGACCTCATAGTGAAAAACTAACCCACAGCTACAACCATTATCCCATGAATAAAAATTTGGTTCAATCCACTAACTTCTTGATGAAAAATATTGTCGAATTTCTTAGTATCTTGAATTTTAATAAGAAAAACTGTGAGGATTGGATGGCTGACTGAGATGACTAGACATTTTCCTGCATCAAATAATTATACCACACAAACAGGAAAAAAATAATGAGAAATTATTATGGCTGTCATTCTTTACAATTCCGTCAACGCAGGGCCCAGCTGGGCGTGGACTCGCTGACTCCAAACAGCGGCGATGCCTCGACCGGCGATGATCAGCGAGTCGCCAAAATCATTCCCTTTTACCTCACTCGAACTGTTTTTTAGGGCTGCTACTTTTGCTTCAGATGCTAAGATCTCGTGCTCCTTTGCTCTGTAATGGGACGGTAGGCCACTGCCTCTCTATCCGGGCTTTTTGCCGAAAGCCATTGTTGGTTTCGGTCCCACAGATGCGAAAGTGGCTCCGATGTTTCGACCATCAAAATAGAATCTCCAGAGGTGTTTGTTCCCCATTCCCTTTATGTTTCTTTTGTCTAATTTGTATTGGTGTTATTTGTGGAGCCGAGTTATTTTGCCTATTAGTTTCTGCTTTTGTTCAGCCTTCAATTGTTTGTAATTGTAGAGATAAATTTGCAATAAAGGTATAACAGTTTCCGAAAAGTAGATTTCTGATTCTCATTGCTCATCTTTCGATGTGTACAGTAAGTTATGTATAGAAAGAGTGTGAGTGTATAGGCGGTGAGTGATAAGGTTGTCTGCTTATGTTATTGGGCTAGGATGAGGTGAGCTGTTAAGGAGTTGTGGCTGAGATGAATTTAGTACAGAAAGGGCAGATTATCTTGGTGAAGTGGTACCCCCTTTCAAGGTGAAGATGTGGTCGAACTATAGTGAGCTTGCTTTGAAGAACTTGGTGATTGAGAGGAGGAGACTGATTTGGTGAAGATGTTGATGTTTTGGTTGTCTTCATGATATGTAATATGATAATTTTATTGAATTTGAGATGATCCTTGATAAAGTGGTAATATACTTCAACGTGTTTCATCCCAGCATGGAAGATTGGTCTGTTAGCCGATGAGATTGTGGAGGTAATATCAAAGTAAATTGGAGTAGGCCGAGAGGATGGGCAATTTAGTTCCCTGAGAAGATGACAAAGCCATAGAACATCAGATGTGGCAGTGGCAAGACTTTGTGTTATGATTTGGGGGAGGATCTGACAACTGTGGGTTGTTTCTTTATAGTGTAAGAAAAAAGTATGGAGCCAGAGAAAAAGCAACGGCTAGTGATAGACTTTCAGTCTTGTGCATTCCCGACCCAATTAGAGTTAGAGTAGGGGTGAAGAGTAAGGTCACTTGTTGACATAGGAAGGTCGTAGGTGGACGTACCTTTGAGGTAGTGAGGGTGTTGTTTCGTGAGTTGTTAATGATCACCTATAGGTTGATGCAGTCATTTGTTGAATTGGTTGATTGCACAAGCGATATCAGATTGAGTAATGAAAAGATATAGAAGTGAGCCTACTGGCTATCGGTATTGAGAAGGATATACAAGGAATTGTTGGGCCAGAGTGAGAATGTTCTTTTGAGGGCAAATGAGTAAGATCAAGTTAACACTATGTCATAATAGTATTTTTAAGATTGCTAGCAAGGTGATTGTGCTGATGGAGGAAGGACGAACTTATATTCTTAGAAATTGCAATATGTTACCCAATTGTTTGCTGCTGGAGGCAAGGCCAAGGTTGTGGATGAGATCACAAATTGCCAACGATTGATTCCTAGTTATCAGGATGTCATCCACATAGGTGAGGAGGTAAAGGTGTACATTGTGTCGATGCTAATTTAGCGAGGAAGGATCACTTGAGCTGAGATTAAAGCTATATATGAGGAGATGTCTATAGAATGTAGACTAACACTGGAGATTGGTGAATATATAGATGGTCATAAAAGTTGTTGTGAAGGACGGCGTTGGCAATATCGAGGTGCTAAATGGGCACTTGCGATGGACTACAAGAATGAGGATAATGCGAATAGTTGGACGCTTGGCCGTTAGATTGAAGGATTAGTGTTAGTCGATGCCATGCTACCATCTGAATCTTTGAGACGCATTAGAGTTATGTTTGATTTTATACGCCCATTTACTTCCTAGGATGGCGTGCTGAGGTTGAGGGGGTACCAAGCATCAAGTTCCTTTTTATTGTAATTCTAGAAATTTGCCAAACTTTGTTTGTTGTCATCTAGAAAATTTGAGACCGTGATTTAGCATGCAGTTTCATTTGGAGGATGGAGCTAATGACTAAGATGAAGGATTTGTTTTTATGGGGAACTAGCTTTTAATTTGGTTTACATAGGATGGATAGTGGACGCCAGAATTGGTGATTGTGATTGTAGATGTGAAGAAGAATTGGTTTCTTGGATGTTGCAGGAGAAAAATGGGAGGACATTAGTGGAAGAGGTTTGGAAGATGTTGCTTTGTGTTGGTGTGAGGAGAGTTAGTTGATTGGCCGCTGGAAGTGAGAGTGTAATGGATGTAGGGGTTAGTGTAAGGGGTGAGGGCTACTATGAGGTAGTAAGTGTTGGTGGCAATAGCGATTGAGTTAAGTTTTTGTAAAGGAGTGTTGTATCATTGAAGTTGACTTGGCGGTTGACTAAGATTTTGCCTAAATGGGGATTATAAAAATGATGTCATTTGCGATTAGAAGAATAATGGGGAAATACACAAGCAGTGGAATGATGTTGAAAGATCTTGTAAATAATTATGATTATATTCCATATTTGTTATACTCTATATTTAGAGTTTTATGAATTGTATGAGCGATCTTAGGAATCACTATTTATTTTCTTCTATATTAGGATAGTTAGTTGAATAATATATTTCTTCTTAATTAAGGAGATTAGCTGTCTTTTTTGTCCCTAGTTAAAACTCTTTAAACATATGTACATCAATATAGAAAAGTGATTCAACCCTCTTATATTTTTTTTTCGCTGTTTTCATGGTATCAGAGCCTGTTGCTCGTTCGTCGAGATTGTGATCGGAGTCGTTGGTGTAGAGACCCGGAACTCTGCTTTTCCTTTCTTCTGCTTCGTCGTCGCGAAGCAACTACAACTGGAGCTCGCTCGGAAGGTAACGAGTGGATCATGTCTCGCTGGAAAGGATCACGACAGAGAACCCTCACAACACAATTGCTGGGAAAGGAAATCGCACTGTCCCAGACATTGCGCGTGTGGTTGACGAAGCGATCCCGCTTCTCGAATTCCTTTCGGCTGTGAAGGCCGAAATCTTTTGCTTCGGCGGACGAATCTCGGGTTTCTGCTGCACGCTCATAGACAACACGTGCTCGAGCAAGTTCACCGTTCTTCATCTCTAAAATGTCTGAAGTCACGTCTAGGACAAGCCGACCTCTTCAGCCATCTCAGTCTGACTAAGAGAAATACGTATGAAAATCATCCCATTCAGATGACTACAAGCTGACTAAATGGCGATAGTTTTCTTTGATGGTCACAATTTGTTCACATGTATCTCTGAAGAAGAGGAAAGATTGGCTATATCACAGGTGATACTGAGCAACATGACGTGAATGACATAACTTATGTCATTTGGGATGCGTAAAACTCAATGATAATGACATGATTGATCAATTCCATGAATGAAGAGATAAGTGCAAGTTACTAGTGTTACTCTACAACAAAGGAATTATGGGACAATGTTTCAGAAATGTACTCTGATATTAAAAATCAATCCCAAGTTTACGAGTTGACCATACGACTTGGGGAAATTTGCCAAGGTGAGGATTCTGTGACGAAGTATTTCAACTCTCTTAAGCGGATTTGGCAGGACCTGGACTTATTCAACAATTATGAGTGAAAATCAAATGATGACTCCAACCAATACAAGAAGATAGTGGATACTAACCGAATCTTCAAATTTCTTGCAGTTCTAAACGTTGAGTATGACGAGGTCCGTGACCGAATAATTGGAAGAAATCCCCTGCCTCCAATTGGTGAAGTTTTTGTGGAGGTAAGGAGAGGAGAGTTAGAGATATGTGATGTTGGGGAAGAAAACTGCAGGTTTAACCGTGTCCGTGGAAGGATCAACACTGGCTATTTCTGAAGCTCAAGTAAGTAAGAAAACTTATCATAACCACCGTGTAGAAGACAAAAATAACCTGCAATGTGACCACTGTGGAAAGCCACACCATACTCACGAAAAATGCTGGAAGTTGCATGGTAAACCACCTAATAGTAAGGGAAAAAATATGGTGTACATGCACACTTACAACAAATTATGCTGAGTCATCTCCACTTAGTAAAGAACAATTAAATCATCTTCTTAAACTGCTGAAATCTTGCTCATTATCTAATGCTCCTATCGGTTGTATAGCACAAACATGTAGTAATCATTTGACTTTATCTGTTCTAGGAAGTACCACTCTTTGGATTATAGATTCAGGAGTCTCTGATCATATGACAAACTATTCTCAATTATTTGATTCGTATTATCCATGTTCCAATTCCGAAAAAATCAGAATAGCTGATGACAGTTTTTCATCTATTGCAGGAAAATAAAATATTAAAATTTCAGAAAAAATTTCTCTGAAATTAATCTTACATGTTCTAAAACTTACATGTAATCTTCTTTCCGTTAACAAATTGTCTAAAGACTGATTATTTCATTCTTTTTTTCTCCTTCCAATTGTGTTTTTCAGGACCGAAACTCGGGGAAAGATGATTTGAACTGCTAGAGAAATAAATGAGATGTACTACTATGATGGAACTGATTCTGCGAATAAAACAACTCATGTATTAGGTAGTACAAGTTCAAGCTTTGACTATGATCAAGTTATGTTATGTTATAAAAAATTAGGACATCCTAGCTTTCCATATCTCAAATCTTTATTTCGTAAACTATTTAAAAGTATTGATTGTTCAAGAATTCATTATGAAGCTTGTAATTTAGCTAAAAGTCATCGTGTTTCGTTTTCAATAAAATCATATTCTGCTTCAAAATCATTTTATTTGTTGGATAGTGATGTTTGGGGTCTATCCAAAGTTAACACACTTTATGGAAAAAAATAGTTTGTAACATTTATTGATGATCACACACAAGTTTGTTGGGTTTATTTATTGGAAAAGAAATCTGAAATTGAACAACGATTTAATGTTTTTTTCCACATGATTGAAAATCAATTTCAAACAAAAAATGACATTCTAAGAACAAATATTGGGATGAAATATTTCAACAAATATTTGAGAACATTTTTTTTGGAAAAATGTATTTTGCATCAATCTACTTGTCGTGACACACCACAACAAAATGGTACTGATGAAAGGAAAAATATGCATTTACTTGAAGTTGCCCGAACACTTATGTTTTCTATGAATGTTCCTAAATATCTTTGGGGTAATGCACTCCTTACCTCCCGTTATTTAATAAACAGAATGCCATCTCGAGTTCTGAAATTTGAGACATCTTTACAAGCCTTGAAAAATTATTTTTTCACATCTAAGATAACAACTGATCTTTCTTTAAAGGTTTTTGGATGTGTTTGCTATGTGCATGTCCCAAATGTGTTTCGCTCAAAACTTGATCCCAAAGCTGAAAAATGTGTTTTTATTTGTTATGCTTTCAATAAACGTGGGTACAAATGTTTTAATCCAGTTATAAAGAAATTTTTTGAGAGCATGGATGTCAAGTTTGTTGAGGATCACTCTTTTTTTCAAAAGATTTTTCTTCAGGGGGAGAACTTAGTTGAATAAAATAATTTTTGGGAAACTTTACCGATTTCTTTAATTAATTCTGATATGGAAACTAGGGCCAACACTACTAATCATATTTTGCCAGATGTTACTTTATCAGAGACGGGGAGAAGTACTTCCAACAGGCCATAATCCAATGGACCATAATCCTCAACATGAACTGCAGGTTTATACTAGGAAGAAACTCCATAAAGTTACAACCCCAGTTATTCCCTCAGCAGAGGTTCAATCAACTTTGCCGAATAATGACCCTACAACTCAGAGTAACATTCCCTCTACTTCAATCCCCTTGATCTTTCAATTATTTTAAGAAAATTAATCCGAACAGGCATGAAAGATCCTATCACATAATACTTGTCATATGAAAAACTATCAAAAAATCATATAGCATTTGTGTTTAGGGTTTCTAATATGCTTGTTCCAAGAACTATTTATAAAGCATTAGGTGAACCGAGTTGGAGATTAGCCGTGATAGAAGAAATAAATGCTCTTAAAAAAAAATAACACTTGGACTGCCATTGATCTACCTAAATACAAAAAGACGGTTGGGTGCAAATGAGTGTTCACGGTGAATTTTAAAGCTGATGGAAGTGTGGAGAGACACAAAACGAGGCTAGTAGCAAAATGATTCACTCAAACTCATGGTATTGATTACCAATTGGCTTTTGCCCCTGTTGCCCCTGTTGCTAAAATTAACTCTATTAGAGCACTTCTTTCTCTTGCAGTTAACTTCAACTGACCACTTCATCAATTTGATGTGAAGAATGTGTTTTTAAATGGAGAATTGCAAGAAGAAGTATATATGGACCTGCCACCCAGATTTGAAGAAAAATTTGGAAAAGGTAAAGCGTGCAAATTAAAAAAAAACTTTGTATGGGTTAAAACAGTCTCCTAGAGCTTGGTTTGAGCATTTTGTGTTGTTATAAAGAGACGTGGATTTTCTCAAAGCCAAGCTGATCACACTCTTTTTTCAAACATTTCATCATTGGTAAAGTAGTCATTGTGATTGTGTATGTAGATGACATAATCACGACAGGGGATGATTCTCTTGAGATTAACAACTTGAAGATGAAACTTGAAGCTGAATTTGATATTATGAACTTGGGAAAACTGAAATATTTTCTTGAAATAGTGTTTGCAAGATCTAAGGAGGGAATTTTTGTCAATCAATGTAAGTATGTACTTGATTTACTCAAAGAAACATGAATGAAAAGTTGCAAGGCAGCATATACGCCAAATGAACCTAATGTAAAGTTGAAGACAACAATAACCAATGAGGTAATGGACAAAGCATGCTATCAAAGATTGGTAGGGCGACTAATCTATTTGGCTCAAACTCGACCTCACATAGACTTTGCAGTGAGTGTTGTGAGTCAATTCATGCATTCACCTGGACCTACTCACTTTGAAGCTGCATTCAAAACTTTGAGATACCTCAAAAGAACTATTGGAAAAGGAATTTTGTTTAAAAAGGGAGAACATCTTCTGATAGAGGCCTACACAGATGCATATTGGACAAGAGATGTAAATGATAGAAGATCCACCTCAGGTTATTGTACTTTTGTAGACGAAAATTTGGTTACTTTGAAAAGTAAAATCCAAAGTGTTGTGACAAGAAGTAGTTCTGAAGCAAAATTCCGCTCGGTGGCACATGGATTCTATGAAGTGTTATGGATAAAAAAACTCCTGGAAGAGTTGAAGATTCATATACTAACACCTATTAAAGTTTAATGTGACAACAATACTGCAATGTCTATAACTCATAATTCAGTTCTACATGACAGAACAAAACATGTAGAAGTTAACAAACATTTCATCAAGGAGAAGATAGATAGTGGTGTGATATGTATGTCCTACATATCCACTGCTAGCCAAACAACAAATATACTAACAAAATCTCTTTCCAAAATGCAACACAAGAATCTAGTTAGCAAGCTCGCATTGAGTGACATCTTCATGCCAGCTTGTGGGGGAGTGTTGAAAGATTTCAAAAAATAATTATGATTATAGTCCATTTTTGTTATACTCTATATTTAGAGGTTTATGAATTGTATGAGTGATCTTAGGAATCACTATTTATTTTCTTCTATATTAGGGTAGTTAGTTGAATAGTATATTTCTCCTTAATTAGGGAGATTAGCTATCTTTTTTGTCCCTAGTTAAAACTCTTTAAATAGCTGTACATTAATATAGAAAAGTGATTCAGCCCTCTTATATTTTTTTCCACTGTTTTCAAATGACCTTCAAGTTTTTTACGGAAATGGGATGGTTACCACGGAAGCAAGTGCAACCAAATACTCAAAGATGACCATAGATTGATTATTGTTTGTATGCTAGCTAATAGGAGGAGAACATTTTGTTAAATATGAATGAAAGTCTATTTATTAAGTAGTTTTAAGCGAGGAGTGTGCTATTTCAGAATTGATACAAAATAGCTGAGTAGAGTAGAACTGTGCAAGTGGTGTCTTGAAGATGATAATCTTGATTTTCAATAGTGTCATTTTGTTAGGGTTTATGAAGGCAAGTAAATCTTTTACTGGTATCATGGTTTTGTAGATTTAAGCGGATTGTATTTAAGGAGTTTTCAACTTCTCCATTAGATTAAATATATTTAATGTGTGAACTAATATTCAACCAATTTCCGAAATGTATAATTTTTTTCCATTGTTTTAAATTTTGACCATAGGTATATCCAATAGTAGTGATAATATGCATCAATAAACAAAATATAATATTTGTAATCATTGATCGAGGGAGTTGGGGATGGACCCCGTACATCTGTTTGTTTCAATTCTAGAGGAAGATATGAATAAGTGCTTTTTGTAATGGGAAGTTTGTGATTTTTTGATGAAGTACAAGNTAGCCTGACATAGGGGTAAACTAAGCCCAAAGAAATATTCCAAAATAGCAAAAAGATTTCAGCTTTCATAAATTACCAAAAGAAGCCCTTCCCGAGCCCAAGAACGTAGCTAACCGAGCCCAAGAAAAGGGCAAACCAAATCCAGCAAAAAGGAAGCAAAACAATAAAGTATTTCAACCAACATAAATCACTAAAAGGAATTCAAACCGAGCCCAAAACATGACCAACCTAGCCTCAAACATGATTTCCACCTCTTAAAAAGCAATCTCCAACATATATTTCAANACCAAATGCGTGTTTCCGACTATAACCTGTTTTGATTTGGAATAGGGATGGTAGTGTTGCATGGCGTCTTGATTAAGTTTCAGATGTGAAGAAGCTCTATGATCATGCAACCAGTCTTGGAAGGTTGTGGGTGGATAATAGAGCCTGTTGAGGGGGAGTTGGTTTGTAGTGTAGATTGGATTTATGCCAACTGATAGTGCCAGGGTAACCTCATTTGCTGCAGATTTGGCATATATTATAGAGTGACTGCCGTTTGGGTGTGTAGTGGATTCGTTGGGTGGAGATGGGTCTGCTCCGAGAAGTTTTGCATTGATTAGTTTATAATGGACAAGATTATCTTTGGGTGAATAAGCAAGAATGTTGTTTTCCTCGTTGTACAATAGGGAATACAAATCATTTATGTAGATGGGTGTTTAGTTGGTTCAGATAACTGTTTGAAGGCTTGATAGGTGGGTGGAAGGTCATTGAGGATGTGGAGAATGATGTTTTCAGTATCGAGTGTGGTGCAAGCTACGGTGATATTGTTAACAAGAGATTTGATTACAGCGAGGTATGGGTCATGGTTTGATTTTCCCATGGTAAAGCAATTGAGTTCATTTTCAAGTTGAATAACTCTCGATCTATTTGAAGATTTCAGTCTCTTTTTAAGAGTTCACCATATTTTGGAGCTGGATTGGATATTTAGTAATTATGTAAAGAGGGAATTGGAGAGAGTGGAGATGAGGTCTGTAGCGGGATTTTGATCCATTTGATTTAAGAGAATATAGTCAGGATTGGGTTGAGGTTGTCCAAGACCCGAGGTAATTGATTGAGACGATGGTGGGCGGTGTCGTCAAAGAATTAGTCAAATGCATTTGCGGAGAATAATTCAATGTCTGGGTTTTCCAGATGAGATAGCATTTGGCTATAAGCGGGGTGGGGGAGATGGTTTTGAGTTGAAACATGAGAAACTTTAGGGATGGAGGAATGATAGCGTCTGTCATTTTGTAGATATATAATGTATGCGGTGGATTATTTGGAGTACAGGGCCGTTGTGAATCCGTGAGAGAATGGTGAGCTTGACATATACAATATAAAAATGAATTTACAACAAGGCGGGACAATTACATACCTGAGATGTAGAAGGCGTCTATGTATACAAAGCCTGCTACCATTGATCTCCACTGGGAAGGCACATACCACACGCGGAGGAATGATGCTTCTCACATAGCATCAGAAGGATCGCTTGCCCAAGCTACAGCAGGACAAAATCCTTCATTTCATTGTAGCAGAAGGATGAATCCACCCTCGACAAAACCTTATAAAGGAACTTGAAAATGAGAGAGGGGAGGTATGGGAGAAAATGTGAGCGAAGAGATAAGAAGCTAGGTACCCGAGATGCTCAGAGTGTGAGCTGAACTTACCCCTTTTCTGTGATTCTTATTACTCACTTTATACTGTGTACATTATGCTTTTTATAGGAAGAGTTTGCGGTGACATCATTTGCAGCTTCATGATGTTCAGCTAGTATGAGGTGAGCTGTTAAGGTGCTGTGGCTGAGATGAATTCAGTACAAAAAGAACAACATTGTAGGGACTTGTGCAATTTTTTAATGTGCCCATGGTTGGATACTTACCCCATGATATTGTTGGAGCTTTCAAGCTAAAAGTTATGAGTTTTCTAGAGAGTAAAAAGTTCAGATTGCTTTGTTGTTGAGGGAATTTAGTTTTATTGTTGGCACTCTATATACTTGCCTTGATTATTTTCCTGGTCATCAGTGTTTCACTTATGGGTTTTCCTTAGGTTTTTGTTTGGAATGAACCGCTTCTCTTCACTATTTAATTGTTCAATTGCATCTATATCTCAGTATTTTATGATCAGTGACAAAAAGTTATTATCTTATTGCAATATGTAATATCCATGCGATATATGTTTAAATGGGTGCTGGAGTTTCTGTCAGAACTCTTTGATTTTTCTCAAAGTAAACGTTATGGGCTTTTTTCTTCTTGCTAAAATATACATGTTTTGGAGTCAAACGATTTCAATTACTTTGTCCTGCGAGCTAATGTAGCTTGATTTTCAGTGCCTTTGAATGTTTAGTTTGATTTAATCTCATTTTTTATGTTGATTTTTACTTTGATTTAAAGTTTCATTGATTTATCCGGGGTGAATATTTCTTACTGTGGCATCATTCTTCCTTGTGACTCGATTTGAGTGTGAATATTGGATCCTTGATGATTGATTCGAGTTGATTGATTATTTTTGGTGTAAAATATCCTTAGGTCATGTAAATAAAGGCAATATGATACTTTTGTCTTTTTCTTGACTAATAATTGTACTGATACCTTTAAGTTTATTGCAAAAGTAATCTAATTTACTTGCTGATCACTCACTTTTATCAGCCGTAACAATTGGCCCTATTGCGTTGGAACTAAGCAACCCCAAATCCCAAGCTTTTAAGTTATGCACATTTAGCTCTACTTGTTTGTTTCATTTTGCTTTCCCATTAATCTGATTTTACCTTCATTTATAGTTGTTTAATTTGCATGGTAAACTTTATGATTTATTTGATGGTTTCCATTGGAAAGCAAAGCATAAGTTTAAGGGATAATCACAGGTTCTTTGAATGAAACTAAACGCTATTTTAGCCCAACTGTCAAACTTCCACTTAATCCGTGCAAATTGGTTCATTTTTTTTTATTGACTAACCATTATAAAATTGTTATGTTAATTGTATAATAAAAAATGATTTGCTTAGTTGTGCTTTTCTTCTGCAAGTTCCACCAGGTTTCATGAGAAGACTCACAGGTCAGTTGAATGAAAAGTTTTCATCAGCCTCAGTAAATTCTTCATCCAATATGTCGCCTTTGTTGTCTGATGCTGAGATTCTTCCCGGAAGAAGTGATGACCACGGAGGAGTAGTTGTTGAAATAAATGGTGCCCCAATGAGTTCTGATTCTTTTCTTTCTTCATTAAAGGCATCAATATCACAGTGGAGGCAACAGGTGAGTGATTCAATCATGATTTATAAGCAAGTTAAGTAATTTCACGCAGTCCTTACAAAGAATTATATTAAATAT
>JXCR01141925.1:315637-334019 GCA_002079205.1 Phalaenopsis hybrid cultivar
CCCCCACCCCTTTGTGAAAGATATGAGAATACTGGCTTGTGTTCTCTTTCCTCGGCTGAAATAAGTTCTTCTCCTGTTTGTATCATGCTTTGCCCATAACTAGCAAAAATGTTTACCTTAGGGAAGCCGACCATCCTCCAAAAATTCATTACTAATCATGCCACCCTTTCTTCATCTTCATCTTCATTTTGAGATTCATTTGAAATATCTTCACTCTAGTCATCTGGTTCTTTAGGTTGCTTTTTCATTGTTGTGGTTCTAGATCCAGTCTCACTCTTTCTGCTAGATTTCTTGCCTTTTGCTACTTGAAGCTTGTCCAGAATTGCATCAATTTTTTCCTTTGCAAGAAGCCGCTACCTCTTACCACTAAGACCTTTTGTACCAAGGCTATCATCCACTAACTGCTTAGATTCCTTCTGAGCATTTTTTTCAAATAGGGAAGACAAACGAGCTTGAACTAGCGTCCATTTTTAATTAGGAGGTTTTTGTGGTGGACTTTTACAAGGATTTCTTTGCTTCTTCAGATATATTTTCTTTTGTGGCAATTGCTTTTTTCTTCAAAGAGCAAACAATTGATCCCACTACACTCGAATCATCACTTTTTGAAAGCTCGACCTTTAGCTTTGTATCAGCTTCAACATTGATCTTCAACTCATCCGCTTCAGTTACATTACTCCTTTCGCCGATTTAGTGAGTTGTAGCATTAGGTAATTATCCTTCGGGTGAACATGAGTACAACTTCATCTGGCTCTATGGGAACTCAAGGTAGAGGACAAAATTCTTGGTAGCAAGGTTTGAGAGGACGCCAATCTTTCCGCCGGAGAGCGGGGCGAAGATACTCGGAAAAGAGAAGTTTTTTTTCAAGACGGCTATGGTTTTCAGTCTCTTATTTCTCCTCTAACTCGGGATTGCCCACTGACTTCCAAACTTTTCTACTCCTCCAGAGCTTGTCCTATATCAGACCCTCCAAAACTTTTTCGTGTATCAGGCTCTCCTCTAATATATTTCCTGCAGTAGGCCCCCCTCGGGAATATTTTTTACCGTTGACCCTGCAAAACTTTTCTGTAGCACCCTCGTGCGGAACTTTTTCTGTAGCAGGTCCACTGGAATTCTTTGTGCAGCAGACCCTCTTTTGAAGCCTTTCTCTACATTAAGTCCTCTCGAACTTTTTCCTGCATCAAACTCTTCTCTGGAACTTTTTCCCATATTGGGCTCTCCAAAACGTTTCAGCCGCAGACCCTCCTCCCGAGCTTTCCTTATAGCAGGTCCTCCTTTGGAGCTTTTTCCTATATCAGACCCTCCTTCAGAGCTTTCACTGCTGCAGAATCTCCACCTGAATTCTTCGAGCAGCAAGTCTCCCTCCTGAGTTTTTTTTGCCTATTAGTTGTCGACTTCCCTGTAAACTCCCCCACAACATTACTTGTAAGACTCTTTTGTCTACTTACAAACACTGCAGGAACTACAGTTAAAGACACTGTTGTTTACTTCCCTGCAAACTCCTCTGCAACACTACTTGTAGGAGCTTTCCGTCTACCTACAGATACTACAGGAACTACAACCACTGTTGTCTATATCCCTACAAACTCCCCTATAGTATTACCTGTAGGAGTCTTCTACTTATCTACAGACACTGCAGGAACTGCAATTAAAGACAACCGTTGTACAAGACGACGACTTCAAGTTTTACTTCACGGGATCTCCCTTGCCCATTGTTTGATGTTTTCAAATGCAATTTTAACATGGTTTTCAACCATGTTTAAGCTTGAGGGATAGTGTTAGAAGTTATATTAGGAAATAATTTATTCATGTGAGTAGTTATGAGTAATAAATTATTTTCTTTGATTAGGAGTTATTTTCTTTCTCATTTTATATTTTTTTGCTTAGATTAGTAGTTATTTCTTTTTCTATAGGTTTTTCTATTTTATGTTATTTTTTTATCTCTAACTAATTAATATGAATTGATTATTGCAGATATTAGGTGTTATATCTTTCTTTTTAATGTTATTCTTTTTATTGACTTTCTTATTCTAGGATTCATGTAAGGGTATTTATACCATATCTTCATATCAATAAAATGATTCAACTTTAT
Source organism: Phalaenopsis hybrid cultivar (assembly GCA_002079205.1). Taxonomy (NCBI): domain Eukaryota; kingdom Viridiplantae; phylum Streptophyta; class Magnoliopsida; order Asparagales; family Orchidaceae; genus Phalaenopsis; species Phalaenopsis hybrid cultivar. The sequence continues at coordinate 317,727 of JXCR01141925.1, forward strand.
TCTGAATTTCAACAAGAGCTATTTTGAGAGGGAACTAATTATATCTTCATGTCAATAAAATGATTCAACTTTATTAGAATTCGACGAGTTTATAATTGAATCGGACATCTTGAAAGTATGAATCCAACGAGTCCAAGTCTGCTCAATTCCGACATCGTTAAAACATTCAAATGTTCATCAAACGCTATCTAATAGAAGGAAGCTCTTTGGACTGTTCGATCGAAGTAGTTCATATTTCGACGTTACTTGCACCTTGAACACTATAAATAAAGCCTCACCCCTCTCATGTGGGGGAGCTTGAGATTTAAGGAAGAGTCTGAAACTTCGAGAAGGAGCTGAAGTCTTTCGCCGATCGTCGTCGACCACAGTCAACCATTGTTGAACACCACCGACCTCTGTTGATCACAGTCGACCGTTGTTGATCACTGTCAATCTCTATTGATCACCGTCAATCTCCGTCGATCACCATTAATCTCCGTCGATCACCACCGATCACCGTCGATCACCACTAACAAAACGTCGCCAATTGCTATCGATCGTCGTCCGTTCCTAGCAACAAATTCATCAGCACGTTGACATTGTAACTTGGGAAACTTAATAACTCTTTCACACATGTAGATAAGTGATTGCAACTGTAATAATCTTTTTATAATAGAAGTCTTCAGTTCGGTCAGACTCCGTGATTTTTCCTTTCGGGGTTTTCTACGTAAAAAATTTTTGGTATCATTATCAGTTGTTTTCTCACTTATGAGTGTGTATTGGATCATCGTACCACGCTAATACTATAATCTACTATTGTACTGTCACAAATTTTCTAGCATGCATCATGAGACATTCAATTTGATAATAATTTTGCTGAAGCTAAAATTCATTTAGATACTCCGTCATTTTCAACGAAATAGAGATGTGCAAATATAGGGTCAGAACTCAGGATATTCCGTTAGCTACTTTTGAAGATTCCAGATATGTGGAGATAGATGATACTGGTAATCATGAAGATGAAGAAAGTAATGCTCAATCAGAAGGAACCCTGAAAGTTCCCCAGTCACCTGCTACATAAGTTAAAAGATGCAATAGAGTGAAATAACCCATACAAAGGTATTCTACTTCCTTACACTATTTATTGCTAACTTATATTGGTGAATCAAAGTGCTTTGAGGAGTCCACTCAAGTTGAAGATTTAAGGTAGTGGGAGCTTGCCATGGATGAAGAAATACAATATTTGAAGTCAAATCAGACTTTGGATTTGACAGTACTATCAAATGACACAATAAGTGGGTCTACAGGCTGAAATAAGAGTCAAATGGTAGTAAGCGCTACATGGCAATACTTGTTGTGAAGGGTTTTCAGCAGAGGGAAGGAATGTATTACTCAGAGATCTTCTCCCGAGTGGTGAAGATGACTACAATCAAGGTTGTGTTGAGTCTTGTAGTAGTGGAAGATCTATATTTGGAGCATGGATTTAAAAACAACTTTCTTCCATGGAGATCTATGGTGCAACCACAAGGTTAGATGGTTTTAGGCAAGGAATGTTTGGTCTATAGATTGAAGAAGAGCCTCTATGACTTGAAGTAGGCCCAGAGACAGTAGTACAGAAGGTTTGACAGGTTCATATCAGACAATGGGTACATGAAGTGTCAGACAGACCACTTTTGCTTCATCAAACACTATGTTAACTGTTATATTTTACTTCTTTTGTAAGTGGATGATATGCTGATTGCAAGAGCAGATATGGAGAAAACCAGAGACTTGAAGAAACAGTTATCAAGTGAGTTTGAGATGAAGGATTTAGGTCCAACCAAAAAGATTCTTAGGATGAGAATCAGTACGAACAGAAGTGCATGAACACTAAAGTTGTCTCCAGCAGAATATGTTGAGAAGATCCTACAGAGGTTCAACATGAGTGAAGAAAATCAGTTAGCACTCCCTTAGTAGTCACTTGAAACTATTTAAGGAGTTATCGCCTAACTCTAAAGCAGAGCAAACACAGATAGAGAGAACTCCGTATGCTTTAGCAGTTGGAAGTTTGATGTATGCGATAATTGTACCAGATCAGATATTGCATATGCAATGGGAGTGGTCGACAAATACATGGGCAATGAAAGTAGGCATCATTGGGAGGCGGTAAAGTGGTTTCTCAGTTATTTGAGAGGAACAACCAACATGACACTTTGCTATGGACGTGCATAGATCAATCTACAGGGTTTTAGAGATTCAGATGTGCCAAAAGATGTGGACAGTAGGAGAAGTACAACAGGATATATCTTCACCTTGGGGAACACAACGGTGAGTTGCGTTTTTAGGTTGCAGAAAATTGTTGCACTTTAAACTACAAAGACCGAATATGTTGCTATCACCGAGGCTAGCAAGGAAATGATTTGGCTACAGAATTTCATTGCAAAATTGGGCAAAGAGCAGTGAATTGGAAAATTCTACAGTGATAGTATAAGTGCGATTCATCTTTGCTAGGAATGCTATTTTTCATGTCAGGATGAAACACATCCATGTAAGGTTTCATTTCATTCGCTTTCTTCTTAAAGATGAATAATTTTTTCTGGAGAAGATACATACAACTCAGAATCTCGCGGATATGTTGACGAGGATTGTAATTATCGAGAAACTGAAGCTATGCTTGGCTTCAGTTGGGTTTCATGAAGGTTGAGAATAAGGGTGAGCCACACCACGGTACGTAATTACAGTACATGACTATAAAGGCGATTTAGATGTTGGTGCAGGTACAGATGACTGATGCTCGGTGCTTTTGTCTCTAAGCGGGAGATTGTTACGATATGTGAAGACAAAGTAGGGAGCTGATTCATAGGCATTGACTGTGGGCGCTCAAGCGCCCACTAGATGCGGCTCACGGTGGTGCCGACGCTTAGGCGCTGGTTTTGTGTGCAAATGTGCCCACATTCAAAGGGACCGATGCCTATGCGCTGGTTTATTAGCGCCGATCAGGGCCGTTTTTTTTTTCAGGATTTTTTTTTAATCCCGGTTTTGAGCAGTTTTAATGTTGCTTTGAGTTTCTTTCTGCTGAATTCTTTGACGGGCATCCCAGTGAAGGTGAGGAGTGTTGAGGAGGTGGATTTCAGTGATTAGACGTTATTTTGTGTTAGATTATAGTGGGAAGATTGTGGAACGAGTACTTACAAATTCTCGTGTGCTTTTTTGGTTATTTTGATTGTGCTTCTGTTTCAATTTTTGTTCCACTTTTTATATTTAATTGGTGAGATCTCATTATTGCGCTGTGTGGTTTAGTATCTAATTGACATTATGAAGATTTCCCATCACAATACTCTATTATGGAGATGGAGGTTTATTCAGGTCCACTTTCGGATATTAATATCAAATTCTTTTCCCAACGGCAATCTAATGCATACTGTACCTCCTATTTGATACTATATGTTTTCATTGCAATGAAAACACATTTGTTTACAGACTCATTTGATTAATCACTAATTATAAAAGAAACCATTAATCAACTCATAAAAGTCTACTTTGTTTATTTAGTTGGGTTAAACTTCAAAAATTATATGTATGTAGCTGATTTAATTTCAAAGTATTGCATTTCTTCAAGTTTTTCAACTATACAAAATTAATCCATAATGTTCTCTCAAGGACTTATTTGAGATCAATTTTGTATCAAAATTTCTACGTGAGGTATCATTTTTGGATAAATCTTGTTAAGCCGAGGGATTATATTTGAGAAATGTAATAATCTGGGATTAAATTGGCTGCACACAAATAATCGAGGGACTAATTTTGAAAGTATCATATCCCTGCCTGCTGATATATATATTTTTTATTTTAATTCTGATAGTTTTATATTTATTTTTCATTTTATTTATTCAATCTAATGGATCTTCTTCTGGGTCAATCATTTTGGATTACTGTAGATTTTAATCTTGATATAGGAAGGATTTTGGTACCACCATGCAGAACCGAGTTATTTGATGCTTGTGTACTGGATCCCTGCTAGTAAACATACATTGCCTTTGAATGCTACGCACAGGGTTGGCGTTGGTGCATTTGTGATTAATCAGAAAAGAGAGGTACAATCAAGTGCTTCTGTTAGCTTCAATTTAGTTCTGCCCCCTTTAGCTCTCATTTTAAATCTGAAATATTTTGTTTTCATTTCTGAGCTAGGTATTGGTAGTCCAGGAAAAGAGTGGGAAACTTCGTGGCTCTGGTTATTGGAAAATCCCTACAGGCGTTATTGAACATGTCAAATATGATAACTTGAGTATTCATAGATTATCAAATCACAAAATTAAATTTCTAACATCAGCTAAGTTAATTGTTTTTGCAGGGTGAAGATATATTTGCAGGTGCTGTAAGGGAAGTCAAGGAGGAAACTGGAGTACGTGTGTTTCTGTAAAGTTTAAGCTGTTCTTTTTAAGATTTTTGAATTATCTAACCTTTATTTTTATCCTTGTATTAGATTGATGCTGAATTTCTGGAAGTGCTTACGTTCAGGTTGTTCATTTCAAGTCCTTGAGCGGGCTGGTTTATTTAATTATATTTAAATTAGCCTCCATGCGTGATACCTAATTTTTTTGCCGTGCTCAAACTACTTTACTATGACAATTGGTTGGAGAAATTGGAGTTCATATCTAAATCACTATTATTTTTGTTAGAAGTTATTAGTGCTTAGTTCTTTCCTTTCCGGATATTACCTAGTTTAGATTTCCTATTTTTTGTCTTTTTTATTTTATAACTGTTGTATCCTGTATTTATAACTCTTTTGATGTCAATAAAATTATCATGCTGAATTCTAACATGGTATCAGGGCCAAGGGATCTTATCTTACTAGCAGTCAAAATTGTCACTTGCTGGCCCATATCTGCTGGTCCTCCCCTTTTCCTGCAGCCGACGTCCTTTCCTCCTGCTAGAAAATTTCCCTGCAGGTCTTCCCGAGCCATGTCTCTTACCAAGAACCGTAGGATCTCCTTTTTTGTCTATTGGAATCCCTTTCCTGCAGCCTGACCGCCATCTTGCTTGACTGGACCTCTTTTTTTGGGGCTGGAATTTCTTCTTTGCAGCCCTAGTTTATGATATTTTTGCAAGGAATCCTCTCCTTCCATGTCTCGGCGTCCCAACCTCTCATTTGGCTCCATCAGAGCCATGGCCGATTCCTCCGTTGTCGAGCTTCCGTTTGACATGGTTCTTGAATCCACCGGAGGATTTGCACCTATCTCAATCCCTCCGCAGATCAGAGGACTTGAAAATTACATGAATTTTTTTTTTACCAGCCATAAACTCAACGGTTCTAATTTCCTCCAATGGTCTCAAACTGTGTCGTTGTTTGTCAAAGTTTGAGGTAAATTCAGCTATCTCACAAGTATGATTTGTGAATCTCTGAAGACTGACCCTAGCATTTACAACATGGGAAACGAAGAGCTCCATGGTCATGTAATGACTGAGTAATTTCGTGGAGTCCTCAAATGACTGTTCGTACATATTTCTTCTATCGGCAAGTGCAATCTGGACTGTCGTTTCTGAGATCTACTCAGACGTAGTTAATCCTGGATAACATTATGAGGTTTCTAAGAAGATCCGCAAGACGAAACAGAGATTGAAGACAATGACCTAATATTACAACGACTTGGCTGCATTATGAATAAAATGTGATCTCTATTATGATTACACTTGAGACTCTCCTGTAGCTCTTTCCATTTTCCAAAAAAAATTGGAAAAAAAAATGTGTGTTCCAATTCCTGGCAGGTCTTAACATGGATCTCGATGAAGTCCGCGACCGTATACTTGGACATGATCCCCTTTCTTCGACCCGGGCAACATTCATTGAGATTCACCTCGATGAAAGTCAGAGACTTATAATGCTCGACAACTCCACTATTTTAGTCTAGTCTTTAGCCTTGGTCTCCAACAATACTTTATATTCTGCCATGTCGTTGCGAGCTACTCACGCCCCATGTGATTTTTATCATAAACCTTTCCATACCCTTGATAAGTGTTGGAAGCTTCATGGGAAATCAACAACTAAGACTTTGGCCAAATCTTCTGCTGCTAAAGGTCTCGCTATGACCTCAGACTTTGCAACAGTTCAACGAGAATCAACAGACTCCATCAAGAGTCAGATGAAACACTTGATTAAACTGCTTGGTTTCAGTCAGCTCTCCTCTGGCCCATCAACCTCTCATATTTACCAAGGTAACATCATTATGACACTCGTCGGTTTTGCTCTTCTAACTAATGAACTATTGATTCAAGTGTCACAGACCTCATGACAGAGGGTTCTCATTTATTCTCGACTTATTCTCCTTGTTGTGGGTGAGATACGATTAAAATTGTCGAAGGCTCCTACAATTCTATTGCGGGTAAATGATCGGTTGTACTTACAACAAGGTTGACTTTGGAATCTGTGTTGCATGTTCTTTGCTTAAGTGCAATCTCTTGTCGGTCAGTAAGTTAAAATGTGATCTTGATTGCATTGCTTATTTTTCCTCTGATGTTTGTGTTTTTCAAGATAATTTTTCAGTAAGGATGATTGAAACTACTAAGTAGGTAGTCAGACACAGTTTTTTCCAAGAAAATGACATAAATAACACTGACACCCAGTCTTGTTGTAGTTCTTTCTACTGCATGTCCTATTATGCTTCTACATTGTCGTTTCTATCTTCCCAGGTTTTATTATTTAAAACATTTATATTCAGTTTTTACTAATAAAATTCATCTTCTTTTGAATGTGAAATTTGTCAGTTAGCTAAACATCAATGTGTGTCATATCCACTTCATCCTTACACACCTTCCTCTCCTTCATAGTGATTTATGGGGACCCATTTGAACTGCGAGCTAAAAAATAAAAGGTGATTTTTTACTCTACTTGATGACCACACTCAGATGTCTTGGGTCTATATTTTAAAAGATAAATCTGAAACTATGACTATTTTTAAAAACTTTCACTCATTTATTTTAACGCAACTCAAAACAAATATTCAAGTCCTTCGGATGGACAATGGTCGTGAATATTTTATATCTATATTGAGAGAATTCTTGGTAAAGACATCCTCCATCATAATTCTTGTGCGGATACATCTCAACAAAACGAGGTAGCCGAGAGGAAAAATAGACATCCTCTTGAAGTTGCTTGTTCAATTGTGTTTCAAACCAATATCTTTATACAATTTTGGAATGATGCTATTCTCACAACCAACTACCTCATCAATAAAGTTCTTACAAAAATTCATAAATTTCGGACCCCATTATCTATCTTGATGTCATGTTTTCCTATAAAATTGTCTTTCTCCACATTAAACCATAAAATATTTAGGTGCATGTCCTTTGTTCGAAACTAGACCGAATTAGTAGTAACCTTGTTCCCTGCTCAATCAAATGTGTATTCCTTGGCTATTTCGCTACTCAAAAAGGCTACCGGTGTATGTGTCCTACCACTAATAAAACCTATGTTAGTGTAGATGTCTTTTTTTTTTTGAAAATGTCCCCTTCTTACCTAACAATACCCAATAGGGAGCTTGATTTTTTAGAAACCGTTTCTCTTCTAACTCTGTTATACATTCCTTCTGCAACCACGGTGTCCAATGCACCTTTAGCACCGATGGATTCACCTCCAACCAGGTTAACATCACCACCACCCTCTATCTGGGTCCATACCCGTCATCCAAAATCCTCTGTTGAAACTTGTCCTAATGCCCTTATCATTGAGCCCAAGGCACTCATTGCAGGTTTTGGAGTTCACTTCGGTCGACATCCCCGGAAGATGCATTTGCCGCCTACGAGGGTCACTCCTAATTCGAGTGAAGATCTAAATCTTCCTATTGAGATATGCAAATAGATACCATCAAAAACTTAGTATGTTAATGGTGAAATGTCTCATCCCATGACCTTTCTCTAACCTACAAAACATTTGTTACTTCTGTGATGGATATTGATATTTTTGGACAATAAAAATGATCTCGCCCGAAAATAGGGGGGCAACTGGTACACCACCAACAAAATTTCATCATCAAATATGAATCTCGAGGCATGACACGAATTCGAGATAATATTTTAAGCAATAAACATTCAAATCTTGATAAAAAGTCATCCAGAGCTCCGATTTCAGCAAACTTATGGTCAAACTGACCTGTTCAATGAGACGAACCTAATGATATGAAAACTAGCTCAATCCAAGTCAAATCAAGCCCAGATCAAGTCATTAAACCATAGTTAGAAGATTTGTGAATACATTTGGAAAGTCAAACGGCTGTCAAATATGACAAGTTTATACTCAAATCGAGCGGCTTGACAAGACGAATCCAACGAGTCCAAGATCAATCAATTATGACATCATTAAACACTCAAATGTTCATTAAACGTCGTATGATCGATGGAAGCTCTCCGGACCGTTCGATCAAAATGGTTCATATTTCTGCATTAATTGCACCAGAACACTATAAATAGAGCCCCATCCCTCTCATGAGAGGAGAGAAGTCTAGAGAGAGTCTGAGGTCTTGAGGAGAAGCTACAGACCACTGCCGACCTCAGATGACCACCACCGACCTCAGACGACCACCGCCGACAGCCATCGATCACCACCAACTAGACGCTGTCAGTCGACGTTGTACCTTGAAAAATATAGTTACCCTTTCCCATTTGTGGAACAAGAGATTTCTGTAATCATCAATCAATAGTGGATTTCCGCAACTGGTCCAGACCCCGTGATTTTTCCCTTACGGGTTTTCTACGTAAAAACTTTTGGAGTCATCACCGTTTTTTTCTATTTCATCTGTGTGTGTGCTGAACTTTCGTACAACGCTAAGACGATAATTTGTTAGTCTACCGCTGCAATTTTTTTTGCACGCATCATTTTCTATAAAGGCCACATTATGAGTGTTGTTGTTTTACAGGCAAAGCCATATGTCATTTTTTGAGAAGTCTGATTTGTTCTTCGTGTGCTTGATGAAGCCTCTTTCATTTGACATTCAAAAGGAAGAATCAGAAATTGAAGCAGCTCAGGTAATTTGATTTTCATATATAACCATGCTTAGTACATATGTCATTTATTTTTTATCCTCTTTACCATTTTACCTGTCCTTACTCTATGATTCTTCTTTCATCATGATCTCCGCCATAAAGTGCATCATCAACTAAAGAGTCTTTCAGTATTATTTTGTTTTTATTCTATTTTATTTATATTTTGATTTGAAATAAAATATATTTTATATTTTAAAAATATTTTTCATTTTTATTGAGTATTGAGTAAATTGATTTATGTGGTGATGCTGGTGATCATTGGAGAAGAGACGCGACAGCGGCTGCCGAGACAATGCAGCAGTTGCCATATGAAAATTGCAATGAAGTTTTACATATTTTAAAAATGGCTTTCTTTTGATTGCTTGATTGTTAGTTTTTCTTTCACTAAATATGTATTTGTTGAACTCTTAAGTCATTTATCTTTTAGAAAATGAAGAAGTTTTCCTCCTTTAAAATAACTAACACAAATTTCTATGAATTTTTAAACCCTTTTTTCCATTCCTTTTGTCTCCTCAATCCTTCTTTTTTCACCTTATGTTCATAGTTTGCTAGGAAAATAACGAATCAAAGTAATGGAGCTATAAATANGAGGCATTTATCTTTTAGAAAATGAAGAAGTTTTCACCCTTTAAAATAACTAACACAAATTTCTATGAATTTTTAAACCCTTTTGTCCAGTCCTTTGTCTCCTCTATCCTTCTTTTTTCACCTTATGTTCATAGTTTGCTAGGAAAATAACGAATCAAAGTAATGGAGCTATAAATAAATATCAATGGCATATATAGCCATTCTTGAAGGGGGATGCAAATATAAAATTCACATCCATAATTTCAGGTAGGTGAAAAATCAAATTTTGATGAATTAAAAATTAAAAAGAAATTTAGTAACTAAAGAAAATGCTCATCAAATGTGCTTTACTTCACAAGCAATGTCTTGCTTCTTATGATCAGGTAATGTTGTTTTCTGACTTCTGCACTTTGTTGCACTTAGATTCATGCAAAATAGTATAGAACTATGCTGTTTTGTAGGCATAGCGGCAGAGGGGAATGACTAATGAGCATAGCAACAATATACCCTAAAAAATTATAGAATATAGGAAAATTTACATGCATACATACATACATACATACCACACAATTTCTATATATTTATTAATCAAGACCTATATTTTGATATTTATATTCATAATGCTTTGATGTCATAAACTTATAATAAAAATGTAAATTTAATATTTAAAGAGTTAGTTAGTGTTATTTTTGATGTAATATTAATGATTCGAGTGCTATGCATATAAATACATGATTTTTGTACAATAAAAAATGAATATTTCCATTATTTTGCATGATAAAACTTGAAATTTTCCTAATGTTTTTACATTTTATTTTCTTAAAACTGAAAATTTTCTTGTCATTGTGCAACACAGTGGATGCAGGTTGAAGAATTTGCCTCCCAACCTGTAGTTCACAAGCATGAGCTCCTCAAATACATGGTCGAGGTGGGACTGGCAAGGTTTGAGAAGAACTACAGTGGCTTCTCTCCAGTTTCTATTACATCTGTCTTCTCTAACAAACAGAGCTCTCTTTATCTTAATACTGATTATTTGAACAGTCGCTCTTCCTGATGTGATAATCTTTATTGAGGCTACTTTTACAAATCGGTAATTTGTGTAATTATTTGTAATTAATGCTTCTTGTTTGACTGCGGCGAGCCTATCAAGTCATCGACATCTTGCACACTTACTCGTGTCATAATGGTTGAGGGTGCAGTTTCTCACAATGAGGTCGCGAGTTCGGATCGTGCATATTATCCTTTCATATGCCTTCTATTTTAGCTCGATATCATATGTATAAGATTTCTAAATTTCTTATAATTACTGTATACACTGCCAAATTTTCTTCTTAATGTATGATTAATCTTCGGTAATTTCTAAAAGTTTTTTTTTTTTTTTATGAATTTTGTAACGAAATTTATAATCTTTTATCTTTTATATTGAATGATTTAGCTAAGGAATGTATTCTTAACTACTATTTTATGTGATTTATGTTTCAAACTTCTCTTGAGACAGCCATAAATTTTATGAGACAAGATTTTCTAGATTAAATTTATGTATATTTGTTTTGTTATTTAATGTTTCCATTAACTACACGATAATCTTGTTTATTAAATTATATGCTCAACGTTGTCAGATTATTGTAGTCTTTGTCATCATATTTATTTGTAATGTCATATCCAACCTAAATCTTTGCATTCGTGCTAAAAAAAAATTGTCCATCTATATTGTTCCACTAATTATCTTCATATGTATTGTAATAGCTCGTTTAACTTTTGTGCGTGTGCTCGGATACGTGGGCAGACTGTTGAGCTCACTCTGGCTTAGTTGCGCACCACTCCACTCGGAGTTGAGGTGCGAGTCATCCGATAAGCAAGTTATTGCAGCGAGCGGCTGGAGTGGTAGGGAGCCAAAGAGCAAGACATTATATATAAGATGGCAAGGCTAGGTGTTGAGAAAAAAGGGTACATAATCACAAGAATTAAGAATAGTGGACCAGGGATTTAACGAGGTTCGGCAATATGCTTACATCCTTGGGGGGTGATGAGTGCCGGTTTTCTTTTAATTTCTTTAAGTAGTTAATCCTCTTAAGATTATATATATATATATATATATATATATANCTAATTCTTTCCAATTTTTATTCATATTCTTTTGACCTTTCAAATTCTTTAATCTCTTCAAATTCCTTTATAAAATATTATTTATTCTGTTTTAGGCGGGATTCGATCCCCCCTTCTCACATAAAACAAAATATACTAACCAACTATGCTGAGTTTAGCTTTCTATTTATATAAGAATAAAAATTATTTTTTAACTAAGTAAGATATACATATTCTTATACATAAATGCTTTGAATATTGATATTTTCAGACAATAAAAATGATCTCGCCTGAAAATAGGGGGCAACTGATACACCACCAACAAATTTTCATCATCCAACATGAATCTCGAGGTAAGCAAGAAACATTCAAATCTTGATAAAAAATCATCCAGAGCTCCGATTTCAACAAACTTATAGTCAAACTGACATGTTCAATGAGACATACCTAATGATATGAAAACTAGCCCAATTTAAGTCAAATCAAGCCCAGATTAAGTCATTAAACCATAGTTAGAAGATTTATGAATACATTTGGAAATTCAAACGGCTGTCAAATATGACAACTTTATGTTCAAGTCGAGCGGCTTGACAAGACGAATCCAACGAGCCCAATATCACTCAATTCTGACATCATTAAGACACTCAAATGTCCATTAAACGTCGTATGATCGAGGGAAGCTCTCCGGACCGTTCGATCAAAATGGTTCATATTCTTGTATTAATTGCACCAGAACACTATAACTCCCTTTCATGAGAGGAGGGAAGTCTAAAGAGAGTCAGAGGTCTTGAGGAGAAGCTACAAACCACTGCCGACCTCAGACGACCACCACCGACCTTAAACGACCACCACCGACCGTCGTCGACCACCGCCGACAGCCATCGATCACCACCAACCAGACGCTGTCAGTCGACATTATATTTTGAAAAATATAATTATCCTTTCCCATCTGTGGGACAAGAGATTTCTGTAATTATCAATCAATAGTGGATTTCCGCAACTGGGCCAGACCCCGTGGTTTTCCCTTATGGGTTTTCTATGTAAAAACTTCTGGAGTCATCACCGTTTTTTTCTATTTCATCTGTGTGTGTGCTGAACTTTCTTACAACGCTAAGACGATAATTTGTTATTCTACTGCTGCAAATTTTTTAGCACGCATCAATTTCTATAAAGGCCACATTATGAGTGTTGTTGTTTTACAGGCAGAGCCATATGTCATTTTTTGAGAAGTCTGATTTGTTCTTCGTGTGCTTGATGAAACCTCTTTCATTTGACATTCAAAAGGAAGAATCAGAAATTGAAGCAGCTCAGGTAATTTGATTTTCATATATANTGTGAATTTTTTAGCACGCATCAATTTCTATAAAGGCCACATTACGAGTGTTGTTGTTTTACAGGCAAAGCCATATGTCCTTTTTTGAGAAGTCTGATTTGTTCTTCGTGTGCTTGATGAAGCCTCTTTCATTTGACATTCAAAAGGAAGAATCAGAAATTGAAGCAGCTAAGGTAATTTGATTTTCATATATAACCATGCTTAGTACATATGTCATTTATTTTTTATCCTTTTTACCATTTTACCTGTCCTTACTCAATGATTCTTCTTTCATCATCATCTCCGCCATAAAGTGCATCATCAACTAAAGAGTCTTTCAATATTATTTTTGTTTTTATTCTATTTTATTTATATTTTGATTTGAAATAAAATATATTTTATATTTTAAAAATATTTTTCATTTTTATTGAGTATTGAGTAAATTGATTTATGCGGTGATGCTGGTGATCATTGGAGGAGAGACGGCAACAGTGGCTGCCGAGGCAATGACAGCAGTTACCATATGNAATTGATTTATGTGGTGATGCTGGTGATCATTGGAGGAGAGACGGCAACAGTGGCTGCCGAGGCAATGACAGCAGTTGCCATATGAAAACTGCAATGAAGTTTTACATATTTTAAAAACGGCTTTCTTTTGATTGCTTGATTGTTAGTTTTTCTTTCACTAAATATGTATTTGTTGAACTCTTAAGGCATTTATCTTTTAGAAAATGAAGAAGTTTTCACCTTTTAAAATAACTAACACAAATTTCTATGAATTTTTAAACCCTTTTATCCAGTCCTTTGTCTCCTATATCCTTCTTTTTTTACCTTATGTTCATAGTTTGCTTGGAAAATAACGAATCAAAGTAATGGAGCTATAAATAAATGTCAATGGCATATATAGCATTCTTTGAGGGAGGCAAATATAAAATTCACAGGTAGGTGAAAAATCAAATTTTGATGAATTGAAAATAAAAAAATTTAGTAACTAAAGAAAATGCTCATCAAATGTGCTTTACTTCACAAGCAATGTCTTGCTTCTTATGATCAGGTAATGTTGTTTTCTGACTTTTGCACTTTGTTGCACTTAGATTCATGCAAAATAGTACAGAACTATGCTGTTTTGTAGGCATAGAGGCAGAGGGGAATGACTAATGAGCATAGCAACAATATACCCTAAAAAATTATAGAATATAGGAAAATTTACATACATACATACATTCATACATATCACACAATTTCTATATGTTTATTAATGAAGACCTATATTTTGATATTTATATTCATAATGCTTTGATGTCATAAACTTATAATAAAAATGTAAATTTAATATTTAAAAAGTTAGTAATAGTGTTATTTTTTTGTAATATTAATGATTCGAGTGCTATGCATATAAATACATAATTTTTGTACAATTAAAAATGAATATTTCCATTATTTTGCATGAATTTTCCTAAAGTTTTTACATTTTATTTTCTTAAAACTGAAAATTTTCTTGCCATTGTGCAACACAGTGGATGCAGGTTGAAGAATTTGCCTCCCAACCTGTAGTTCACAAGCATGAGCTCCTCAAATACATGGTCGAGGTGGGACTGGCAAGGTTTGAGAAGAACTACAGTGGCTTCTCTCCAGTTTCTATCACATCAGTCTTCTCTAACAAACAGAGCTCTCTCTATCTTAATACTGATTTTTTGAACAGTCGCTCTTCCTGATGTGATTATCTTTATTGAGGCTGCTTTTACAAATCGGTAATTTGTGTAATTATTTGTAATTAATGCTTCTTGTTTGACTGCGGCGAGCCTATCAAATCATTGACATCTTGCGCACTTACTCGTGTCATAATGGTTGAGGGTGCCGCCTTAGAAGGCGTGCCCATTATTTTAGCTCGATATCATATACATAAGATTTCTAGATTTCTTATAATTACTATATATTGTGGTACTTAAGAGTACTTTTTTTTTTCTCTTGAACACTGCTAGGGGTGTAAACGAACCGAACACGAACGAACAGAGTTTGTGTTCGTATTTGGTTCGTTTGAAATTTAGTTTGTTTAAAATAAGCTCATGTTCGAAATTGTTCGTGAAGTCACTGTTTGTGTTTGTTTCTTAGCAAACAAACCGAACACAAACTGTTCTTGAATAATGAGCCAATTTGACATCGCTAATATTAATTTATATAAATAATATATTATATTAATTATATAACTTATATTNTATCATTCTTTTCAACTAGCCGTTTGCTAATATTCCAAGTATTTCTATTGTTACCTTTTTGGAGCATTTACATAACTACCAAATAACTCTTATGTATTTACATATCTAAAATCTAAAAATTTATATTTACATGCATACCACTCAAATCATTAACATCATATTGCACAAAGATCTTTGTCATACTGATAATTAACACAAATGTATAAATATTATCACCCACCTCCCAAAAGAGCTCTTCAAGTTGATGGGCAGCCCAGGACTTAAATACCGTTTTTCGGTCATACACCTATCCAATGTGAGATTTTTTGTCCGTAACATCAAAATTTATTACACGAAAAAATAGCGAAAAAATCCTCATCACCTCTATCATATAATAATGCAATTAAATAGCACAAATTTTCATTTCATGTCAAACTTCACTCTACAAACTCTAAATTACACAAAACTTCATCTAATAATACAAACAAACTGAAGAAGCAAGAAAAAAAAAAAAAAAACACTCACCCTCATCACCTCTATCACACACATTCTTTTTTTATATTAGAATATAATAATTTTATTTTCCTTATATATATTTTTAATTTTGCATGCCACATATTATCTTTTAATATAATTAAATTATCAGATAAATATATCAAATTATTAGACATTTATAACTATAATTTTATTAAAAAAATTATAAATGTCCAATAATTTAATCATACTGAATGATAATATGGCGACATATAAAACTAAAATATATATAATAAAAACAATCAAATTCTAATATAAATTACATTAGAGCATGATGATACATTTTTTTTTTTTTTTTTAATTTCTCTCTTATTTTTCCAAATCAAAATTACCCAAAATAAAAAATAAAATAAAAATTACATACATAGCACCCAAATTTTATACATTTACATATCTCACACTTAAACGTTGATTTTTACACCCTTAGCACTCTAATTTATGCATGAAAAGGTGAATTACACTATTAGTTGCATACATAGGAAGATATGTAAAAATAAAAGTTTAGGGGGGGTAGATTAGTAATTATATAAAAATTGGGTGCTATGTCTGTAAATTCCCCCCCACCCAGCTCAAAAAAAAAAAAAAAAAAAAAAAAAAAAAAAAAAA
>JXCR01141925.1:334075-383094 GCA_002079205.1 Phalaenopsis hybrid cultivar
AAAAAAGCCTAAACAAAAGCGAAAGCAAAAAACGCAGCCACGGCAGCAACACCGGCAAGATTACCTGCAGCGGCAGCTCTATTGTTATCCCCCGCTTTCTGATCCGCCGCCTTGTCGCCGGGGCTTTGCGCCTCAGGCGATCCGTTCGACTGCTTTTTTCCGGCCGGTTTCGGTGAATCCGCCACCACCTGCGGTGCCGGCGCCGGCACCGGCACCTCCGCCGGCTTAAATATCTCTGTCGGCTCGAGCACCTCATCAATGGCGTATAACGCCACGGGATCCTTATCAAAAAGCGTACCGGTGATCTTGGCCTTCGTGACCTTCGTCTGCAGCGTAACGACATCGCCATCGTTCTGTATGGTGAAGTTGTAGTTCTTGGTGGTGCCGTCGGTGGCGAGGGTGTTAACGACGCCATTGTTGGATTTGAGCATCTGGATCGAGTAGTAGATGGGGATCGCGTGGTATAGAAGAAGGGAGATCTTCTGGTCGGCGGTTAGGTTTTTGAATAAGGGGAGAAAGGGCTTCAGGACGGGATCGGTGGGGCAAAAGGCAGTGAGGCCGCTGCCGATGTTAGAGGCGAAGGAATCGGCGGCATCTGCGGTGGAATGGAGGAGATCGGCGAATGACTTGCAGCCATTTTTGGACATGAGGTCGGTGATGTTGATGTCGGCGGTGGTGATTGGTTGGGGTGCCGGGGAGGACTGGGGGAGGCTGGTGGGAATCAGGGAGAGGAGGAGCAAGAAGACGAGGATAGATGGCCGGAGGAATGGCTGCATTTTCGCCGTCGGGAAGGAAGGAGTGATGTGATGATGGTGTTGCGCGAAATGGAGAGTGAGAGCACTGTAGGAGAAAATGACCCGACTCTTTATATAAAATCGTGGCTGTAAGTTGTGAGAGAAATTATTGCATGTGCATGCGGTGTCCGATCCTGATAGTAGATCATTGTGATCTACGATCAGAATTATTTTCATTTTTAAAAAAAAAATTAGGTGAGGCCCATCGAAATACATCAAGACTGTAGATCATGCGATTTACGGTCAAGATCAGACACCGCACGCAAGTGTCCGATCCGCATGAAATAATTTTTCGTAAGTTGTGACATTAAAGAAGTAAATAATGAAAAGAAAGATTGCATTTGAAATGGTAATATTTTTGAATTGGTTTTGGGAGTTATAAATATAAAAGAGTTATAAAAAGTAAAGTTAAGATGGTAGATATATAAATACATAAAAATTGAGTCTTTTTAGTTCTCTAGAATTAAAATACATTTATTTTGTACAAAGCCTCATAATTTGATTTAATTTGAAATTGAATGAAGGAAATAATTTTCTTTAAGATGTCCATTGATGAAGTTGCTTATTTACTCTTTATTATCTACAAATATTTGTTGCCTCACACAAGGGTTGAGTTGATTTTGAGGTGAGTTGGGGATGGATAGAAATCACCTCGAATGGATTGAGTTTAGATTGAAATTGGCTCGTGGCTTGTTATATTCGGTTTCGAGATTGAATCGAGCTCGATACGACTCGAAATCATACAAGTTGGCACAAATTTGAGTTAATAGAATCTATTCCAACTCAAAATTGGCTCAATCCAACTCGTAATCAAAACAAGATGGCTCAAACTCAGTTAATTTGGATATGTTTCAAATTGAAATTAGCTCGTAGCTCGTTATATTCGATTTTATTTAGTATTATTGATGCTTGCTAGAAAATTTGTGACGTTAGAATAAAGAATTATCGTCTTAACAATGCAGAGGAATTCAACATACACTCGGACAAAATGAAACAACAAGTAGAAATACTAAAAAATTTTATGTGGAAAACCCGGAAAGAGAAAAACTATGGTGCCTAACCAAGTTGAAGAGTCCTACTATAGAAAGATAATTACAGTTGCAATCACTTGTTTCACAGGCGGGAAAAAAATTACTAGGTTTCTCAAGTTACAACGTTGGCGTGTTGATGAATTTGCTACTAGGAATGAACGACGTTCGATAACGAATAACAATGTCTGGTCGGTGGTGTTCGACGGTAGTTGGTGGTGATTGACGGTGTTCGACGATGGTCGACGAATATTGATAGTGATCGACAATGTTCGGTGGCTGTTGACGGAGATTGGTTGTGATTGTCAACGGTCAGCAATGGTCGATGGAGATCGGTGTTGGTTGACGACAATTGACGGTGGTCGACGACGCTCAATGACAATCAGCGATGGTGGTGTTAGACTTCAGCTCATTCTCAAAGCTTTAATGTTTTCCTCGAATCTCAAAATCTCCTCTCTCCTCATGAGAGAGGTGGAGCTCTATTTATAAAGTTGCGGGTACAATAAATGCCAGAATATGAACCACTTTGATCTTGACGGTCCGAAGAGCTTCCTCTGATCAGATGACATTTGATGTACATGTGAGTGTCTTAACGATGTATAATTGAGCGATCTTGGGCTCGTTGGATTCGTATTGTCGAAACACTCAATTCAACTATAAGTTTACCAAATTTGACATCCATTTGACATCCTAAATATGCTTGGAAAACTTTCAAAAGTGGTTGAATAGCTTGATTTCAATTTGATTTGGCTCGAATTGAACTGTTTTTTTATATATTTGGGCTCGTCTCGTCAAGCTGATTATTTTGACTATAAGTTTGTTAAAATCTGAATTCTGAATGACTTTTGATTAAAATTTTAATATTTATTGCTCAAAAGATTGTCTCGAGATTCAAACTGAATAGATTTGTTGACAACGTATCAATTAAATATAATTTTTATAAATAAAAAATAATTTAAGATGATCTCGAGCCAGCTCGAGTTGATCTGTGCACAACACAAAAATCAGCTTAAAAAAAACTGATCCAAAGTCTTGGCTCATGTCTAACTCAGCTCGTTTATATCGATCCAAGTATAGGGTAATTGTTCACATATGCGTAATACACCTCAACTACCATGAAATTACATAACTGACCTTTTATAAATATTACGCTTTAAAAAAGAAGTTAATTTTATTTTATATTGTGTTATTTATTGCTCACCGACCGAGAAAGAAAGTATTTAAAAATTTCAAATAAATACCAATAAATCTATTTCTAGGAAATGGTCACACTGAAAGCTCTACATCGTTTGGATCTAAATCAAATTTTATGTTTCAAAATCTATATGTATAAAATTTATACAAATTTTAATGTAAATGTTACTCTTTTTAATTATAAATTTAATAATGCGTATATATAATTGAAAATTGTGGCATCTAGATACAACCACCTAAGTCTTATGTATAACATCTAAATTTTCTTACAAAATAATTATATTATCAAAATCATTCATATCACATAAGAAAATATTATTATTTTAACTCTTAAAAAGTGAATATATTAGGTAATTAGTCACATATATATATAATGTTGACCGCTGGTCAATTCCAAAGTCTGACCAATGGGCAGACCCACTTCCGGACATATGTGTAATTCGGTCCTACGCAGGGATCGAACCCTGACCCAAGGGACTTGCACCAAAAACCGTTATCAATGAGTCAGATGAAGACACGACTTATGTAATTCACTTTTTAAGAAGATAAAATATTGATATTTTTTATGTAATGAAATTTTGAAAGGTATAAATGTATACAAATAAAATTCGAGTGTCAAAGTAATAGATTTATATATAAATTGGGTGATATGTGTGTAAATGTGAATTTAGTTTAGCATTAAAAAAAATTAAAAGCGACAAAAATGAGAGTTTCGGCCCCCAGGCCACATGGCCTGCACGTGCTCTCAAGCCCACTTACACGTGCAAGGCTGCATATTGCACCAAGCTCAAGGGCAACCCACAGGCTCTATCTGTTGCCACGTGTTTGGTGATCCGTTGACTACGCTTTAAGCGGATTGCGTCCACCGACTGGCTTGGACCGGCTGAATCATAATTAACACATTGCTGCATTTATGACCAATGATATTCTTACACTTGTTCTTTTAAAAAAATTACTCTCACAAGGCGGATCTAGTATGGTTGAGATAAATGTTCGCTGTTTTGTAAAAAGATTGAGTTGGTATTTATAAGGGGTGTTCTTTATTGCCAGCGGTGATGTTTGTCAGGTGTGAGCAAATCATTGGCAAATCGGGACCCTGCATTTATTAATCTACGGTTCGTTCCGTTGGGCATATTTATTTAAGATGATTTACAATAAAAATAATTAGAAGACGAGGAAAAAAAAAATATTCCGTAACACATTTTCAGAGAATATTTTTTCCGTATTATTCATGTATTATTGTGTATTGTTCAAGTATTATTGATGTGCTATTATGTTATTATAATAGTAGAAATATTCTCAAAATACAGTAATATACAATATCACCTGAATAACACGGGGGAATATTCTCTGGTCTTACCTGTGTTACAGAGAATATTCTCATGTGGTGTGATTTCATTGGACTTCGCACGTAATTCTACGTGCAGAGTCCTGATATAATATTTTTTCGATTGACAAATATACTATTCAATTCCTAAGTGTTTGTATATCTAATACCTAAATTTTTATTTTTACATGCATGCCATAATTTATGCATGAAAGCTATATTTCATTTTATTAAAAATTAAAAATAATAACATTTTTACTATGATATAAATGTAAAAAAATAAAATTTAAGTGTCCATTTATAAATACACAAGAATTAAGCAATATATATGTAAATGCCCTTATATTTATTTATTTATTCAATATTTATTAATTTAAACTTCTATCATCCATTGTACAATAAATATTTTTTAAAAAAATAAAAAATTAAAGTTATAAATATAATAGAAATATTATATTATTTATTAATATTAATTTAAATTATTTGCAAACTACAAATACATGTGGATTCATATATTATATTGTTAACATATTACAAAAATATAATAAAGATTAAGAAAATAATCCCCCATGCAAGTGGATGAGGTTGTTGAAGTGGAATCTACAATGTCAGCCACTACTATTACTCGCTAGGAAAAACAAACATTTACAAACACGCCACATAATTCTTATATATTTACACCCAAACTTTAATATTTATATAGTTAACACTCAAATTTGGTGACATCATAAAAAACATCACTATCAAAAAAAAAAAAATTTTGAAGTAAAATGTACAGATTCATGCATAGATGTTTTACGACAAAGTGTTATAAATGTAAATGAAGGTTTTAAGTCTTAGGATTTATAAATGCATAACGAGGGCATGCAAGGTATGAATGTAATTTCCAGACTTCAAGGGCAAAATCAGTGTTTCCTATGAAAATTTATCAAATGCATTTTTAAACTTACTTCTAAAAAAACAATAAAAGAACCTTCTATCAAATATTGTGATCTTTTCATATATATATATATATATATACAATACGATAGTGATATTACATTTTTGTCTCTATTCGGAGTATTTTAGATATTTTATATATCATGACTCATCATTTGGTCGTTTTCTGGCTCAATAGTCTCAGTTTAGACTTGGTTGGCTTAGGGGCCCAGTTTCTGGTTCGTCTTGTTGCCTCTGTTGGATGATTGAAGATGCATTGTGGGATCGACCTCTCCATCAGGTTGATTCTCCCGTGACATANCCTGGCTCAATAGTCTCAGTTTAGACTTGGTTGGCTTAGGGGCCCAATTTCTGGTTAGTCTTCTTGCCTCTGTTGGATGATTGAAGATGCATTGTGGGATCGACCTCTCCATCAGGTTGATTCTCCCGTGACATAAGCTTTCATATTGAGTTGGTTTTATTTTGGTTGAAGACATGGACGCTTTCTTGGTAAGCTTTTGGGTGAGCTACTTAGTTGATATCAGTTGCTCATCCTCTCATCTTTTTTTTTGCTCAATTGCCTTGGCTTGATCGGCTTGATGGATCTGGAGATCTCTTTGCAGAGGATCTTCCTATATTATGCTTCTTTGTTCTNGTCATATCGAGTTGGTTTTATTTTGGTTGAAGACATGGACGTTTTCTTGGTAAGCTTTTGGGTGAGCTACTTAGTTGATATCAGTTGCTCATCCTCTCATCATTTTTTTGCTCAGTTGGTTTGGCTTGATCGGCTTGATGGATCTGGAGATCTCTTTGCAGAGGATCTTCCTATATTATGCTTCTTTGTTCTGGACCGTTGGATCCCTATGACATCGACACTGAAACCTTTTTGACACACATACATGCCACTCAATACCAATGCACTTAAATATCTAGCACCTAAACTTAATTCAATTTTTACATATGCCACTTTAACCATGCATGGAAATGTTTATTTTAAGCATTTGGAGTTCAGCATATATTAAAAAAGGAAGATTTACATAAATACAACTCAACTCCTATGTATTTGCATATCTAATACTTGGGCTTCAATTTTTACATACACCTTACCATTGTATGGAAAGGCGCATTTCACATTTTAAAAGCCAAAATAGTGACATTTTTTTTATGTGATATAAAACATTGAGACGGTATGAATGTAAAAGGTAATGTTTAGGTGTTAGATATGTAAATACATAGAAATTGTAAATTGGATTACCTGATTGAAAGATCTCTATTTACGGCTGCAAAACTGAAAATCATCAGCAATATCAAAAACCACGCTAAATTCACTACTAATATTTATTATTAGCTACCAATTTATAAAAAATGGCTCCTATATCAATTTGACAGTGTAAGAATTTACATACATACTGTCGAGTTTTGTGGAGCCTAGATTATGATTCGATTTGACAGTTTTGACATCTATGGAAGTTAATTAAATTGCATTTAATTCCTTCAATCCCCTATCTGATTCTCCCGCCTTTCTCGTGTTGGTGTATTAAGAAAAGAAATAATTATGATTGCTTAAAATTGCTTTCTCATATCTCCTCAAATCTCGCCGTTGCTTCTTGTGGATTCATAATTTAAAGACTTTCCTTAATGGGCCTTGAATTGGAAGGTTTTAAAAGGGCTTGCGCTCGAAGAAGAAAGGGTATATGATTTAAGTTACGGAAGAAATACTATCTCATAGTGGCTTCCTCCATCGAATCTCCTTTTTGTGTTTTCTTCTTCTGTATGGGCTCACAGGCATTGAGACAGTGGAGAGAGAGAAAGGAGAGTTTTTTTTTGTAAAAAACGAGACTATCGATGATGTAATCCTCAAAGCAATAAAATCCTCTGCAACTCCGTGGACGTATGCAATTTGCCGAACCACGTAAATCTGTGTGTTTCGCTGTGTTTTTGGTTTGTGAATTTCTCATTCCAATATTCTCTTTATTATCGTCATTTTTCATAACAACTAATATCAGAGCCGTGATTTCATGATCTAAGGAGGAACGATGACCAGAGGTGAAGTGATGATATTAGAGATCAAGAAATTTAATGACACAGATTTTGGTTATTGGAGGAAGCAGATAGATAACTAGCTCTATGGAAAGAAACTTCTCCTGCCTTTACTAGAAAAGAAATAGGAAAAGATGGACGAGACGGAATGAAATTTGTTGGATCAACATGTTCTAAGGGTTATACGATTAAACCTGTCATGATCGGTTGCCCACAACGTTATCAAGGAGTGAGCTACTGTATATCTCATTTATCATGTATGTATGAAAAACCATCGACGAATAACAATATGCACTTGATGAAAAAGTTATTCAACTTAATAATGACGGAATGTGTGTTTGTCGCTCAATATTTGAATGATTTCAATATTATCACAAATCAATTGTCGTCTGTTGAAATTGATATTGACGATGAGATACGTGCGCTGATATTGTTGACTTCATTATCAAATAGTTGGGAAGTCATGATGATAACATATAACAGTTCCTTAGGTAAATCGAAATTGAAATATGATGATATTTGTGATTTGATTTTTATTGAGGAGGTGCGCAGAAAAGATTCTGGCGAGACCTCGGGTTCGAGTTTGACACTGAATGCTGATTCCAAAGGGAGATCACATGACAGAAACTCAAACAGAAGAAGATCAAAATGAAAGCACAAAGGCAAGAGCAAGTTAATGTCCGATTAACAAGCAGTCTGTTGAAATTGTGGCAAAACTGGTCACATAAAGAAGAATTGCATGAATCCGAAGAAGAATAATAATGATAACGCTAATGTTATAACTGAAGAAGTACATGATGCACTATTGCTGGTAGTTTACAATTTTGTTGATGACTGAATACTGGATTCAGGGGCTTCTTTCCACACATCTTCTCACTGAGAGTTAATGTAGAATTATGTGGCAGGTGACTTTGGGAAGGTATATATGACTGATGGAAAAGCTTTGAACTTGGTGAGGATGAGAGATGTTGATATTGCATTCCCTAACAAGAACAAATAGACTTTGCATTAGTACTGGCTCAGGATAAAAAAATTGACCCACTGTATAAGACTACAAGTTTATTCAACATTGTTGCTACTATAGTTGTAGAGAGTGACAGATCTGCGACAATGCAGATTTGGTCACATAAGTCAGAGCTATAAAGAAATCTTGCAAGAAAAAAAATCGAGCAAGTGGGAGTTGGCTAAGAAGGAGGACATGGATTCCCTAACAGGGAATCAAACTTGTGAGCTGACAGAACTTCTATCAGTGAAGAAGACATTGCACAACAAGTGAGTATACTGGGAGAAGACTGAGCTTGATGGTAGTAAAAGGTACAAGATTGGTCTTGTTGAAAAAGACTTTCAACAGAGGCATGATATTGCCTATGCAATGAGAGTTGTAAGCAAATATATAAGTAACCCAAGAATGAGCTTGGATATACAAGACTAAGTTGACGCTGATATGTCAACTAAGAGTGTTACTTTTGAGAAGCTGAAATTGTGCTTGAATTCAGCTGGTCTTCTAGCGTGAAGATATGAGTTTTGAGTTGCAGAGGTGGAGTATATTACTTTTAGAGAAAAAGGCGATGCAGCTATTGGATGGTGCAGTCTGTGTTCCAGTCTTCAATAGGGAGAATTGTTGAGTATTGTGGAGCCCGGTAGACAATTCAATTTGGCAGTTTCGACACATATGGAAGTTAATTAAATTGCATTTAATTCCTTCCTTCTTTAATTTGATTCTACCGCCTTCCTTCTGTTGGTGAATTAAGGAAAACAATAATTATGATTGCTTAATATTGCATTCTCATATCTTCTCTAATCCCTTCGTCGCTTCTCCTGGATTCACAAATTAAAGACTTTCCTTAATTGGCTTTGAATTGAAAGGTTTTAAAAGGTCTTTGGCTCGAAGAAGAAAGGGTATGTGATTAAAGTTACAGAAGAAATATTATCACATAGTGGCTTCCTCCATCGGACCTCCTTTTTGTGTTTTCTTCTTCTGTAAGGGTTGGCTCATATGTAGTGAGATAGAGGAGAGAGAGAGAGGAAGAGAGAGAGAGAGAGAGGAGAGTTTCTTGTAAACGTTGAGACGATCGATGATGTAATCCTTAAAGCAATAAAATCCTCTACAACTCCGTGGAAGTAGGCAATTTGTCAAACCACGTAAATTTGTGTTCCGCTGTGCTTCTAGTTTGTGAATTTCTCGTTCAAAATTTTGTTTTTTGGTCGTCGTCAACATATACCACATAATTCCCATTCTTCTACATTTCTAACACCTATCACTTTACTTTTTATATTTATTTCGCCCAAATATTTCATCACCTAAAAAATATCACTATTTTAACATTTAAAATGTCAAACACATATTTTCATGCATATGTAAGATGACATATATGATAAAAATAAAGTTTAGGTGTTTGTACAAACAGCTCAACAAAGAGTAACATGTCAAAGATTAACCCACTAGAAAATGACCCGAAGACCAAGAAAAATCGAACAGCCCATGCTAGTCATAATTCATCAAAATCAACCCAACGATACATACCCATATGACTTCATCTGCTAGAGGTCTTAGTCTACTCATTCGAAAAGAATTCCCCAGGTGGGAATTGAGGATTGACAACCTACCCAAAGCAACCAACTGGCTAAATCAACCGAACAGATCAAGTATCGCCGACCGACTTCAGAGTCCAGTTTGTCGCCCGTCAAGAAGGCCGGCCGACATCACTGATCAATTCACCACTTTGGCCCTAATCGATCGAGCCAGAGAACGAGAAGGTCCCAGGGCCTGCAGAGGCATAATTCTTAGAATAGCTCGTACAAACATACTTAAAAGCAGGGTTATAAATATAATTTTACTTCATTGTTTTCCCTCTCCGATAAATAGAGGGGTCTTTTCATGTAATAAGACTTTTGGCTTCTCTCCCTTCTCCCATGTATCTTACATAAAAAAAATCTTTTAGGCTCTTCGTTCTCTCTATATACCAAAAATATTCGATTATATAAAAAGGGTTATAACAACTCAGGAATATCTCATTTTGCCGCAGAGGGGTAAGTCACCGTGCACTTCTCTTTCCTCTATATTTCTCTATCTCATTTCCTCTGTTCAAACGCTCTAATCTCTTGGGTTTGTCTCTCAAAAAAGTTCGGATTCAACTGTGATGTAAATACATAAGAAATGAGTGGTATGCTCGTAATGCAAATAAATTATATGGAGTATCAAACAGGTTTCATCTCTTGGCTGAACTGCGGTAACCATTCAGTCGGTGATTTGGGATAGGCTGGAATACCAACACAGCCTATCAAAAAGGAACTTCACGTGCAGACAAAAAATGTCACAAGATAAGATGAACCGATTATTGTCGTCCTTTTCCACATCAGTCGGTGATTTGGGAAGGAAAAGCCTTTCCTTTTTCGTGGCATTTACATGCATACCACATAATTCTTATCTATTTACGTAATCTCACACCAAAATCATGTTTTTTACATTTGTATCACCCCAATTTTTGTATCACGTAAAAAATAATGCCAAGTAAGATACACAATTTCATTAATAGGTAAGGTGGTATGTATTTAAAGATTAAAGTATAGTTGTTATTTAATAATATGCAAGTAAATCTTCACTTTTTAAGCCAATTTTTGTTTTTACATTAACTTTTTGCTTTCCAGGAAAACAAAAATCAATTTTGACAAATCGTGAAGATAGAAACATGCATGATATTGATATGCTTACTCCTGCTACAGGCAAGCTGGCCTGGGAAAACCGGTCTGGACTGATCAGAACCAGCCAGACTTACCGGCCTGGCCAAGTCAGCCAGCCCAGGCTAGAGGACGATTACTAGAGGGTTACGAGCAGGGCCACACAGCTGTTAATCAGCTTATAGTCTTTTTTACATCAAGCCATATCATGTTGTCATTGAGAGGGGGAAAAAAGAAGTATTCAAAATTTAAAGAGTTACCAAATAATTGCTCGCTAGAAACCAATCCTCACTTTGCTTTCTAAATGTACAAATAACTCGACATCATTGAGGTAAATTATATTTGTTTTAACCAAAATTTCTCTAATATTAAATCGAGTTGGGGTTGTCTAGTTCTAACGTCAAGACTTTTCATGGGCACAAGTACGAGTGTAAATGAGATAAATATGAGCAAGTTTAGGTTCTATTTGTGTTCCGATCGTTTGTATTAACACTAGTTCAAAATTAGCTCATGTTCGAATTAGGCTTATAATGAGTTTGTTCGTCTTTGGTTCAATATTGTTTGTGAGCAGCTCAATCTTTCTCTTTTGTTTGCTCAATTTTAGCTTGAATTAAATTCAGCTTAGCAATCAAGCAAAAATTTTCATACAAGCTATTCCCGTTTTTAAACTACTATTAAGGTTTTAAGAAACTTTCTTAACAGAAGTGGGACTAAAAAAAATTTACTTTTGCTTTAGGCTTTTTTTTTTTTCGTTTGGGCATTTACTTGCATATCATTAAATTCCTAAATATTTAATATATATATATAATTAAAATAATATAAATAAATTTAATTTTTTTGAGCAAGAACAAACCGAACATGAAAGTATAAACTTTTAGCCGTGTTCTGCTCGTTAATAAATCGAGTTCAAATAATTGTTTGTGTTTTACTCGCTTGCTTAATAAAGAAATCAAACACGAGCAATTCAACAAGCTATTTGCAAACTACAATCTACTTTGACTTGAAGAAACAAATCTAACAGATAAATAACTTTTGATTTTGATTGATTGGCCTTGTTGATAGATCAGAATAGCCAAATTGTAATTTGGTATATTTCTTGACTGTGCTAACCTAAATATGCTGGGATGAGCTTAAATCAGTTGGAAGGCTCGTACATGAGACTCTTAACCTCAAGACAAAGGAAACTATAATGATGAGTTCAACAGCCTTATCTTATTATAGACAAGGTAACACAATAGATTTAATTTGACAAGCATTTCGTCTTTGTGCAGACCCAGTTAAATACGTTGGGGTTAACCCCCTTAAGAAGGCCGACAAGCAAGACTTAAAACATTGAAAATCACAAGGCTTGAGTGAAGCTTAGCATAGCCTTGTGCAGAATTTAAAATAACTTATAAGGATGGGTTTACGCTCCCATCTTACAAGAAGATGGCTTATATGGTGGGCCTTAAGATCTCCCCCTACGGGCAAGGTGGCTTTTTTAGCAGCGACTGAAAAAACCATTGGATGAATTGAGAATCAATAAGGTTTGAAAGGTGTTGGTATGCTCTGTACATATCAATACATTAGCCATGAACATAGATGCATTAAGTTGAATGAAGTCGTGTGATTTTTACAAACCATTTGGAACATCTGTAGGAATGGCTTGACAATATTGGCACATTTTTCAAAGTTCAAATGTATAAAGCCCTTGTATATTATGCAACATGCTTGGCTAAGTCAATTTAAAGTTGATAATTTTATAATTTCTGTAGAATAGATGGGATGGCCTGTCTGATGAGATTGATTGTAACAATTGCTATAAACTTTTGTTAAGTATTGAATGACTTTTTTTTTGCCAAGTTAGATGTTGAACAAACAATTATAGCATACGTGCAAGTGATGTGTGAGCATTCATCTCATGTAATATAATTAATGATATATGTTACATTAGCTAAAGTGTGTTTTCTTCCTCATGGCAAACTTGGATGTAAATCTAATTTTGCATGCTTTGTTACAATCACTATAATAGGACATGAAGAAATGTTTTGAGAGTAAAAGAATATTTAGGTAGACTTTCTCAGTTTTCTTCTCATTGAAAGTTCCTGGATGAAGTAGACAAAACTTGATTCGTCTTTGACGATCTGAATGATGCCCTAAGCATGTCGAAAAAGCTGGTTGTTCGCGAACAGCTCGTGTTCGGTTCGTTCGTTAAGTATACGAGCCGAACACAAACACATCTTTAAAGATCAAATTATAAACAAGCCGAACACGAATAGCTCTTTGTTCGCTCGTGTTCGGCTTGTTTTAGCTCGAAAAAAAAAATTATATAACATTTTATATAACAATATGTTACATATATTATTTATATAATAATATATTATATATATTTATGTCTAAGTTTAAATCATAACACCTCATGTGGCAATGCGGTTAGTGTCTTTTTTTGTATATATTTGATCTATGTTCGAATCACACACTTTACATCTATTTTTATCAATTAAAGTTTAACGAGCCAATTTTGAGCAGAACACGAGCCGAACACGAACACGAATATTTAAATCGAGCCGAACACGAACACACCATTCACGAGCCAATTTCGAACACGAGCCGATTTCAAACACGAGCTATTTCGAACGAGCCGAACACGAGCCAAANTCCTTTGATATATTATTTCAAAGGCTGGCATTGAGATAAAACCGATTAAGATTGAAGCTATCGTAAAATATCCGACATTCATTTACTAGTACTTCCATGCATTGACTTCTTTCAACAATATTTTTATCAAGAAACTCAACTCTACTAAAACAACATTGATGGAGCTTCTCAAATCAAATAAAATCAATTGGACAGATGAGCACAGACGAGTTTTGATGCTTTGAAAAAAGAGGTTACTCAAGCCTTTGTGCTAGCTCTTCTGAAAATTAATCAGATTCTTGAGATTAAATGTAAAGTCTCTAATGAGAGAATTGGAGTCGTATTGAGCCAAGATGGGCATCCAATTGCCTTAGTGAAAAATTGAATGATTCTAGATGAAAATATTTCACCTACAATAAGGTCTTTCATGTCGTTATAAAATGTCTTGGGCATTAGCGTCGTTATTTACTGGCCAATGAATTCACGCTCCATATTGATCAACGGGTCCCAAGATTCTTGAACAATCAAAATAATCTAAAGGGTATGCATGCATCCTGCGTTGAATTTCTCTCGGCTTTTTATGATGTGCTCGAGCACAAAATAGAGTCAAAATAAGGTCGCAGTCACCAATTGATCATTATCATGCAATCGAATTTAATTGACTTTGAAGTATTGAAAGATCTGTATGCTATCCATGATGACTTTTAGAATATTTAGATTCATTGTCAGAATAGTCCATGAGAGCAGTATTACACATCTGACAGATATTTGATTTTTAAAACAGGTTGTGCATCTTAAGTTTAGACTAGGAGTTTGTTCTACAATAGTGCCGCAAAAGAAGGATAATAAAGCATTTTGGTAAAACAATTATTTTCTTAGTGAAAGAAAACTTATGTTGGCTTAGATTGGTAGTAGAAGTGAAGAGGTATGTCACACAATGCAAGTTATGTCATTTGGCTAAAACTCAAGAGCAAAATACGGGTCCCTATACTCTGTTGTCTATTCTGGGGCTCCCTTAGATGAATATAAGCATGGAATTCATTATGGATATTTCCCAGAGCCTCCACAATAAAGTATTAGGTTAATGGACCACTTCTCCAAAATGATACATTTTATATCCTATCATAAAACGATGGGAAATTCACAACTTACAGACTTATAGTTCAGAGAAAGAACTCATCTTCATAGTGTGACTAGGACATCATATCAGATAGGGATATAAAAATTATTAAATATTTTTGGAATTATTTAAAGGGAAAGCTAAGTACAAAGCTCCAATTTAGTATAACGGCATAGTCACGGACATATAAACAAACATATGTGATAAATCATACTTCAAAAAATTTCCTTAGGTGCTTTATGGGAAAGAACATCATGCAGTGGGATTTGATCTTTTCTCACGTTGAGTTTGCCTATAACAAATTCACTAGCTATTCCACATGTCACAACCCCTTAAGAGTGTATATGGACAAAATCCTCTCACTACTTTAAAGCTAGTACACCTAATACAAAATCCTCTCACTCTATATTGAGCTTAGCCCTAATGCAAAAGCTAGAGTTAAAGAGATTTAGATGGTAGCAAGAGCAGATGATGACAGAAAATGTCTAAGTTAAATGCTAAATGTTAGAAGTAGGCTAATAAATCCATGAAGATTATGCTATTCAAAGAAGGTAACTTATATTGGATCAGATTAATGAAAGAGATATTTCCTATAAGTTCAGATGGAAAGATCAGATCTAGAGTTGATTGTCTAATCAGGGTTATCAAGAGGATCAATGATAGCATATATGATTGACCTACCGAGCGACTATACTATTATTGCTACCTTCAATATTGTTAATTTGGTGTTGTATTATGAGGATTCAGATAACGTCAAAAATGAAGATGAAGCCCCTCTCACCCAAAGGGAATGGCACAAATGTGGTGGCAGGTGCAAGTGTGGTGGCAGGTGCAAGTGTGGGACTTTTGTCCCAGTCCAAGCAAAGAGAGCCCAATTAGCTCTATTATGCTGCCCAAAGGGTGAGAAAGAGAAGGGGTGGGGTCTACATAGCAATTTAGGCCTTTAATCTACGATATTTAGGAATTTATTAGGGTTAGTTTTATGGCACTAATATAAAATATTTTGTTCTAAGATCGATTACGCACTTTTGCTTAGATTTTATAGCATTAGAAATCTGTTTCTCTTAATCTCTCTCCTTGAGAGATATGAATCATTATTTTCCCTCTATAAGTGGTGCGCCTAGAACTTGTAAAGAATATGTCGTGGCTTCGTTTCGACGTTCGTAGATCTCTGATATCATCATTGACACCTCATCTCAGCTTTTGTCTACAAACAGCTGGCAGCTGCGGTCCAATTTTTCACCCCCGCCAAACCATTACATTTCTTAGATTTTACTACTTAACATCATGGTACAACACTCCCACTTCCTTCTTTGACTCTTTAACACCAACTAGGCTCCAAGACTGGCATCAAGTTCATATCATTTTTCCATAGCATCCAAACAACCAGTTTCCCATCATTATAATGAAGGTCCAAGGACGTTCCACACCATAGAAACAGCAGCAGCTAGCAGATGACTGCAAATTACATTACATGAAGTAACTCTAGCACAATGCAATGCTGGGTAAGGAAAGGTAGAAGCCCTGGCTGGCACCTCCCCTTCACTAAACGGTGAAACCAGCAATTTAGGTTGAATAAATTTGAGCAAAATGAACCAAGACCATAAAGCTTATAACAAGTGGTTCGCACTCTAGAAAAGCCCAGCATCCAGAAAGAAAATAAACAAAAAGAATAACTGGAACATAACAACAACTTGTGGTCCACATCCAACATCCTGATTTTGGAGCACGTAGTCACACCACATGCCATAATCCTTGACAGAGGTCAATTAACCCAGCATCAAGTTACTAATACTCATGTCATGGATATCCACCCTTGGTGTCGTAGCAGTTTGCAAAAAGTTGAAGACAGTCTGCCAGATTCTTGGGAATAAAAGAAAGACAACCAACAAGTATAGTTCTTCAAAGTACACATTGACCATAAACTTTAAACAGTTTTTGTCATTTGTAGTCACATACTCACATCCATGCATATCCAAAAGCAAGCACGACAAGCAGGGTAATAGAAGCATTAATTACCAAAAAAAAGGTAATTTACATTTTCGCACATAAATTAAAGCAGGAAAAACATGAATAATTAATACTTAAACAGTTTGTCAAATGGCCAATTAAGGAAACCAAATAAGAGATCACTATATAATTTTTTAAAAAGAAATGGCTTTGTCAATTATAACAATTTTTGTATGGTCTAATTGGTTCATTTTGCAAGTCATTAACTCAACAGTAAGACAGTAGAGAGCTACCTGGCTAATAACAAACTTTAAGATACCGTTTCTTTCCAATTCAACTAATGCCATATGCGTTAAGCTTGGCATTGCACGATGAAAAGGAAGAGATGCTTCAGGCACGCCCTTGCCTTCCCTCTGCAATTTCAAATGATAGCTGATGTAAACTTCTATTTCATATAGTAACTGTTTGCAGAGAAAGAAATCAAAGTGTTTCCATCACAGCATATAAGCCTTACAAACTGATTTCTAATTCAATCCCACAACTACAGCATTCCAGAGAAAGAAGCCAATGATCATGATTTACTTTTATCAATGATCCAATTTTTTTATCATTAGCTGTTTCATTTAAACAGCATAAGCACTTAACCGATAAGCATCAGATGTATCAAATAGAATGTAAGCGAAAATAATTTTTCTTTATAAAACATCCTTGCTTGATCTTGTGATGTTTTTCATTTATTGTAGCTATTAAAATAAGCCCCAAAAGTGTGTGGCCAATAACCTATCCTATTTACCATAATTCTAAAAACCCTGCCCTATCATGATTTGTTAGAATCTTTCTAAAAATCGCACCATATTCTTGTCCTAGTTGTCCAATATACAATTTGTCATTTTGGATGTTATCACATTTAGTTACAAGCGGAACATTTAGGGAAGTATACTAATAAAACTATAAAGATGTGTTGCTCCTAATAATGGCAGAAGTTGGATAGCTTGCATGAATGGATAGAATCGTAGTAGACTTGTGATCAATTGTGTTGAGACGTCAATAATCAAGAACCAATGAATTAAATACAAGAGCGGAAAATAAGACAATACTAAAATCAAGATTAACAATCAAAAGGAGGGTTTCTATGACATCATTAATAAGAATACACATTTGTGGATTAGGAAAAAAAAAAGCTCACGGATGGAATATTTGAAGGTTAATTGAGGATTGAAGAGCTCTAAAACAAAATACAACATTGGAAGGTAAATAAATTGAAGATTGAAGATCTCTAAAACAAATTATATCTTTAGAAGAACCAAAAGAAAATAAATAAGTTTATTGTACTTAAAAACCTTGATAGTAATGACCACTAAACAAAGCATTAAAATACTTCAACTTCCAAAATTACAATCATCACCATCAATCCTTATATTTTGGTCATTCCTATTGAATATTAATGATGGCTAACAAATATACTTCACTAAGATTTTGAGTCAAATCTAGATAAAAATGAATAACCAGATCAATTTACTGACCAAGAAAACTATTTTAAAACCTAATTTTAAAATTAAATTCGATACAACTAAAAAATAATGGATATGTAAGACTAGTTTGTACATTGCATAAGCAAAGTGTAAATTAGTCCTTTAGTTAGAGTTTCTTAACGAATACAAAAGGTATCAAGTTCAATTCCTATCCCTAACAATTTTTTTACTTGTAATTCGAGTTCAATAAAAAAAATTGAAAGCCGACTAGTGATTGAATCAATTTTGATGTTGGACAAATTCAACTTGAAAGACAGCAATTTTTAGTTAAATTTAATTTAAACACGACAAGATCTGGAACAATTCGCTCTAGCTCAGCACGTTATTAGCCTAAGAAGATATTAAAAATAAGCATTAAACTGAAAGATGGGATGAATATTGTATTTGTTAAAAATGCAACATAATATACTATAAGTGTAAGTTTACATTGAATTCAAAAGGAATTTTAGAGAAACACATAACAATCTTGGAGGATGAATAGGCAGCCATTAAGATCATGGAAGCAACTAAAATGAAAGATCCAGTTACTCCAACATTGTCCTCAAAACTCAAGGGGTCAAATAAAGTTGGCATAAACTCAAAATCAAGAAAATGAGATGATATAATGGAGCATTTATTTAGATTTGAAGGATTATATTAAGGATCCGTTTGGGGCGGCTTATTTGGTGCGGTGGCGTTTTGAAAACGCATCTGGCCTGGTTAGGTAAGGCAGCTTATGTGTTTTCAAAATGCTGAAAACAGCATTTTCACACCGCATCTATCTAGGTGTGGTGGCAGCTTTCTAGCAGCGGTCTGGCTTTTCCAAAAAAATAAAAATTTGTAAGTCACTGCACCTAGCTTATCAGCAGATTATTCAATAAATTGCAGCTGCCCCAAGCAGACCCTAAATTAATACTTCTGACATATTGAACTACATCATGGCACAGTTTAAAACAATTTAGAATCACGAGAAAACAATAGTTTGTCACTATATGTTTTAGTTTGATGATTTAGAATCTTTTGGCATTATATAGTACAAGTTCCTTTAATTTTTATGATATTTTACTTTTACAAAAGTCAAGATTTTTATGATGGCAGCCTGCATTAGTTATGTCTTCTTAATCACGTACTTTGTGAGATAAGAATGAGAAGTTTTCGTTTTGCAATCTTTGTTAAACCAACAAAATAATTTTTTTCTCAGAAAACTCCATTAGAAAGTTTTTAGCAATCTTCAACCTTCTTCGAGGGGCCTTAAGATGAAGATGATAATCCTCTTCAAACTGATTCAAAGATCAATACCCCAATCTGCGTCATATTTCATGTTTCGCCTCATCATATTGACCAAATTAGAGCTGCCAGGAGTAGCTACATCTATATCCCACAATCAAAAGGGAGAAGATTCTTTGTCTTATTTGCCAGCCCATGGACCTAAAAATATCGGAGAGTTGGTCTCTGATTGTGAACAGAGGAATATCAACTTAAGCTGCACTGATTCTATAATGATTGGTGAATTACAAGAAGCTTAAAAAGTGAATAGGAAAACCTTTTTTTCTTTGCAAGGAATGAGTTATGCGGCAGTTAGAAGACAAGATTAAAGCATGGCACCGTATACTATCAAACTGTTTGGTCAGTACTCTAGATTTAACTATAAATCACAGCACAAGTATTGAAACATTAGCCCTTATAAACAGAACTCATTGGCAAGATAGAAAATGCTACCAAGGTAATGATTACAGAGAACCAAAAACTTCATGCTTCATCGAACTTGGAGAAATTTGAATATAAAATAAAGTGAAGTTGTGTTCATTCTTAGAAAGGATGACTACCAACCATTATAAACTTGATTTAAACCTTCCTTTAAATTTCAACAACGGAAACAGTAAGATTCTTGGCACTGTTGAAAATATTCCCCACTTTCTAACATTTATTTTTCAAACTTGCTATATTTGCCATTAGGAGCATGTCTATCAAACATCACAAAAAGAGAGCAATTATAATAAAAGGAAAATGATGACCACACCAAACAAAAAATAATAATAAGCAACGTCCATAAAGAATTAAATCAACAAATTATTTTATTTTCCTATTTAAAATTTGAAGCGTTAAAGCCGAGCTATAAGGAAGAAGTACAAGTAGGTGTGAACGTTATGGCATTTGAACCATCCGGTAAGTTTATAGAGACACAATTAGCAAGAACTTGGTGCAATCTAAAAAGCTAAAAAAGGAGAATTTGTGATTTAAAAAATAAGAAGATAGTTGCGAAACACCAAAAGCTGACATTCAAAGAAATTTGCAAAAAAAAAAACACTAGTTTTTATCACACACAATCAAGCTTTCATTCACCTGAAGGGTCCATACACCCTTTGGTCCACGAAAATCTGGTATGCCGCAAGCTGTTGATATCCCAGCACCCGTAAATGCCACCAAATGCTTGCTCTGGAAACTCAATGAATAAGAAGTTACAAAAGCAATAGTGGATACTAAATTTCTCATCTCTTTAATTTCAAGATAAAATTTAAAAGATAAAGTTTTGATTTTTGATATTTCTAACCTTCTTTATTATCATGGCCAGCTCTTCAATCTGCAGCTCGCAAACACAAAAGTAATATATTATATTGCACTTGGTAAACAGTAAGAAAATTCATTTATCGTTTGACCAAAAAGTTCAGCAATTCAAGAGAAATTAGATTCTAGTTACCCCCACCAATCACCTTATCCAGAGGATAACTGAAAGCTAAAAAAATTAGAAAGACTTGCAACTATAAGCATAACTTCTAACAAGGGCAATCTGATAACACAAAAATAATGTCAATCATCAGTTTCAACAATTTGAGGTGTTAAGTGATGTTTCAACAGCTTGTTGCCTTAATAGTTTCAAATGTATGAATATTTTTTAAGGAAAGGAAACAAATTAATAAAAAAATATGCAAACATATTATAAGAGTAAGATTAAATTTTGAAAAAAAAAAGGAAAAAAACAAAGGAGTAAAACTCACCAATTGAACGGGCTAAACAAAAAACAAGACTAAAGTCGAGATGGATAGAACATTGGCATAAGTTATGCTAACACTATGCCAAATACAATGTGGCTTAGAAGTTCGATTCAAATACATTTTTCTGTTGGCACTTGTGGACAAAAATTCATGCCACATTTTTTACTACCATGATAGCACGAACTTTTGCCAGGTCAACAGAGTTCTCATCTTATATCCCAACGTCTCTCCAATAAGATATCATAAAAAAAGTAATATGTAACAATTTCTTTCTTATTATGATTCCCTCTCGTGATGAAACTCTAATGGATAGGAGACATGTGAAAATATAACATATGGATAGCTATATTGATGGGAACAAACTCCACAAACTGAATACAAACAAGCATTTAGATATATGAAGGAAGTCAGTTTTGAATCAACTTTATCAACGAAGAAGAAAGCTAAAAACGTTATAGCTATGAATTGATGGGAGGGTTGATCTTAACTTAAGCAAAGCAATGTGCAATGGCCGTATAAAATAATTTCATCTCAAAACCACATGTGTCACCATGTTTAATTTAAAATCAACTCCACCGCACATTTCCTTATGCGAAGGTAGTAAACATACTCGTTATACCATAAAAATTGATTTTCTGCTCGACTTAAGGTTAANGACCACATGTTTCACCATGTTTAATTTAAAATCAACTCCACCGCACTTTTCCTTATGCGAAGGTAGTAAACATACTCGTTATACCATAAAAATTGATTTTCTGCTCGACTTAAGGTTAAAATCAAAGATATTTCATCTAACTAGGCCTTACTTTCCTTTGAAGAACGACGGGAGGGTCGAAAACCTCGGACAGCCCAACGACGCCAACGTCTTCTCTGTAAGATAACTTCTGGGCATAACCCAGAGACATTGCTGAGGTGCTATTCCTCGCCCCCTAGGAATTTAGACCGTCGAAACCCTCTCTACCTTCCCCTTCCCCCCAAAACAGGGAAACAAATTCGAGGGTTTCCTGCAAATACCGCGGGACTCCTCCGTTCAAAGCCTTCGATCCTGCCGCTAATGTAAAGCTCGCAGGAGAATAGTGTTTCGTCGCTCCTCCTGAATGCTTCAGGGATCAAAAAAACCATCTATTTTTGGCAGTTAGAAAGGAGTCACAAGCCTGGGGGTGGGTGACTTGATCTCCGGAGATNACCGCTAATGTAAAGCTCGCAGGAGAATAGTGTTTCGTCGCTCCTTCTGAATGCTTCAGGGATCGAAAAAACCATCTATTTTTGGCAGTTAGAAAGGAGTCACAAGCCTGGGGGTGGGTGACTTGATCTCCGGAGATGGCCCTTTGTTGGAGAAGGATGATAGGGGATCATGGCTGGGTTGTGGAAGAGCTGGGCTTGTTGGATTTCTCAGAGCACAGGGAAAGTTCAGAGGAATTGGAGACACATATGCACGTACGGGATGAAGGGGTTCATTAATATATGACGATCCTATGATAGACATCGTACTCCATGGCCAAGTCCATGTCTGCGCCGAATCCGTTCCAGACGTTTGGGAGAAAAAAATATTAGGATATGTTTTAATTGAAATTATATTTGAATATTTTGCTATTAATTAAATNAAAAAAATTGAAAGCCGACTAGTGATTGAATCAATTTTGATGTTGGACAAATTCAACTTGAAAGACAGCAATTTTTAGTTAAATTTAATTTAAACACGACAAGATCTGGAACAATTCGCTCTAGCTCAGCACGTTATTAGCCTAAGAAGATATTAAAAATAAGCATTAAATTGAAAGATGGGATGAATATTGTATTTGTAAAAAATGCAACATAATATACTATAAGTGTAAGTTTACATCGAATTCAAAAGGAATTTTAGAGAAACACATAACAATCTTGGAGGATGAATAGGCAGCCATTAAGATCATGGANGTTAATTAAATAGGCTAAGAGTTTTTTTGGAATTTTTTAAAATTATTTTATTATTTTTGTTAGATGTATTTTTATGAATTTTTTTATTTTTAAAAAGTTAACTTGTAAGTTGTAAACACTCGAAAATAATATTTATATGTAGAGTTGCAACTCTAATATCGCTTGATTAATATTGGATCGTCTTTGTTCAAATTAATAAATAAACTTAGTATCTTTTATGATTGAAAGTTTAAATAAATCGAAGTTGAACATAGTATAACTCATTTATCAATGTTCGTAGATAAGTTTATTTGTTGTTCAACAAGTAGCTTGTTAAATACTTTTGATACGTTGTTGAAGAATTTTCATAATCTTGCATGAATATTGAGGCATGACACAAATTTAGAAGTAATTTTTTAGTAATAAGCATTCAGGTTTTGTTTGGGGTAGTTGCAACTGTTTAAATAAACAACTATGAAACAGCTGCAAAAGAAACTGTTTTTCAAAAGACTATGATGATTACAAACACCACACTAAAAGCAACTTTCCACCATAGAACTTTCTAAAAATCAAAAGGAAGTAGTTCCCTAAACAGAACCGTTGTGACGGTTTGAAAAGCAAATCAGACAGGAAATTGTTTCAAATTGGCTCTCAAACTTTTTATTAAAAATCATCCAAAACTTCAATATCAGTTAACTTATTGTCAAACTAATCAGCTCTTCGGGGTGGACACAATGATATTAAAATTGGTCTAATTTGAGTCAAATCAAGCATTGGTCAAGTTGTTAATCCATTTTTAAAATTTTCAGTGCATAATTAGATAGTCAAACGAATTTCAAACTTAACATGCTTATAGTCGTACCAAGCGTCTCGACAAGACGAGTCCAACGAGCCCAACATCACTCCATTTTGATATCATTAAGTTACTTTAAATGCTCACAAAAAACATCATTCAATTAAGAGAATCTCTTTATGTCGTTTGATCAAAGCGGTATGAATTCTCTTTTTTTTTTTTAAATATGCTCCATATAAAGAGTCATGCCCCCCTCTCTTGAGAGGAGACATAGACCATGAGCTAGAGGAGGACCGGAGATTGGAGGAGTTAAAGCCCAGTATCATTTTTGCACCGAAGATCTGGTGACAACCACTCCCGATCATTGTACAATGAATATTATACCTTAAATAATTATATACTCCTTTCTCAGCTTTGAGGCAAGAACCTAAACATGTAATCACCAATTCGTATTTGATTGTTCTAACTGAGCCATGCCCCGTGTTTTTTTACTTTTCTGGGTTTTAAGTGTGTGTTGGCTTCTCGTACAATACTAAGATTATAATTCATTGCTCCACCATCGCAAATCTTCTAACACTTATTAGTTTGTTGATGTTT
The DNA here is from genome assembly GCA_002079205.1 of Phalaenopsis hybrid cultivar. Lineage (NCBI taxonomy): Eukaryota > Viridiplantae > Streptophyta > Magnoliopsida > Asparagales > Orchidaceae > Phalaenopsis > Phalaenopsis hybrid cultivar. Next base: position 358,531 of record JXCR01141925.1, read on the forward strand.
GCGGGAAGGATAATCTCACTATTAAAGTACTCGTGAGACTTATTGTATGGCCGCCAAACACAACACTCTCTACAATGGAGCATCTCGCTCCAATTAATCATTTCAAGGGCCAATTATAGAGCAAAGGGCATCGACCTTCGCATCTTTCCACTCTGGAAGGCATTATTTGCTGGCAAGGGCACCTTAAACCATCTCTAGAAGATCAAGTATACAGGATGGAGAAGTCTTAATTAAAGATTCTCTGGCTCTTACACAAACCTCAACAATCAGTGCCCGCACAACCATATGAAGCTTACTCACCACTAGTTCAACAACCAACGATAAATGAACTACTCGAACATACTTGTATTGCGCCTCTCTGCTATAAAACCTTACCCTGTTGGGTTGAGACTTTTTCGATGCTAAAAGTTCCACCCATTCATCTCGTACAACTCACCTGACACTACCACATTTACTGTCGCTCCTATGATGTCATTTATGATAAGTTGCACCTGATATGAGAACAGTTCCCTTTAGGGTATAGGAATCACTTCATCAGTTATCGCAACTTTCAATGATTTTCTCCTAGACAAGGTAGTCTTCCAACATCCCAATCCCAACAGGTTTCAAGCTCCGAAACATTGACTCTTACAAGGGGGTAACTGACCCCTACGAGCACTAAGATAATTATCAAACTATCATGCACATTAAATATGTCTTTGACGTGCTTCTCTCTTGAGTATTCTTTGTTCCTCCAAAAGTCAAGCTGCACCAATTTCTACTCTTTCTCGGGGACACTATTAATACCTTTAACGAGCCTACCAAATTGTTGGTGGAGTTGTTCATCACAAACCTAAATAATCATCAATGATTCGTCCCACCTCTCGAGAATTCTTCAAAATGAGGCAGAATCACTAAAACACCACTTTCATATTTTCTCAACCAAATCTCATCAGATCCCAGTGTGAATTCTAAATTGTTGAGTGGAGTTTTTATTTAAGGGCTTCTCCTTTGAACTTTCTACTCTTCATTTTTGCGGGAGACAGTCTGATATTAGGTCGATCCTGTCCATCGCATCGAAGTTTATATCATTGGAGATGATGCCTTTCAAAGCTCATAACAAAGAAAGCCCAAATCATGAACTCCATCCTCGGTCTGCAAACCAGTGTTGTGAGCCTCGATCTAAAAAGAAATATACACAACTCAACACATTGTGTGCCAAAATTTTGATGGTCATTGAAGATTAAGAGACTGTCAAGTGGCATCACCTTATGAACCCTAATTAGAGAAATCGTGGACAGTATTTTTGCTTTCACCAGAATCGTTGTCACACGGCTGAAGCATGTAAAACAACTCAAGGAAATTTTTGAAAGATAAATTCAACAAGGGTGCTCAAGTCGGTTTGTGCAAGAAAAGCCTGCCAATACAGGCAACTCTCTCGTTGCAGAGCAACAAAAGCATAAGCAATTGTGTGAGGTCACCAAGTAATTGGCAAAATTCAAACATTGTCAGAGGGTCATTATTGTCTGACCAAGTCTTTATCACTAAATGTAGAGAACCATAAAAAAAAAAACACACTTCAAGTTCATCACATTTAATGGTTCTGACTTAGGAGTCCAAGTCTCCCATCAATGCCCTCTTATCATCAACATAAGGATTGGTGAACCGTGCTACAAAATATGAAGAGGGTCATACTTGATAATGACATCTTCGTCAATGTCACATTTTACTCCACATTCGTTACTTTATTGTTGACTATAGATAAACTTCATCCTGCATTTGGTGCATTATATGGGTTCAATAATCTACCCATAAGAGTAGGAGGAATGATAAATCTCCCAATTGTGATAGGAGAATCACCCCAATAAGTGACTCACTCCATCTTATTCATCATTTTTAGGTCAGAATTGGTGTACACCTCGACTTTAAGAAGCCTCTACAATTCATCCTCGACATCATTACTTTTGTGCCACACCTCAAGCTGAAGTTCTCAACCTCTGCATGGTTCAATGTCATGCATGGAGATTAACATAAAACATAATTATGCTACATTATGCAAGCCCAACCATGTTGTGACATCGAACATCTAAAACTTTGATCCCTGAGATAAGGATGTATCTCAACGAACTTCCACCGTGGAAGGCTTCCATGTCCTGCTCTCAAGTGACAATCATTCACAAATGGCGCGGTTTGGTTCTTTGCTCTCTGAAAAGCAGAGGTCAGAATATGTTGATCTTATACAAAGAAGCTAAAACATCTTAGCATGGTCCCCCCTAATATGCCTTGAGTCGATCTAAAGATAATCATGCACTCTTTAAAGGTGAATCCATCCTTTAAGTCTATCATTTATAAGAAGCACAACTTCACCGTGGATTGTCTACAAGCCATCAAACATGAAGTCAAAAAGTTTATAGACGTAAGGTTCGTACGAGATGTACACCACCCTGCATGGTTGACAAATGTCATCATAGTTAAGAATCCTAAATAAGCTCTAATGATGTGCGTCAACAACTCTGATCTCAATAAGGCATGCCTGAAGGGTGACTTTCCCCTCCCACTTATAAAGCAACTTGTTGATGCAACATCAGGAAATCATATGCTCAATTTCTTGGATGCATGCTCAAGATACAATTGCGTAAAGATGAATATGAGACACGAAGAGACCACCTCCTTCCGAATAGACATTGCTCTAAATTGATATTAGATCATGTCATTTTGTTAAAGAAAACTGGTGCAACATATCAACACATCATGCATAAGGTTTTCAGAAATATCATCAGACACACAATAAATGTATATGTCGGCAATATGCTATTAAAAAGTTTGAAAGAATGTCAACACATATCTCATCTAGATGAGTGCTTTCAAATTCATCGTCGTTGAAACATGTGCTTAACCAAGCTAAATGTGCATTTAGAGTCACATTAGAGAATTTTATGGAATTCATGGACACTAACTGTGGATTTGAGGTAAACCCAGAGAAGGTAAAGGTGTTGAGAGGCAATGTGCCTCGAGGAACGTCAAGGAAGTGCAGAGGTTGAACTATTACATGAACGTCCTATCTCAATTCTTGGCTCTCTTTGGAGATAAGTACCTATTACTCTTTAATGTATCGAGAGGTGCTCAAAATGTCTGTTTTTAGTGGAATAAAGAATGTCAATCCAATTTTAGCAACTCAATACATATTTAGCCTCATGACCCCTCTTTTCAAAGCTCTTCCAATGGGTTTTATTGTCATTAACCTGGTTTTTTCATCTTACACGTTGAAATGTGTTATGGTTAGGGAGGAAAACTTTGTCCAATGATTCGTCTACTACATCAACAAGAATTTCTTCTGTACAGATAATTGGTACACATTGTTATACTAGATTGAGCTAGCCTTAATAATATCAACAATAAGATCCTTTTCGTACTTTCAAGCCTACGCAATCGACTTCTGTATGTATCTCCCTTTGAAGGCTATCCTACAAAGGCCAGAAGCTACGATGATATTAGTTAAATGGTAGTAGAGTTGGGAGAGTTCGACATTCATTGCATATCCCAACCAAACATCAGATCACTAGTTCTGACTGACATTGTGATGAAGTGCACTTCGCCTACCTTTGATGAGTTACCTCTTTCTCACCCGGTGTCGCCTTAGTGTACCTTATATATGGACAAAACATTTGTATGCTTTGTAGATAGTGCTAAAATATTGATCATCTCTCTGAAGCGGGGTATATTGATGTACACACTCTGCCTCAAATTTTTAACTACAACAATGATGCCGAATCGAAACCCTCGTTGTCAACTTAGGTAATAATTCGTGCAGTCGAGCTGAAGAGTCATTTTGGATGAAACTGATCACCTCTTTCCTCTGAGATGAAACATTCATGATGTTATTGCTTTAGTTTGCTTATGTCTTGTGTTCAACAACTTCATCACCATTTAGGATAAACTATATAAGAAAATATTTGCGAGCTCATGCCTCAAATGCCTTCTATCATCTAAAGCCAATTACACTCTATGTAAGGTACATTTCAGGATATACAGAAGCACCTATGTGGTCAAGCTCTCACCTTTAAGATATCGAGACAAATATTTACTGGATCGCAATCAAGCAAGATGCAATGGATTTCGTATAACAATGCAAAAGTTGTCAAGTACACTCCAATCTTGCCCATACGCCACTAGTAGAACTGACATTCCTTATGAGCCCCTAACCTTTCGCCCAATGCGGGTGAACCTCATTGAACCATTTCTGATAGTTACCAGATAATGCAAGTTCATCTTCTTAGCTACCAACTACTTCACTCATCGGATTGAAGTTGAGTCACTTTCCAAGATCATTAAATTCAAGCCAAGTAGGTTGTTTGAAAGTATATTGTCCATCGCTTCGGTCTCCCTGTGAAGACTATCACCGACAATAAAACATAATTCTTCAGGATAGTCTTCATATCTTTCTGCAAGGGATCTTCATATCCAACAGATGCATACTGCCGTAGCAAACCCTCAAATGAACGTGCAAAGAAAAGAGACAATTCTGACCATGCTCATTGGGTGTCATGCGATACATCATTTTTTTCTCCAAGAAACACGAGCCAAAATGACAATGTGCGAGATTTGAATCCACGACCTCATAGTGAAAAACTAACACGCAACTACAACCATTATATCATGAATAAAAACTTGGTTCAAACCCTTAACTTTTTGATGAAAAATATTGTCGAATTTCTTGATTTATTGAATTTTAATAAGAAAAACTGAGTATTGGATGGCTGACTGAGCTGACTAGACATTTTCCTGCATCAAATAATTATACCACGAAAAAAATAATGAGAAATTATTATGGCTGTCATTNAGCTTATTTGGTGCGGTGGCGTTTTGAAAACGCATCTGGCCTGGTTGGGTAAACTGCGTTTTGGCAGTTTATGTGTTTTCAAAATGCTGAAAACAGCATTTTCACACCGCACCTATCTAGGTGTGGTGACAACTTTCTAGCAGCGGTCTGGCTTTTCCAAAAAAATAAAAATTTGTAATAGTCACCGCACCTAGCTTATCAGCAGATTATTCAATAAATTGCAGCTGCCCCAAACAGACCCTAAATTAATACTTCTGACATATTGAACTACATCATGGCACAGTTTAAAACAATTTAGAATCACGAGAAAACAATAGTTTGTTGCTATATGTTTTAGTTTGATGATTTAGAATCTTTTGTCATTATATAGTACAAGTTCCTTTAATTTTTATGATATTTTACTTTTACAAAAGTCAAGATTTTTATGATGGCAGCCTGCATTAGTTATGTCTTCTTAATCACGTACTTTGTGAGATAAGAATGAGAAGTTTTCGTTTTGCAATCTTTGTTAAACCAACAAAATAATTTTTTTCTCAGAAAACTCCATTAGAAAGTTTTTAGCAATCTTCAACCTTCTTCGAGGGGCCTTAAGATGAAGATGATAATCCTCTTCAAACTGATTCAAAGATCAATACCCCAATCTGCGTCATATTTCATGTTTCGCCTCATCATATTGACCAAATTAGAGCTGCCAGGAGTAGCTACATCTATATCCCACAATCAAAAGGGAGAAGATTCTTTGTCTTATTTGCCAGCCCATGGACCTAAAAATATCGGAGAGTTGGTCTCTGATTGTGAACAGAGGAATATCAACTTAAGCTGCACTGATTCTATAATGATTGGTGAATTACAAGAAGCTTAAAAAGTGAATAGGAAAACCTTTTTTTCTTTGCAAGGAATGAGTTATGCGGCAGTTAGAAGACAAGATTAAAGCATGGCACCGTATACTATCAAACTGTTTGGTCAGTACTCTAGATTTAACTATAAATCACAGCACAAGTATTGAAACATTAGCCCTTATAAACAGAACTCATTGGCAAGATAGAAAATGCTACCAAGGTAATGATTACAGAGAACCAAAAACTTCATGCTTCATCGAACTTGGAGAAATTTGAATATAAAATAAAGTGAAGTTGTGTTCATTCTTAGAAAGGATGACTACCAACCATTATAAACTTGATTTAAACCTTCCTTTAAATTTCAACAACGGAAACAGTAAGATTCTTGGCACTGTTGAAAATATTCCCCACTTTCTAACATTTATTTTTCAAACTTGCTATATTTGCCATTAGGAGCATGTCTATCAAACATCACAAAAAGAGAGCAATTATAATAAAAGGAAAATGATGACCACACCAAACAAAAAATAATAATAAGCAACGTCCATAAAGAATTAAATCAACAAATTATTTTATTTTCCTATTTAAAATTTGAAGCGTTAAAGCCGAGCTTTAAGAAAGAAGTACAAGTAGGTGTGAACGTTATGGCATTTGAACCATCCGGTTAGTTTATAGAGACACAATTAGCAAGAACTTGGTGCAATCTAAAAAGCTAAAAAAGGAGAATTTGTGATATAANATAAGGAAGAAGTACAAGTAGGTGTGAACGTTATGGCATTTGAACCATCCGGTAAGTTTATAGAGACACAATTAGCAAGAACTTGGTGCAATCTAAAAAGCTAAAAAAGGAGAATTTGTGATATAAAAAATAAGAAGATAGTTGCGAAACACCAAAAGCTGACATTCAAAGAAATTTGCAAAAAAAAAAACACTAGTTTTTATCACACACAATCAAGCTTTCATTCACCTGAAGGGTCCATACACCCTTTGGTCNCACTAGTTTTTATCACACACAATCAAGCTTTCATTCACCTGAAGGGTCCATACACCCTTTGGTCCACGAAAATCTGGTATGCCGCAAGCTGTTGATATCCCAGCACCCGTAAATGCCACCAAATGCTTGCTCTGGAAACTCAATGAATAAGAAGTTACAAAAGCAATAGTGGATACTAAATTTCTCATCTCTTTAATTTCAAGATAAAATTTAAAAGATAAAGTTTTGATTCTTGATATTTCTAACCTTCTTTATTATCATGGCCAGCTCTTCAATCTGCAGCTCGCAAACACAAAAATAATATATTATATTGCACTTGGTAAACAGTAAGAAAATTCATTTATCGTTTGACCAAAAAGTTCAGCAATTCAAGAGAAATTAGATTCTAGTTACCCCCACCAATCACCTTATCCAGAGGATAACTGAAAGCTAAAAAAATTAGAAAGACTTGCAAGTATAAGCATAACTTCTAACAAGGGCAATCTGATAACACAAAAATAATGTCAATCATCAGTTTCAACAATTTGAGGTGTTAAGTGATGTTTCAACAGCTTGTTGCCTTAATAGTTTCAAATGTATGAATATTTTTTAAGGAAAGGAAACAAATTAATAAAAAAATATGCAAACAGATAATAAGAGTAAGATTAAATTTTGAAAAAAAAAGGAAAAAAACAAAGGAGTAAAACTCACCAATTGAACGGGGTAAACAAAAAACAAGACTAAAGTCGAGATGGATAGAACATTGGCATAAGTTATGCTAACACTATGCCAAATACAATGTGGCTTAGAAGTTCGATTCAAATACATTTTTCTGTTGGCACTTGTGGACAAAAATTCATGCCACATTTTTACTACCATGATAGCACGAACTTTTGCCAGGTCAACAGAGTTCTCATCTTATATCCCAACGTCTCTCCACTAAAATATCATAAAAAAAAGTAATATGTAACAATTTCTTTCTTATTATGATTCCCTCTCGTGATGAAACTCTAATGGATAGGAGACTTGTGAAAATATAACATATGGATAGCTATATTGATGGGAACAAACTCCACAAACTGAATACAAACAAGCATTTAGATATATGAAGGAAGTCAGTTTTGAATCAACTTTATCAACGAAGAAGAAAGCTAAAAACGTTATAGCTATGAATTGATGGGAGGGTTGATCTTAACTTAAGCAAAGCAATGTGCAATGGCCGTATAAAATAATTTCATCTCAAGACCACATGTGTCACCATGTTTAATTTAAAATCAACTCCACCGCACATTTCCTTATGCGAAGGTAGTAAACATACTCGTTATACCATAAAAATTGATTTTCTGCTCGACTTAAGGTTAAAATCAAAGATATTTCATCTAACTAGGCCTTACTTTCCTTTGAAGAACGACGGGAGGGTCGAAAACCTCGGACAGCCCAACGACGCCAACGTCTTCTCTGTAAGATAACTTCTGGGCATAACCCAGAGACATTGCTGAGGTGCTATTCCTCGCCCCCTAGGAATTTAGACCGTCGAAACCCTCTCTACCTTCCCCTTCCCCCCAAAACAGGGAAACAAATTCGAGGGTTTCCTGCAAATACCGCGGGACTCCTCCGTTCAAAGCCTTCGATCCTACCGCTAATGTAAAGCTCGCAGGAGAATAGTGTTTCGTCGCTCCTTCTGAATGCTTCAGGGATCGAAAAAACCATCTATTTTTGGCAGTTAGAAAGGAGTCACAAGCCTGGGGGTGGGTGACTTGATCTCCGGAGATGGCCCTTTGTTGGAGAAGGATGATAGGGGATCATGGCTGGGTTGTGGAAGAGCTGGGCTTGTTGGATTTCTCAGAGCACAGGGAAAGTTCAGAGGAATTGGAGACACATATGCACGTACGGGATGAAGGGGTTCATTAATATATGACGATCCTATGATAGACATCGTACTCCATGGCCAAGTCCATGTCTGCGCCGAATCCGTTCCAGACGTTTGGGAGAAAAAAATATTAGGATATGTTTTAATTGAAATTATATTTGAATATTTTGCTATTAATTAAATAGGCTAAGAGTTTATTTGGGATTTTTTTAAATTATTTTATTATTTTTGTTAGATGTATTTTTATGAATTTTTTTATTTTAAAAAGTTAACTTGTAAGTTGTAAACACTCGAAAATAATATTTATATGTAGAGTTGCAACTCTAATACCGCTTGATTAATATTGGATCATCTTTGTTCAAATTAATAAACAAACTTAGTATCTTTTATGATTGAAAGTTTAAATACATCTAAGTTGAACATAGTATAACTCATTTATCAATGTTCACAGATAAGTTTATTTGTTGTTCAACAAGTAGTTTGTTAAATATTCTTGATACGTTGTTGAAGAATTTTCATAATCTTGCATGAATATTGAGGCATAACACAAATTTAGAGGTAATTTTTTAGTAATAAACATTCAGGTTTTATTTGGGGTAGTTGTAACTGTTTAAATAAACAACTATGAAACAGTTGCAAAAGAAACTGTTTTTCAAAAAACTATGATGATTACAAACACCACATTAAAAGCAACTTTCCACCATAGAACTTTCTAAAAATCAAAAGGAAGTAGTTCCCTAAACAGAACCGTTGTCACGGTTTGAAAAGCAAATCAGACAGGAAATTGTTTTAAATTGGCTCTCAAACTTTTTAATAAAAATCATCCAAAACTTCAATATCAGTTAACTTATTATCATATTAATCAGCTCTTCGGGGCGGACACAATGATATTAAAATTGGTCTAATTTGAGTCAAATCAAGCATAGGTCAAGTTGTTAATCCATTTTTAAAGTTTTCAATGCATAATTAGAGAGTTAAATGAATTTCAAACTTGACATGCTTATAGTCATGCCAAGCTTCTCGACAAGACGAGTCCAACAAGCCTAATATCACTCCATTTTGATATCATTAAGTTATATAAATAGAGTCATGCCCCTCTCTTGAGAGGAGACATAGACCATGAGCTGGAGGAGGACCGGAGATTGGAGGAGTTAAAGCCCAGCATCATTTTTTCACCGAAGATCTGGTGACAACCAGTCCCGATCATTGTACAATGAACATTATACCTTAAAGAATTGTATACTCCTTTCCCAGCTTTGAGGCAATAACCTAAACGTGTAATCACCAATTCGTATTTGATTGTTCTAACCGAGCCATGCCCCGTGTTTTTTTACTTTTATGGGTTTTAAGTGTGTGTTGGATTCTCGTACAATACTAAAATTATAATTCATTGCTCCACCATCACAAATCTTCTAACACTTATTAGTTTGTCGATGTTTGTGGGAAGGATAATCTCACTATTAAAGTACTCGTGAGACTTACTGTATGGCCGCCAAACGCAATACTCTCTACAATGGAGCATCTCGCTCCAATTAATCATTTCAAGGGCCAATTACAGAGCAAAGGGCGTCGACCTTCGCATCTTTCCACTATGGAAGGCATTCTTTGCTAGCAAGGGCACCTTAAACCATCTCTAGAAGATCAAGTATACAGGAAGGAGAAGTTTTAATTAAAGATTCTCTGACTCTTACGCAAACCTCAACAGTCAGTGCCCGCACAACCATATGAAGCTTACTCACCACTAGCTCAACAACCAACGATAAATGACCTACTCGAACATACTTGTATTGTGCCTCCCTGCTATAAAAACTTACCTTGTTGGGCTGAGACTTTCTCGATGCTAAAAGTTCCTCCCATTCATCTCATACAGCTCACCTGACACTACCCCATTTACCGTCGCTCCTATGATGTCATCTATGATAAGCTGCAACGCCTGATCTGAGAATAGTTCCCTTTAGGGTATAAGAATCACTTCATCGATTATCAAAACTTCCAATAATTTTTTTCTAGACAAGGCAGTTTTCCAACATCCCAATCCCAACAGAATTCAAGCTCTGAAGCATCGACTCTTACAAGGGGGTAACTGACCCCTACGAGCACTAAGATAATTATAAAACTATCATGCACATTAAAAATGTCTTTGACGTGCTTCTCTCTTGAGTATTCTTTGTTCCTCTCATGAGTCAAGCTTGCACCAATTTCTACTCTTTCTCGGGGACACTATTAATACCTTTAACGAGCCTACCAAATTGCTGGCGGAGTTGTTCATCACAAACCAAATAATCATCAAAGATTCGTCCCACCTCTCGAGAATTCAAAAAAATGAGGGAGAATCACTAAAACACTACTTTCATATTTTCTCAACCAAAGCTCGTCAGATCCCAGTCTGAATTCTAAATTGTTGAGTGGAGTTTTTCTTTGAGGGCTTCTCCTTTGAACTTTCTACTCTTTATTTATGCGGGAGACAGTCTGATATTAGGTTGATCTTGTCCATCGCATCGAAGTTTATATCATTGGAGATGATGTCATTCAAAGCTCATAACAAAGAAAGCCCAAATCATGACCTCCATCCTCGATCTGCAAATCGTTGTTGTGAGTCTCGACCTAAAAAGAAATATACACAACTCAACACATTGTGTGCAAAAAAATTGATGGTCATTGAAGATTAAGAGACCGTCAAGTGGCATCACCTTATGGACCCTAATTAGAGAAATCATGGACAGTATTTTTGCTTTCACCAGAATCGTTGTCACACCACTGAAGCATGTAAAATAACTCAAGGAAAATTTTGAAAGATCAATTCAACAAGGGTACTCAGGTCGATTTGTGCAAGAAAAGCCTGCCAATACAGAAAACTCTCTCATTGCGGAGCAACAAAAGCATGAGCAATTGTGTGAGGTCACCAAGTAACTGGCAAAATTCAAACATTGCCAGAGGGTCATTATTGTCTGACCAAGTCTTTATCACTACATGTAGAGAACCATAAAAAAAAATCACGCTTCAAGTCCATCACATTTAACGATTTTGACTTAGAAGGAGTCCAAGTTTCCCATCAATGCCCTCTTATCATCAACATAAGGATTGGTGAACCATGCTACAATATGAAGAGGGTCATACTTGATAATGACATCTTCGTCAATGTCACATTTTACTCCACATTTGTTACTTTACTGTTGGCTATGGAGAAACTTCATCCTGCATTTGGTGCATTATATGGGTTCAATAATCGACCCATAAGAGTAGGAGGAATGACAAATCTCCCAATTGTGATTGGAGAATCACCCCAATAAGTGACTCACTCCATCTTATTCATCATTTTCAGGTCAGAATTGGTGTACACCTCCACTTTAAGAGGCCTCTACAATTCATCCCCGACATCATTACTTTTGTGTTACACCTCAAGCTAAAGTTCTCAACCTCTGCATGGTTCAATGTCATGCATGGAGATTAACATAAAACATAATTATGCTACATTAGGAAAGCCCAACCATGTTGTGACATCAAACATCTAAAAATTTGATCCCTGAGATAAGGATGTATCTCAACGAACTTCCAACGTGGAAGGCTTCCATGTCCTGCTCTCGAGTGACAATCATTCACAAATGGCGTGGTTTAGTTCTTTGCTCTCTGATAAGCAGAGGTCGGAATATGTTGATCTTATACAAAGAAACTAAAACATCTTAGCATGGTCCCCCCTAATATGCCTTGAGTCGATCTAAAGATAATCATGCACTCTTTAAAGATGAATCCGTCCTTCAAGGCTATCATTTATAAGAAACACAACTTCACCCTGGATTGTCTACAAGCCATCAAACATGAAATCAAAAAGTTTATAGGCATAAGGTTCATACGGGAGGTACACCCTGCATGGCTGACAAATGTCATCATAGTTAAGAATCCTAAATAAGCTTTAATGATGTGTGTCAACAACTCTGATCTCAATAAGGCATGGCTGAAGGGTGACTTTCCCCTCCCACTTATAAATCAACTTGTTGATGCAACATCAGGAAATCATATGCTCAATTTATTGGATGCCTACTCAAGATACAAATGCGTACAGATGAATCTAAGACACGAAGAGACCACCTCCTTCCAAACAGACATTTCTCTAAATTGATATTAGATCATGTCATTTTGTTAAAGAATACTGGTGCAACATATCAACACATCATGCATAAGACTTTCAAAGATATCATCGGACACATGATAAAGGTATATGTCGGCAATATGCTATTAAAAAGTTTGAAAGAATGTCAACACATATCTCATCTAGATGAGTGCTTTCAAATTCATCTTCGTTGAAACATGTGCTTAACCGAGCTAAATGTGCATTTAGAGTCACATTAGAGAATTTTATGGAATTCATGGACACTCATTGTGGATTTGAGGTAAACCCGGAGAAGATAAAGGCATTGAGAGGCAATGTGCCTCAAGGAACGTCAAGGAAGTGCAGAGGTTGAACTATTACATGACCGTCCTATCTCAATTCTTGGCTCGCTTTGGAGATAAGTACCTATTATTCTTTAATGTATTGAGAGGTGCTTGAAATGCCTGTTTTTAGTGGAATAAAGAATGTCAATCCAATTTTATCAACTCAATACATATTTAGCCTCACGACCCCTCTTTTCAAAGCTCTTCCAATGGGTTTTTTGTCATTAACCAAGTTTTTTCATCTTACACGTTGAAATGTGTTTTGGTAAGGGAGGAAAACTTTGTCCAATGATCCGTCTACCACATCAACAAGATTTTCTTCAACACAGATAATTGCTGCACATTGTCATACTAGATTGCGCTAGCCCTAATAATATCAACAATAAGATTCTTTTCGTACTTTCAAGCCTACGCAATCAACTTCTGTATGTATCTCCCTTTGAAGGCTATCCCACAAAGGCCATAAGCTACAATAATATTATTTAAATGGTAGTAGAGTTGGGAGAGTTCGACATTCATTGCCCATCCCAACCAAACATCAGATCACTAGTTCTAACTAACATTGTGATGAAGTTCACTGCGCCTACCTTTGATGAGTTACCTCTTTCTCACTCGGTGTCGCCTTAGTGAACCTTATATATGGACATAGCATTTGTATGCTTTGTAGATAGTGCTAAAATATTGATCATCTCCCTGAAGCGGGCATATTGATGTACACACTCTGCCTCAAATTTTCAACTACAACAATGATGCCGAATACGAAACCCTCGTTGTCAGTTTAAAACTCGTTGTCAACTTGGGTAATAATTCGTGTAGTCGAGCTGAAGAGTCATTTTTGATGAAACCGATCACCTCTTTCCTCTGAGATAAAACATTCATGATGTTATTGCGTTAGTTTGCTTCTGTCGTATGTTCACTAACTTCATCACCATTTAGGATAAACTATATAAGAAAATATTTGTGAGTTCATACCTCAAATGCCTTCTATCATCTGAAGCCAATTACACTCTATGTAAGGCGCATTTCAGGATATGTAGGAGCACCTATGTGGTAAAGCTCTCGCCTTTAAGATATCGAGACAAATATTTTTATTGGACCGCAATCAAGCAAGATGCAATGGATTTCGTACAACAATGCAAAGGTTTTCAAGTACGCTCCAATCTTGCCCATACGTCGCCAGTAGAAATGACATTCCTTCTGAGCCTCTAACCTTTAGCCCAATGCTGGTGAACCTCATTGGACCATTCCTGATAGTTACTGGATTATGTAATTTCATCTTCTTAGCTACCAACTACTTCACTCACCAAGTTGAAATTGAGTCGCTTTCCAATATCACTAAATTCAATGCCAAGTAGGTTGTTTGAAAGTATATTGTCCATCGCTTCGGTCTCCCTGTGAAGACTATCACCGACAATAAAACATAATTCTTCAGGATAGTCTTCATATCTTTCTGCAAGGGATCTTCATATCCAACAGATGCATACTGCCGTAGCAAACCCTCAAATGAACGTGCAAAGAAAAGAGACAATTTTGACCATGCTCATTCGGTGTCATGCGATGCATCATTTTTTTCCTCCAAGAAACACAAGCCAAAATGGCAATGTGCGAGATTTGAATCCATGACCTCATAGTGGAAAACTAACAAGTAACTACAACCATTATATCATGAATAAAAACTTGGTTCAAACCCTTAACTTTTTGATGAAAATATTGTCGAATTTCTTAATTTATTGAATTTTAATAAGAAAAACTGAGTATTGGATGGCTGACTGTGATGACTAGACATTTTCCTGCATCAAATAATTATACCACGAAAAAAATAATGAGAAATTATTATGGCTGTCATTCTTTACAATTCCGTCAACGCAGGGCCCAGCTGGGCGTGGACTCGCTGACTCCAAACAGCGGCGATGCCTCGACCGGCGATGATCAGCGAGTCGCCAAAATCATTCCCTTTTTACTTCAATCGAACTTTTTCTTAGGGCTGCTACTTTTGCTTCAGATGCTAAGATCTCGTGCTCCTTTGCTCTGTAATGGGACAGTAGGCCACTGCCTCTCTATCCGGGCTTTTTGCCGAAAGCCATTGTTGGTCTCGGTCCCACAGATGCGAAAGTGGCTCCGATGTCTCGACCATCAAAATAGAATCTCCAGAGGTGTTTTTTCCCCATTCCCTTTATGTTTCTTTTGTCTAATTTGTCTTGGTGTTCTTTGTGGAGCCGGGTTATTTTGCCTATTAGTTTCTGCTTTTGTTCAGCCTTCAATTGTTTGTAATTGTAGAGATAAATTTGCAATAAAGGTATAACAGTTTCCGAAAAGTAGATTTCTGATTCTCATTGCTCATCTTTCGATGTGTACAGTAAGTTATGTATAGAAAGAGTGTGAGTGTATAGGCGGTGAAGTGATAAGGTTGTCTGCTTATGTTATTGGGCTAGGATGAGGCGAGCTGTTAAGGAACTGTGGCGGAGATGAATTTAGTACAGAAAGGGCAGATTATCTTGGTGAAGTGGTACCCCTTCAAGGTGAAGATGTGGTCGAACTATAGTCAGCTTGCTTAGAAGAATTTGGTGACTGAGAGGAGGAGACTGATTTGGTGAAGATGTTGATGTTTTGGTTGCCTTCATGATATGTAATATGATAATTTTATTGAATTTGAGATGATCCTTGATAAAGTGGTAATATACTTCAACGTGTTTCATCCCAGCATGGAAGATTGGTCTGTTAGCCGATGAGATTGTGGAGGTAATATCAAAGTAAATTGGAGTAGGCCGAGAGGATGGGCAATTTAGTTCCCTGAGAAGATGACAAAGCCATAGAACATCAGATGTGGCAGTGGCAAGACTTTGTGTTATGATTTGGGGGAGGATCTGACAACTGTGGGTTGTTTCTTTATAGTGTAAGAAAAAAGTATGGAGCCAGAGAAAAAGCAACGGCTAGTGATAGACTTTCAGTCTTGTGCATTCCCGACCCAATTAGAGTTAGAGTAGGGGTGAAGAGTAAGGTCACTTGTTGACATAGGAAGGTCGTAGGTGGACGTACCTTTGAGATAGTGAGGGTGTTGTTTCGTGAGTTGTTAATGATCACCTATAGGTTGAGGCAGTCATTTGTTGAATTGGTTGATTGCACAAGCGATATCAGATTGAGTAATGAAAAGATATAGAAGTGAGCCTACTGGCTATCGGTATTGAGAAGGATATACAAGGAATTGTTGGGCCAGAGTGAGAATGTTCTTTTGAGGGCAAATGAGTAAGATCAAGTTAACACTATGTCATAATAGTATTTTTAAGATTGCTAGCAAGGTGATTGTACTGATGGAGGAGGGACAAACTTATATTTTAGAAATTGCAAAATGTTACCCAATTGTTTGCTGCTGGAGGCAAGGCCAAGGTTGTGGATGAGATCACAAATTGCCAACGATTGATTCCTAGTTATCAGGATGTCATCCACATAGGTGAGGAGGTAAAGGTGTACATTGTGTCGATGCTAATTTAGCGAGGAAGGATCACTTGAGCTGAGATTAAAGCTATATATGAGGAGATGTCTATAGAATGTAGACTAACACTGTTGAGGGGCTTGTTCGAGTCCATAGATAGCATTTTAAAGGTGATAGATGTACTATGGATGTTGTTGATTAATGAAGTCTGGAGATTGGTGAATATATAGATGGTCGTAAAAGTTGTTGTGAAGGAAGGCATTGGCAATATCGAGGTGCTAAATGGGCACTTGTGATGGACTACAAGAGTGAGGATAAGGAGGATAATGCGAATAGTTGGACGCTTAGCCATTAGATTGAAGGATTAGTGTTAGTCGATGCCATGCTACTATCTGAATCTTTGAGCTATGGACACATTAGAGTTATGTTTGATTTTATACGCCCATTTGCTTCCTAGGACGGTGTGCTGAGGTTGAGGGGGTACCAAGCATCAAGTTCCTTTTTTTTGTAATTCTAGAAATTTGCCAAACTTTGTTTGTTGTCATCTAGGAAATTTGAGAGCGTGATTTAGCATGTAGTTTCATTTGGAGGATGGAGCTTGTGACTAAGATGAAGGATTTGTTTTTATGGGGAACTAGCTTTTAATTTGGTTTACATAGGATGGATTGTGGACCCCAGAATTGGGGATTGTGATTGTAGATGTGAAGAAGAATTGGTTTCTTGGATGTTGCAGAAAATGGGAGGANTTATGGATGTTGTTGATTAATGAAGTCTGGAGATTGGTGAATATATAGATGGTCATAAAAGTTGTTGTGAAGGAAGGCGTTCGCAATATCGAGGTGCTAAATGGGCACTTGTGATGGACTACAAGAGTGAGGATAATGAGGATGATGCGAATAGTTGGACCAGCCATTAGATTGAAGGATTAGTGTTAGTCGATGCCATGCTACTATCTGAATCTTTGAGCTATAGACACATTAGAGTTATGTTTGATTTTATATGCCCATTTGCTTCCTAGGATGGCGTGCTGAGGTTGAGGTGGTACCAAGCATCAAGTTCCTTTTTTTTGTAATTCTAGAAATTTGCCAAACTTTGTTTGTTGTCATCTAGGAAATTTGAGAGTGTGATTTAGCATGCAATTTCATTTGGAGGATGGAGCTATTGACTAAGATGAAGGATTTGTTTTTATGGGGAACTAGCTTTTAATTTGGTTTACATAGGATGGATTGTGGACCCAGAATTGGGGATTGTGATTGTAGATGTGAAGAAGAATTGGTTTCTTGGATGTTGCAGAAAATGGGAGGACATTAGTGGAAGAGGTTTGGAAGTTGTTGCTTTGTGTTGGTGTGAGCAGAGTTAGTTGATTGGCAGCTGGAAGTGAGAGTGTAATGGATGTAGGGGTTAGTGTAAGGGGTGAGGGCTACTATGAGGTTGTAAGTGTTGGTAGCAATAGCGATTGAGTTAAGTTTTTGTAAAGGAGTGTTGTCTCATTGAAGTTGACTTGGTGGTTGACTAAGAATTTGCCTAAATGGGGATTATAACAATGATTTCATTTGCGATTAGAAGAATAATGGGGAAATAAACAAGCAGTGGAATGATGTTGAAAGATCTCGTAAATAGTTATGATTATATTCCATATTTGTTATACTCTATATTTAGAGTTTTATGAATTGTATGAGCGATTTTAGGAATCACTATTTATTTTCTTCTATATTAGGATAGTTAGTTGAATAATATATTTCTCCTTAATTGGGGAGTTTAGCTGTCTTTTTTGTCCCTAGTTAAAACTCTTTAAACAACTGTATATCAATATAGAAAAGTGATTCAACCCTCTTATATCTTTTTCTACTGTTTTCATGGTATCAGAGCCTGCTGCTCGATCGTCGGGATTGTGATCGGAGTCGTTGGTGCAGAGACCCGGAACTCTGCTTTTCCTTTCTTCTGCTTCGTTGTCGCGAAGCAACTGCAACTGGAGCTCGCTGGGAAGGCAACAAGTGGATCACGTCTTGCTGGAAAGGATTACGACAGAGAATCCTCACAGCACAATTGTTGGGAAAGGAAATCGCACGGCCCCAGACATATGCACGTGTGGTTGACGAAGCGATTCCACATCTCGAATTCCTTTCAACTGCGAAGGCCGGAATCTTTTGCTTCGGCGGACGAATCTCGGGTTCCTGCTGCACGCTCATAGACACCACGTGCTCGAGCAAGTTCAACTTTCTTCATCTCTAAAATGTCTGAAGTCACGTCTAGGACAAGCCAGCCTCTTCAGCCATCTCAGTCCGACTCAGAGAAATACGTATGAAAATTATCCCATTTAGATGACTAAAATCTGACTAAATGGCGATAGTTTTCTTCGATGGCCACAATCTGTTCACATGTATCTCTGAAGAAGAGGAAAAATTGGCTATATCACAGGTGATACTAAGTAGCCTAGCATGAATGACATAACTTATGTCATTTGGGATGTGAAAAACTCAATAATAATGACATGATTGATCAATTCCATGACTGAAGAGATAAGTGCAAGTTACCAGTGTTACTCTACAACCAAGGAATTATAAGACAATGTTTCAGAAATGTGCTCTGATATTGAAAATTAATCCCAAGTTTACGAGTTGACTATACTACTTGGGAAAATTTGCCAAGGTGAGGATTCTGTGACGAAGTATTTCAACTCTCTTAAACGGATTTGGCAGGACCTGAACTTATTCAATGATCATGAGTGAAAATCAAATGATAACTCCAACCAGTACATGAAGATAGTGGATACTGACCGAATCTTCAAATTTCTTGCAGTTCTAAACGTTGAATATGACGAGGTTCGTGACCGAATAATTGGAAGAAATCCCCTGCCTCCAATTGGTGAAGTTTTGCGGAGGTAATGAGAGAAGAGAGTTAGAGATATGTGATGTTGGGGAAGAAAACTGCAGGTTCAACCGTGTCCGTGGAAGGATCAACACTGGCTATTCTTGAAGCTCAAGTAAGTAGGAAAACTTATCACAACCACCGTGTGGAAGACAAAAATAACCTGCAATGTGACCACTGTGGAAAGCCACGCCATACTCGCAAAAAATGCTGAAGTTGCATGATAAACCACCTAATAGTAAGGGAAAAAATCTGGTGTACATGCACACTTACAACAAATGATGCTGATTCATCTCTACTTAGTAAAGAATAATTAAATCATCTTCTTAAACTGTTGAAATCTTGGTCATCATCTAATGCTCCTATCGGTTCTATAACACAAAACATATAGTAATCATTTGACTTTATCTGTTCTAGGAAGTACCACTATTTGGGTTATAGATTCAGGAGTATCTGATCATATGACAAGCTGTTCTCAATTATTTGATTCGTATTATCCATGTTCCGGTTCCGAAAAAATCAGAATAGCTGATGACAGTTTTTCACCTATTGCAGGAAAATGAAATATTAAAATTTTAGAAAAAATCTCTTTGAAATCAGTCTGACATGTTTCAAAACTTACATGTAATCTTCTTTCCGGTAACAAATTGTCTAAAGATTGATTATTTCATTCTTTTTTTCTCTTTCTAATTGTGTTTTTTAGGACCAGAATTCGGGGAAAGATAATTTGAACTGCTAGATAAATAAATGAGCTGTACTACTATGATGGAGCTGATTCTGCGAATAAAACAACTCATGTATGAGGTAGTACAAGTTCAAGCTTTGACCATGATCAAGTTATGTTATGTCATAAAAGAATAGGACATCTTAGCTTTCCATATCTCAAATCTTTATTTCCTAAACTATTTAAAAGTATTGATTGTTCAAGACTTCATTGTGAAGCTTGTAATTTAGTTAAAATTCATCTTGTTTCGTTTCCAATAAAATCATATTCTGCTTTAAAACCATTTTATTTGTTGCATAGTGATGTTTGGGGTCCATCCAAAGTTAACACACTTTATGAAAAAAAAAATGATTTATAACATTTATTGATGATCACACACAAGTTTGCTGGGTTTATTTATTGGAAAAGAAATTTGAAATTGAACAACGATTTAAAGTTTTTTTCCACATGATTGCAAATCAATTTCAAATAAAAAATGACATTCTAAGAACGGATAATGAGACGAAATATTTCAACAAATATTGAAGAACATTTATTTTGGAAAAATGTATTCTGCATCAATCTACTTGTCGTGGCACACCACAACAAAATGGTACTGATGAAAGGAAAAAAATATGCATTTACTTGAAGTTGCCCGAGCACTTATGTTTTCCATGAATGTTCCTAAATATCTTTGGGGTAATGCACTCCTTACCTCCTGTTATTTAATAAACAAAATATTATCTCGAGTTCTGAAATTTGAGTCATCTTTACAAGCCTTGAAAATTTATTTTTCCACATCTAAGATAACAGCTGATCTCCCTTTAAAGGTTTTTGGATGTGTTTGCTATGTGCATGTTCCTAATGTGTTTCACTCAAAGCTTGATCTCAAAGCTGAAAATTGTGTTTTTATTGGTTATGCTTCCAATAAATGTGGGTACAAATATTTTAATCCAAGTCATAGAGAAATTTTTGGAGAGCATGGATGTCAGGTTTGTTGAGGATCACTCTTTTTTTCAAAAGAATTTTCTTTAGGGGGAGAACTTAGTTGAATAAAATAATTTTTGAGAAACTTTACCCATTTCTTTAACTAATTCTGATATGGAAACTAGGGTCAACACTACTGATCATATTTTGCCAGATGTTACTTTATCAGAGACGGGGAGAAGTACTTCCAACAGACCATAATCCAGTGGACCATAATCCTCAACATGAGCTGCAGGTTTATACTAGGAAGAAAATTCATAAAATTACTATAACCCAGTTATTCCCTCAACAGAGGTTCAATCAACTTTGCCGAATAATGACCCTACAACTCAGACTAACAATCCCTCTACTTCAATCCCTTCCAATCTTGATCTTTCAATTGTTTTAAGAAAATGAATCCGAACAGACACGAAACATCCTATCACACAATACTTGTCATATGAACGACTATTAAAAAATCATATAGCATTTGTGTTTAGGATTTCTAATATGCTTGTTCCAAGAACTATTCAGGAAGCACTAGGTGAACCGAGTTGGAGATTAGCTGTGATGGAAGAAATAAATGCTCTTAAAAAAATAACACTTGGACTGTCATTGATCTACCTAAATACAAAAAGACGGTTAGGTGCAAATGAGTGTTCACGGTGAACTTTAAAGCTGATGGAAGTGTGAAGAGACACAAAGCGAGACTAGTAGCAAAATGATTTACTCAAACTCATGGTATTGATTACCAAGCGGATTTTGCCTCTGTTGCTAAAATTATTTCTATTAGAGCACTTCTTTCTCTTGCAGTTAACTTCAACTGGCCACTTCATCAATTTGACTTGAAGAATGCATTTTTAAATGGAGAATTGCAAGAAAAAGTATATATGGGCCTGCACCCAGATTTGAAGAAAAATTTGGAAAAAGTAAAGTGTGCAAATTAAAAAAAACTTTGTATGTGTTAAAACAGTCTCCCAGAGCTTGGTTTGAGCTTTTTTGTGTTGTTATAAAGAGACATGGATTTTCTCAAAGCCAAGCTGATCACACTCTTTTTTCAAACATTCCATCAATGATAAAGTAGTCATTGTGATTGTGTATGTAGATGACATAATCACGATAGGGGATGATTCTCTTGAGATTAGAACTTGAAGATGAAACTTGAAGCCGAGTTTGATATTAAGAACTTGGGAAAACTGAAATATTTCCTTGGAATGGTGTTTGCAAGATCTGAGAAGGGAATTTTTGTCAATCAACACAAGTATGTACTTGATTTACTCAAAGAAACATGAATGAAAAGTTGCAAGACAACATATACGCCAAATGAACCTAATGTAAAGTTGAAAATAACAACCAATGAGGTAATGGACAAAACACGCTATCAAAGATTGGTAGGGCGATTAATCTATTTGGCTCAAACTCGACCTCACATAGACTTTGCAGTGAGTTTTGTGAGTCAATTCATGCATTCACCTGGACCTACTCACTTTGAAGCTGCATTCAGAATTTTGAGATACCTTAAAAGAACTCCTGAAAAATGATTTTTGTTCAAAAAGGGAGAACATCTTCTGTTAGAGGCCTACACAGATGCATATTGGGCAAGAGATGTAAATGATAGAAGATCCACCTCAGGTTATTATACCTTTGTAGGCGAAAATCTGGTTACTTGGAAAAGTAAAATCCAAAGTGTGGTGGCAAGAAGTAGTTCTGAAGCAAAATTCCGCTCGGTGGCACATGGATTCTATGAAGTGTTTTGGATAAAAAGACTCCTGGAAGAGTTGAAGATTCATATACCAGCACCTATTGTAGTTTAATGTGACAAAAATACTGCAATGTCTATAACTCATAATCCGGTTCTACATGACAGAACAAAACATGTAGAAGTTGACAAACATTTCATCAAGGAGAAGATAAATAGTGGTGTGATATGTATGTCCTACATACCCACTGCTAGCCAAACAACAAATATACTAACAAAATGTCTTTCTAAAGTGCAACACGAGAATCTAGTTAACAAGCTCGCATTGAGTGACATTTTCATGCCAGCTTGAGGGGGAGTGTTGAAAGATTTCGTAAATAATTATGATTATAGTCCATTTTTGCTATACTCTACATTTAGAGATTTATGAATTGTATGAGTGATCTTAGGAATCACTATTTATTTTCTTCTATATTAGGGTAGTAAGCTGAATATTTTATTTCTCCTTAATTAGGGAGATTAGCTATCTTTTTTGTCCCTAGTTAAAACCCTTTAAATAGCTGTACATCAATATAGAAAAGTGATTTAGCCCTCTTATATTTTTTTCCACTGTTTTCAAATGACCTTCAAGTTTTTTACGGAAATGGGATGGTTACCATGGAAGCAAGTGCAACCAAATACTCAAAGATGACCATAGATTGATTATTGTTTCTATGCTAGCTAATAGGAGGAGAACATTTTGTTAATTATGGATGAAAGTCTATTTATTTAGTAGTTTTAAGCGGGAGTGTGCTATTTCAGAATTGATACAGAATAGTTGATTAGAGTAGAACTGTGCAAGTGGTGTCTTGAAGATGATAATCTTGATTTTCAATAGTGTCATTTTGTTAGGGTTTATGAAGGCAAGTAAATCTTTTACTGGTATCATGGTTTCGTAGATTTAAGCGGATTGTATTTGAGGAGTATTCAACTTTTCCATTAGATTAAATATATTTAATG
The DNA here is from genome assembly GCA_002079205.1 of Phalaenopsis hybrid cultivar. Taxonomy (NCBI): domain Eukaryota; kingdom Viridiplantae; phylum Streptophyta; class Magnoliopsida; order Asparagales; family Orchidaceae; genus Phalaenopsis; species Phalaenopsis hybrid cultivar. Next base: position 382,128 of record JXCR01141925.1, read on the forward strand.
TGTGAACTAATATTCAACCAATTTCCGAAATGTATAATTTTTTTCCATTGTTTTAAATTTTGACCATAGGTATATCCAATAGTAGTGATAAAATGCATCAATAAATAAAATATAATATTTGTAATCATTGATCGAGGGAGTTGGGGATGGACCCCATACATCTGTTTGTATCAATTCTAGAGGAAGATATGAATAAGTGCTTTTTGTAATGGGAAGTTTGTGATTTTTTGATGAAGTACAAGCATTGCAAGAAAAAAAAAGTGGAAATATGTAACGATTCATCGGTATGGGAGATAGAAGTGATAATGCGTTGCTTAGAATGGTCGAACCATTGATGCCAAGGAATAACAATAGTAGTAAATTTTAGCTTGGTGATTGAAAATGACTGCATGGGTAGTAAGTAGAATCCATTATGTGTGTTGTCTTGGAGGAGGTGCTTGTTGGTATGCTTTTTCTGGATGCGAAAACTAGCGGTGTTAAAGGTGAATAAACAATTATCATTAGCCAATTTGTGAACAAAAATAAGTTTTTTTTGGAGATTTGAAGAACATAATATAATGGAAGAGAGTGAGCTTATGGGTTGGCGTGGGAAGATTGCTTTTTGCCAGCTTGGAAGATAGGAACCAAATGCGTGTTTCCGACTATAACCAGTTTTGATTTGGAATAGGGATGGTAGTGTTGCATGGCGTCTTGATTAAGTTTCAGATGTGAAGAAGCTCTATGATCATGCAACCAGTCTTTGAAGGTTGTGGGCGGATAATAGAGCCTGTTGAGGGGGAGTTGGTTTGTAGTGTAGATTGGATTTATGCCAACTGATAGTGCCAGGGTAACCTCATTTACTGCAGATTTGGCATATATTATAGAGTGACTGCCCTTTGGGTGTGTAGTGGATTCGTTGGGTGGAGATGGTTCTGCTCCGAGAAGTTTTGCATTGATTAGTTTATAATGTGACAAGATTATCTTTGGG
>JXCR01141925.1:384291-394583 GCA_002079205.1 Phalaenopsis hybrid cultivar
ACTTGAAGGTGAGACTCGATCAAATAAACTAAGAAAGATATGACATCCGTTTGGGTCTGCGAAACCGTTNGTGTGAAAGGAAAAATGCTCAAACCTGGAACATTGTTGAGGAATCCAAATGAAGAGAAACTAGGGGAGGCCACAGATCCTGAGAAGAACCTAGTGGGTTCCCAGTCTATCCTATGATTTGGCTCCAATTTTAGGAAGAAAATATTAAAGTGTTTTATGCTGAGGAATCCAAATGAAGAGAAACTAGGGGAGGCCACAGATCCTGAGGAGAACCTCAGTGACTCGAGGAATCCAAATGAAGAGAAACTAGGGGAGGTCACAGATCCTGAGGAGAACCTCAGTGACTCCTGGAACAATGTTGAAGAATCCAAATGAAGAGAAACTAGGGGAGGCCACAGATCCTGAGGAGAACCTCAGTGACTTCCTTAATCCTATTATTTGGCTCCAATTTTAGGAAGAAAATTATTAAAGTGTTTTATCCTGCCAATTTTATTTAATTAGGGCTTATATTTGCGTGACAGGGTCACTCAAATTGCTGTTGACCTCATTTTAGTGAGGTGTTAGTTTCCTACTCTCAGAACCCAAAATCTAGCCTTAAGAGTTTCTTGTTGACCATCCTAGCGGACTAGTAANCGGTTGACTAAGAATTTGCCTAAATGGGGATTATAACAATGATTTCATTTGCTATTAGAAGAATAATGGGGAAATACACAAGCAGTGGAATGATGTTGAGAGATCTCGTAAATAGTTATGATTATATTCCATATTTCTTATACTCTATATTTAGAGTTTTATGAATTGTATGAGCGATCTTTGGAATCACTATTTATTTTCTTCTATATTAGGATAGTTACTTGAATAATATATTTCTCCTTAATTAGGGAGTTTAACTGTCTTTTTTGTCCCTAGTTAAAACTCTTTAAACAGCTGTACATCAATATAGAAAAGTGATTCAACCCTCTTATATATTTTTCCATTGTTTTCATGGTATCAGAGCCTGCTGCTCGATCGTCGGGATTGTGATTGGAGTCGTCGGTGCAGAGACCCGAAACTCTGCTTTTCCTTTCTTCTGCTTCGTCGTCGCGAAGCAACTGCAACTGGAGCTCGCTGGGAAGGCAACAAGTGGATCAGTCTCGCTTGAAAGGATCACGACAGAGAACCCTCACAACACAATTGCTGGGAAAGGAAACCGCACGGTCCCAGACATTGCACGTGTGGTTGACGAAGTGATTCCACATCTCTAATTTCTTTCAGCTGCGAAGGTCGGAATCTTTTGCTTCGGCGGGCGAATCTCGGGTTCCTGCTGCACGCTCATAGACACCACGTGCTCGAGCAAGTTCACCTTTCTTCATCTCTAAAATGTCTGAAGTCACGTCTAGGACAAGCCAGCCTCTTCAACCATCTCAGTCCGACTCAGAGAAATACATATGAAAATCATCCCATTCAGATGACTACAATCTGACTAAATGGCGATAGTTTACTTCGATGGTCACAATCTGTTCACATGTATCTCCGAAAAAGAGGAAAGATTGGCTATATCACAGGTGATACTAAGCAGCCTAGCGTGAATGACATAACTTATGTCATTTGGGATGTGAAAAACTCAATGATAATGACATGATTGATCAATTCCATGACTGAAGAGATAAGTGCAAGTTACCAGTGTTACTCTACAACCAAGGAATTATAAGACAATGTTTCAGAAATGTACTCTGATATTGAAAATCAATCCCAAGTTTACGAGTTGACCATACTACTTGGGGAAATTTGCCAAGGTGAGGATTCTGTGACGAAGTATTTCAACTCTCTTAAACGGATTTGGCAGGACCTGGACTTATTCAACGATCATGAGTGAAAATCAAATGATAACTTCAACCAGTACATGAAGATAGTGGATACTGACCGAATCTTCAAATTTCTTGCAGTTCTAAACGTTGAATATGACGAGGCTCGTGACCGAATAATTGGAAGAAATCACCTGCCTCCAATTGGTGAAGTTTTTCGGAGGTAAGGAGAGAAGTGAGTTAGAGATATGTGATGTTGGGGAAGAAAACTGTGGGTTCAACCGTGTCCGTGGAAGGATCAACGCTGGCTATTCCTGAAGCTCAAGTAAGTAGGAAAACTTATCACAACCACCGTGTAGAAGACAAAAATAACCTACAATGTGACCACTGTGGAAAGCCACGCCATACTCGCAAAAAATGCTGAAGTTGCATGGTAGGTTCAACCACCTAATAGTAAGGGAAAAAATCTGGTGTACATGCACACTTACAACAAATGATGCTGAGTCATCTCTACTTAGTAAAAAATAATTAAGTCATCTTCTTAAACTGTTGAAATCTTGTTCATCATCTAATGCTCATATTGGTTCTATACCACAAACATATAGTAATCATTTGACTTTATCTGTTCTAGGAAGTATCACTCTTTGGATTATAGATTCAGGAGTATCTGATCATATGACAAACTGTTCTCAATTATTTGATTCGTATTATCCATGTTCCGGTTCCGAAAAAATCAGAATAGCTGATGACAGTTTTTTACCTATTGCAGGAAAATGAAATATTAAAATTTTAGAAAAAATCTCTTTGAAATCAGTCTGACATGTTCCAAAACTTACATGTAATCTTCTTTCCGTTAACAAATTATCTAAAGATTGATTATTTCATTCTTTTTTTCTTCTTCCAATTGTGTTTTTCAGGACCAGAACTCGGGGAAAGATGATTTGAACTACTAGATAAATAAATGAGCTATACTACTATGATGGAACTGATTCTACGAATAAAACAACTCATGTATGAGGTAGTACAAGTTCAAGCTTTGACTATGATCAAGTTATGTTATGTCATAAAAGAATAGGACATCCTAGCTTTCCATATCTCAAATCTTTATTTCTTAAACTATTTAAAAGTATTGATTGTTCAAGACTTCATTGTGAAGCTTGTAATTTAGCTAAAAGTCATAGTGTTTCGTTTCCAATAAAATCATATTCTGCTTCAAAACCATTTAATTTGTTGCATAGTGATGTTTGAGGTCCATCCAAAGTTAACACACTTTATGAAAAAAAAATGATTTATAACATTTATTGATGATCACACACAAGTTTGCTGGGTTTATTTGTTGGAAAAGAAATCTGAAATTGAACAACAATTTAAAGTTTTTTTCCACATGATTGAAAATCAATTTCAAATAAAAAATGACATTCTAAGAACGGATAATGAGACGAAATATTTCAACAAATATTGGAGAACATTTATTTTGAAAAAAAATGTATTCTGCATCAATCTACTTGTCGTGGCACACCACAACAAAATGGTACTGATGAAAGGAAAAAAATATGCATTTACTTGAAGTTGCCCGAGCACTTATGTTTTCCATGAATGTTCCTAAATATCTTTGGGGTAATGCACTCCTTACCTCCTGTTATTTAATAAACAGAATATCATCTCGAGTTTTGAAATTTGATACATCTTTACAAGCCTTGAAAACTTATTTTTCTACATCTAAGATAACAGCTGATCTCCCTTTAAAGGTTTTTGGATGTGTTTGCTATGTGCATGTTCCAAATGTGTTTCGCTCAAAACTTGATCCCAAAGCTGAAAAATGTGTTTTTATTGGTTATGCTTCCAATAAATGTAGGTACAAATATTTTAATCCAAGTCATAGAGAAATTTTTGGAGAGCATGGATGTCAAGTTTGTTGAGGATCACTCTTTTTTTCAAAAGAATTTTCTTTAGGGGGAGAACTTAGTTGAATAAAATAATTTTTGAGAAACTTTACCCATTTCTTTAACTAATTCCGATATGAAAACTAGGGCCAACACTACTAATCATATTTTGCCAGATGTTACTTTATCAGAGACGGGGAGAAGTACTTCCAACAGACCATAATCCAGTGGACCATAATCCAGTGAACCATAATCCTCAACATGAGCTGCAGGTTTATACTAGGAAGAAAATCCATAAAATTACTACAACCCCAGTTATTCCCTCAGTAGAGGTTCAACCAACTTTGTCGAATAATGACCCTACAACTCAGACTAACATTCCCTCTACTTCAACCCCTTCCGATCTTGATCTTTCAATTGTTTTAAGAAAATGAATCCGAACAGACACGAAACATCCTATCACACAATACTTGTCATATGAAAAACTATCAAAAAATCATATAACATTTGTGTTTAGGATTTCTAATATGCTTGTTCGAAGAACTATTCAGGAAGCACTAGGTGAACCGAGTTGGAGATTAGCTGTGATGGAAGAAATAAATGCTCTTAAAAAAATAACACTTGGATTGTCATTGGTCTACCTAAATACAAAAAGACGGTTAGGTGCAAATGAATGTTCACGGTGAAGTTTAAAACTGATGGAAGTGTGAAGAGACACAAAGCGAGACTAGTAACAAAATGATTTACTCAAACTCATGGTATTGATTACCAAGCGGCTTTTGCCTCTGTTGCTAAAATTATTTCTATTAGAGCACTTCTTTCTCTTGCAGTTAACTTCAACTGGCCACTTCATCAATTTGACTTGAAGAATGCGTTTTTAAATGGAGAATTGCAAGAAAAAGTATATATGGGCCTGCCACCCAGATTTGAAGAAAAATTTGGAAAAAGTAAAGTGTGCAAATTAAAAAAAACTTTGTATGTGTTAAAACAGTCTCCCAGAGCTTGGTTTGAGCTTTTTTGTGTTGTTATAAAGAGACATGGATTTTCTCAAAGCCAAGCTGATCACACTCTTTTTTCAAACATTCCATAAATGGTAAAGTAGTCATTGCGATTTTGTATGTAGATGACATAATCACGAAAGGGGATGATTCTCTTGAGATTAGCAACTTGAAGATGAAACTTGAAGCCGAGTTTGATATTAAGAACTTGGGAAAACTGAAATATTTCCTTGGAATGGTGTTTGCAAGATCTGAGAAGGGAATTTTTGTCAATCAACACAAGTATGTACTTGATTTACTCAAAGAAACATGAATGAAAAGTTGCAAGACAACATATACGCCAAATGAACCTAATGTAAAGTTGAAAACAACAACCAATGAGGTAATGGACAAAACACGCTATCAAAGATTGGTAGGGTGATTAATCTATTTGGCTCAAACTCGACCTCACATAGACTTTGCAGTGAGTGTTGTGAGTCAATTCATGCATTCACCTGGACCTACTCACTTTAAAGCTGCATTTTGAATTTTGAGATACCTCAAAAGAACTCCTAGAAAACGTTTTTTGTTCAAAAAGGGAGAACATCTTCTGTTAGAGGCCTACACAGATGCATATTGGGCAAGAGATGTAAATGATAGAAGATCCACCTCAGGTTATTATACCTTTGTAGGCGAAAATCTGGTTACTTGGAAAAGTAAAATCCAAAGTGTGGTGGCAAGAAGTAGTTCTGAAGCAAAATTCCGCTCGGTGGCACATGGATTCTATGAAGTCTTTTGGATAAAAAGACTCCTGGAAGAGTTGAAGATTCATATACCAGCACCTATTAAAGTTTAATGGATAAAAATACTGCAATGTCTATAACTCATAATCTAGTTCTACATGACAAAACAAAACATGTAGAAGTTGACAAACATTTCATCAAGGAGAAGATAAATAGTGGTGTGATATGTATGTCCTACATACCCACTGCTAGCCAAACAACAAATATACTAACAAAATGTCTTTCTAAAGTGCAACACGAGAATCTAGTTAACAAGCTCGCATTGAGTGACATTTTCATGCCAGCTTGAGGGGGAGTGTTGAAGGATTTCGTAAATAATTATGATTATAGTCCATTTTTGTTATACTCTATATTTAGAGATTTATGAATTGTATGAGTGATCTTAGGAATCACTATTTATTTTCTTCTATATTAGGGTAGTAAGTTGAATAATATATTTCTCCTTAATTAGGGAGATTAGCTATCTTTTTTGTCCCTTGTTAAAACCCTTTAAATAGCTGTACATCAATATAGAAAAGTGATTTAGCCCTCTTATATTTTTTTCCACTGTTTTCAAATGACCTTCAAGTTTTTTACGGAAATGGGATGGTTACCACGGAAGCAAGTGCAACCAAATACTCAAAGATGACCATAGATTGATTATTGTTTCTATGCTAGCTAATAGGAGGAGAACATTTTGTTAATTATGGATGAAAGTCTATTTATTTAGTAGTTTTAAGCGGGAGTGTGCTATTTCAGAATTGATACAGAATAGTTGATTAGAGTAGAACTGTGCAAGTGGTGTCTTGAAGATGATAATCTTGATTTTCAATAGTGTCATTTTGTTAGGGTTTATGAAGGCAAGTAAATCTTTTACTGGTATCATGGTTTCGTAGATTTAAGCGGATTGTATTTGAGGAGTATTCAACTTTTCCATTAGATTAAATATATTTAATGTGTGAACTAATATTCAACCAATTTCCGAAATGTATAATTTTTTTCCATTGTTTTAAATTTTGACCATAGGTATATCCAATAGTAGTGATAAAATGCATCAATAAATAAAATATAATATTTGTAATCATTGATGGAGGGAGTTGGGGATGGACCCCATACATCTGTTTGTATCAATTCTAGAGGAAGATATGAATAAGTGCTTTTTGTAATGGGAAGTTTGTGATTTTTGGATGAAGTACAAGCATTGCAAGAAAAAAAAAGTGGAAATATGTAACGATTCATCGGTATGGGAGATAGAAGTGATAATGCGTTGCTTAGAATGGTCGAACCATTGATGCCAAGGAATAACAATAGTAGTAAATTTTAGCTTGGTGATTGAAAATGACTGCATGGGTAGTAAGTAGAATCCATTATGTGTGTTGTCTTGGAGGAGGTGCTTGTTGGTATGCTTTTTCTGGATGCGAAAACTCGTGGTGTTAAAGGTGAATCAACAATTATCATTAGCCAATTTGTGAACAAAAAGAAGTTTTTTTGGAGATTTGAAGAACATAGTATAATGGAAGAGAGTGAGCTTATGGGTTGGTGTGGGAAGATTGCTTTTTGCCAGCATGGAAGTTAGGAACCAAATGCGTGTTTCCGACTATAACCTGTTTTGATTTGGAATAGGGATGGTAGTGTTGCATGGCGTCTTGATTAAGTTTCAGATGTGAAGAAGCTCTATGATCATGCAACCAGTCTTGCTTTAGGGATGGAGGAATGATAGTGTCTGTCATTTTGTAGATATATAATGTATGCGGTGGATTATTTGTAGTACAGGCCCGTTGTGAATCCGTGAGAGAATGGTGAGCTTGACATATACTATATAAAAATGAATTTATAACAAGGCGGGACAATTACATACCTGAGATGTAGAAGGCGTCTATATATACAAAGCCTGCTACCATTGATCTCCACAGGGAAGGCACATACCACACGCGGAGGAATGATGCTTCTCACATAGCATCAGAAGGATCGCTTGCCCAAGCTACAGCAGGACAAAATCCAACATTGTAGGGACTTGTGCAATTTTTTAATGTGCCCATGGTTGGATACTTACCCCATGATATTGTTGGAGCTTTCAAGCTAAAAGTTATGAGTTTTCTAGAGAGTAAAATGTTCAGATTGCTTTGTTGTTGAGGGAATTTAGTTTTATTGTTGGCACTCTATATACTTGCCTTGATTATTTTCCTTGTCATCTGTGTTTCACTTATGGGTTTTCCTTTGGTTTTTGTTTGGAATGAACCGCTTCTCTTCACCATTTAATTGTTCAATTCCATCTATATCTCAGTATTTTATGATCATTGACAAAAAGTTATTATCTTATTGCAATATGTAATATCCATGCGATATATGTTTAAATGGGTGCTGGAGTTTCTGTCAGAACTCTTTCATTTTTCTCAAAGTAAACGTTATGGGCATTTTTCTTCTTGCTGAAATATACATGTTTTAGAGTCAAACGATTTCAATTACTTTGTCCTGCGAGCTAATGTAGCTTGACTTTTTGTGCCTTCGAATGTTTAGTTTGATTTAATCTCATTTTTTATGTTGATTTTTTTACTTTGATTTAAAGTTTCATTGATTTGTCCGGGGTGAATTTTTCTTACTGTGGCATCATTCTTCCTTGTGACTCGATTTGAATGTGAATATTGGATCCTTGATGATTGATTCGAGTTGATTGATTATTTTTGGAGTAAAATATCATTAGGTAATGTAAATAAAGGCAATATGATACTTTTGTCTTTTTCTTGACTAATAATTGTACTGATACCTTTAAGTTTATTGCAAAAGTAATCTAATTTACTTGCTGATCACTCACTTTTATCGGACGTAACAATTGGCCCTATTGTGTTGGAACTAAGCAACCCCAAATCCCAAGCTTTTAAGTTATGCACATTTAGCCCCACTTGTTTGTTTCATTTTGCTTTCCCATTAATCTGATTTTACCTTCATCTATAGTTGTCTAATTCGCATGGTAAACTTTATGATTTATTTGATGGTTTCCATTAGAAGGCAAAGCATAAGTTTAAGGGATAATCACAGGTTCTTTGAATGAAACTAAACGCTATTTTAGCCCAACTGTCAAACTTCCACTTAATACGTGCAAATTGGTTCATTTTTTTTATTGACTAACCGTTATAAAATTGTTATGTTAATTGTATAATAAAAATGATTTGCTTAGTTGTGCTTTTCTTCTGCAAGTTCCACCAGGTTTCATGAGAAGACTCACAGGTCAGTTGAATGAAAAGTTTTCATCACCCTCAGTAAATTCTTCATCCAATATGTTGCCTTTGTTGTCTGATGCTGAGATTCTTCCCGGAAGAAGTGATGACCACGGAGGAGTAGTTGTTGAAATAAATGGTGCCCCAATGAGTTCTGATTCTTTTCTTTCTTCATTAAAGGCATCAATATCACAGTGGAGGCAACAGGTGAGTGATTCAATCATGATTTATAAGCAAGTGAAGTAATTTCACGCAGTCCTTACAAAGAATTATATTAAATATAATTTGGTGTTATTTTAGAATCAACACCAAAAAATATAGCTAAAGCTTTGAGTGCATTTTAAATTTTAGAACACAACATGAAAAATTAATTTCTACTTAATTAATAGTACATAAGCTGATTCGGATGAGGAAACAGAAAGCAAGTTTATCATTCTATTTTAAAATCTTTAATCGTTGAAAATTAATTACCACCATCATGGACCCGAACCATATATCAATAATTTTATTTATTTTTATGGAATCCTCATTGTTATTTTCTCCTATTAATAGTTACATTTGGTGTTAAATTCCATGTTTATTGACATTCTTCTGTACTTTGTTAAATTCTTTGATTAGTTCTTGCTTTTTTCATTATTTTTGCATGACAATTTTATCTCTCTATGCCTACCCTCTATCCTCACCATATTAAAAAATTTCTGCTGCCAGTTATCTTCTGCTAAAAAGTAACAATGAGCCTGCTCCCAATACCTTTGATTCAACAATTTTTATTCTTTCTTGTTGAAAGATAAACTCTACTTATCTAGGATTTTAAACTATTTCTTTATACTTAATCATCCCAAACTGCATGCATTATTAATTCATAACTCTTTTATGTGATGATACCTGCTTTGGTTATTTTTTGAAATGTTTTTTCTTCCAGGGGAAAAAAGGTGTTTGGTTGAAATTACCCATAGAACATGCAAATCTTGTCCAGTCTGCTGTTGAGGTAGCTAATCTTCATGCATGACTCTTTAATCTCCATCTGAGATGAGAAATTATGTATTTAAAGGAATGTTGATTTACTTTAGTGAACATTTTTGAATGATATTTAAATTGCAATGTTTTTTGTTAAAACTCTAGTGTCGATGCCATTGTCAAACCTATAGCTCTTAAAGCAAAACTTTCTGTTCACTGATTGATTTATAGCCTATACCCTTCACTTCTAGGGTGACTTGGGCATATAATTTGTATTACTTGTGGAAAAACTTACAAATGTTAGTCAAAGGAAGATGCCTTAAGTGTGTGTTTTTTTGTAGATAACAGTCTCTAATCAATGAGATATATGCTAAAACAGGCAAAAAGTCATTGAATAAAATTTTTAGAAGATAAATTACTTACAATTATTAAAACAAAGACTGAATATACGATACACACTGTCAAGTTGTATACTTTTTAGTTAAGATGTTTTAGAAAAAATAGTGATATCTAATTGTGATATGTTTAGCACTTTAAAGCTATTAAATTAGAAGAGTGAGAATATACTTGTGTTGAGTGGTTAAAATGTTGAGCTGCCTCAAGATTGCTACATGTTAAGAGGACATTATAGAGCCTTGAGGACAAATTTTATAAAGATGCAAGTGTTGTATTGATTTTAGTGTTA
>JXCR01141925.1:395043-431496 GCA_002079205.1 Phalaenopsis hybrid cultivar
TAGATAACAGTCTCTAATCAATGAGATATATGTTAAAACAGGCAAAAAGTCATTGAATAAAATTTTTAGAAGATAAATTACTTACAATTATTAAAACAAAGACTGAATATACGATACACACTGTCAAGTTGTATACTTTTTAGTTAAGATGTTTTAGAAAAAATAGTGATATCTAAATGTGATATGTTTAGCACTTTAAAGCTATTAAATTAGAAGAGTGAGAATATACTTGTGTTGAGTCGTTAAAATGTTGAGCTGCCTCAAGATTGCTACATGTTAAGAGGACATTATAGAGCCTTGAGGACAAATTTTATAAAGATGCAAGTGTTGTATTGATTTTAGTGTTAAATAATAAAGTCTCCAGTAGCTAAATTTAGAATGACATAGATGAGAATGTGAAGTTGATTTTGTAACAAAATTAGGAAGGATGAATTAACGAATGACTATATTATATGAATAGTTGGAGTTATATCTATTGAAGATGAGATAGTTGAAAATAGACTTTTGTGGTGTAAACTATGAAAACCTTTTTTTCAAAGAAAACTTAGAAAAAGCCACGTGCTCATGGGTTATGTAAGAGAATGAGAGAAAATATTGGGTTGTAGTCATTCTATAAGGAGGCAATTAAAAAGTAGCAATAAATGTGGCATAAATTTATAGTGGTTTAGTCCACGAGTCAACATACTCTTACATGTCAGGTGATAGATGAGTATGACACATCTCCAGAGCGTGCACGTGCATGCACATGTGCTAGAGAGAGAGAGAGAAAGGGGAGGAGAGAATTTCAAATTATAGCGAGTTAACATGCACAAAAATGTGTGAGTGAGCATGTGCAAGCAAGTGTGTGTGTGTGTGTGTGAGAGAGAGAGAGAGAGAGAGAGAGAGAGAGAGAGAGAGAGAGTTGTANGAAAAGTACATATCATGATTATGGAAATCCTGCCTTCTACTCCACTTCCTATAGCGTACTATGCTTCCCTAAAGCGCATGCATGGTACTTTTATCTCCTGCTCGTAATGTTAGTCATTTAACTTGCCTTTCACCATTGTTTAGTCTTCTCTCTCTCTTTTTGCCCGCTTTCACCTAATTGATTTTTGGGATCATTGTTGCTTCTTACCAATTCGAGAGTTGTCGTAATTGTGGCTAATCCTGCAGCTATTTTTCAGCTCCTAAATTTTTATATTTCTACGATAGGTTCTTCTAAACTTTTATAAATTCAACACAAATGTTGAAATAAAAACTCAACCTATTCCCTTCAACTCTTGTTAAAGTCCATGAGAGTCTGCCTAATTATAATATTATAGGATGACCGAACAATTTTTAATTATTAAAAAAACCTCATTGAAGGTTCACCTCAACATAGAAAGCCAAAAAGGTATGTATTTGATCGTGTTCTCCTCTTCTCATAATCTAAATGACAACACAAATTGGAGATGAAATATGTAATTGCTGGGTAGACTTTACAGAAATGTTAGCGACATGATAGTTGTGAATGAAAATACTCATTGAACAAAAAATCAACACTCAGAAGAGTTATAGATGACTGGTGCTCGGTGTTTTTGTCTCTAAGCGGGAGATTGTTACGATGTGTGAAGACAAAGCAGGGAGCATATCATAGGCGTTGACTGTGGGCGCTCAAGCGCCCACTAGGGCAGCTCACTGTGGTGCCGACGCTTAGGCGCCGGCTTTGTGTGCAAATGTGCCCACTTTCAAAGGGACCAATGCCTATGCGCTAGTTTATTAGTGTCGATCAAGGCCGTTTTTTTTTCAGGATTTCTTTTTAATCCCGGTTTTGAGCAGTTTTAATGTTGCTTTGAATTTCTTTCTGCTGAATTCTTTGACGGACATCCCAGTGAAGGTGGGGAGTGTTGAGGAGGTGGATTTAAGTGATTAGACGTTATTTTGTGTCAGATTATAGTGGGAAGATTGTGGAACGAGTACTTACAAATTCTCGTGTGCTTTTCTGGTTATTTTGATTGTGCTTCTGTTTCAATTTTTGTTCCAGTTTTTATATTTAATTGGTGAGATCTCATTATTCCGCTGTGTGGTTTAGTTTCTAATTGACATTATGGAGATTTCCCATCATAATACTCTATTTTGGAGATGGAAATTTATTCAGGTCCACTTTAGGATATTAATATCAAATTCTTTTCCCAACGGCAATCTAATGCATACTGTAACTCCTATTTGATACTATATGTTTTCATTGCAATGAAAACACATTTGTTTACAGACTCATTTGATTAATCACTAATTATAAAAGAAACCATTAATCAACTCATAAAAGTCTACTTTGTTTATTTAGTTGGGTTAAACTTCAAAATAGTCCCCCAATTATATGTATGTAGCTGATTTAATTTCGAAGTATTGCATTTCTTCAAGTCTTTCAACTATACAAAATTAATCCATAATGTTCTCTCAAGGACTTAATTGAGATCAATTTTGTATCAAAATTTCTACATGAGGGATCATTTTTGGATAAATTTTGTTAAGCCGAGGGATTACATTTGAGAAATGCAATAATCTGGGATTAAATTGGCTACACACAAATAATCGACTAATTTTGAAATTATCATATCCCTGTCTGCTGATATATATTTTTTATTTTAATTCTGATAGTTTTATATTTATTTTTCATTTTATTGATTCAATCTAATGGATCTTCTTCTGGGCCAATCATTTTGGATTACTGTAGATTTTAATCTTGATATAGGAAGGATTTTGGTACCACCATGCAGAACCGAGTTATTTGATGCTTGTGTACTGGATCCCTGCTAGTAAACATACATTGCCTTTGAATGCTACGCACAGGGTTGGCGTTGGTGCATTTGTGATTAATCAGAAAAGAGAGGTACAATCAAGTGCTTCTGTTAGCTTCAATTTAGTTCTGCCCCCTTTAGCTCTCATTTTAAATCTGAAATATTTTGTTTTCATTTCTGAGCTAGGTATTGGTAGTCCAGGAAAAGAGTGGGAAACTTCGTGGCTCTGGTTATTGGAAAATCCCTACAGGCGTTATTGAACATGTCAAATATGATAACTTGAGTATTCATAGATTATCAAATCACAAAATTAAATTTCTAACATCAGCTAAGTTAATTGTTTTTGCAGGGTGAAGATATATTTGCAGGTGCTGTAAGGGAAGTCAAGGAGGAAACTGGAGTACGTGTGTTTCTGTAAAGTTTAAGCTGTTCTTTTTAAGATTTTTGAATTATCTAACCTTTATTTTTATCCTTGTATTAGATTGATGCTGAATTTCTGGAAGTGCTTACGTTCAGGTTGTTCATTTCAAGTCCTTGAGCGGGCTGGTTTATTTAATTATATTTAAATTAGCCTCCATGCGTGATACCTAATTTTTTTGCCGTGCTCAAACTACTTTACTATGACAATTGGTTGGAGATATTGGAGTTCATATCTAAATCGCTATTATTTTTGTTAGAAGTTATTAGTGCTTATTTCTTTCCTTTACGGATATTACCTAGTTTAGATTCCTATTTTTTGTCTTTTTTATTTCATAACTGTTGTATCCTGTACTTATACCCCTTTTGATGTCAATAAAATTATCATGCTGAATTCCAACATGGTATCAGGGCTTATCTTACTAGCCGTCAAAATTGTCACTTGCTGGCCCATATCTGCTGGTCCTCCCCTTTTCCTGCAGTCGATGTCCTTTCCTAATGCTAGAAATTTTCCCTGCAGGTCTTCCCGTGCCATGGCTCTTACCAAGAACCGTAGGATCTCCTTTTTTGTCTATTGGAATCCCTTTCCTGCAGCCTGACCGCCATCTTGCTTGACTGGACCTCTTTTTTTGGGGCTGGAATTTCTTCTTTGCAGTCCTAGTTTATGATATCTTTGCAAGGAATCCTCTCCTTCCATGTCTCGGCGTCCCAATCTCTCATTTGGCTCCATCGGAGCCATGGCTGATTCCTCCGTTATCGAGCTTCCATTTGACATGGTTCTTGAATCCACCGGAGGATTTTCACCTATCTCAATCCCTCCGCAGATCAGAGGACTTGAAAATTACATGAATTTTTTGATTACCACCCATAAACCAAAGTTTGAGGTAAATTCAGCTATCTCACAGATATGATTTATGAATCTCTGAAGACTGACCCTAGCATTTACAACATGGGAAACGAAGAGCTCCAGGTCATGTAATGGCTGAGTAATTCCGTGGAGTCCTCAAATGACTGTTCGTACATATTTCTTCTATCGTCAAGTGCCATCTGGACTGTCGTTTCTGACATCTACTCAGACGTAGTTAATTCTGGACAACTTTATGAGGTTTCTAAGAAGATCGCAAGACGAAACAGAGATTGAAGACAATGACCTAATATTACAACAACTTGGCTGCATTATGAATAAAATGTGATCTTATTATGATTACACTTGAGACTCTTCTGTAGCTCTTTCCATTTTCCAAAAAAATTTGGAAAAAAATTGTGTTCCAATTCCTAGCAGGTCTTAACATGGATCTCGATGAAGTCCGCGGCCGTATACTTGGACATGATCCCCTTTCTTCGACCCGGGCAACATTCACTGAGATTTACCTCAAAGAAAGTCAGAGACTTATAATGCTCGACAACTCTACTGTTTTAGTCGAGTCTTCAGCCTTGGTCTCCAATTGTACTCCATATTCTGCCATGCCGTTGCGAGCTACTGATGCCCCATTTGATTTTTATCACAAACCCTTCCATACCCTTTGATAAGTGTTGGAAGCTTCATGGGAAATCGACAACTAAGCCTTTGGCCAAATCTTTTGCTGCTAAAGGTCTCGCTATGACCTCAGACTTTGCAACAGTTCAACCAGAACCAACAGACTCCATCAAGAGTAAGATGAAACACTTGATTAAACTACTTGGTTTCAGTTAGCTCTCCCTGTCCCATCAACCTCTCATGTTTACCAAGGTAACATCATTATGACACTCGTTGGTTTTGCTTCTTCTAGCTAATGAATTATTGATTCAAGTGTCATAGACCTCATGACCGAGGGTTCTCATTTATTCTCGACTTATTCTCCTTGCCGTGGGTGAGATACGATTAAAATTGTCGAAGGCTCCTACAATTCTATTGCGGGTAAATGATCGGTTGTACTTACAACAAGGTTGACTTTGGAATCTGTGTTGCATGTTCTTTGCTTAAGTGCAATCTCTTGTCGGTCAGTAAGTTAAAATGTGATCTTGATTGCATTGCTTATTTTTCCTCTGATGTTTGTGTTTTTCAAGATAATCTTTCAGTGAGGATGATTGGAACTACTAAGTAGGTAGTCAGACACAATTTTTTCCAAAAAAATGACATAAATAACACCAACACCTAGTCTCATTGTAGTTCTTTCTACTGCATGTCCTATTATGCTTCTACATTGTCGTTTCTATCTTCCCAGGTTTTATTATTTAAAACATTTATACTCAATTTTTACTAATAAAATTTATCTTCTTTTGAATGTGAAATTTGTCAGTTTGCTAAACATCAATGTGTGTCATATCCACTTCATCCTTACAAACCTTCCTCTCCTTCATAGTGATTTATGGGGACCCATTTGAACTACGAGCTAAAAAATAAAAGGTGATTTTTTACTCTACTTGATGACCACACTCAGATGCCTTGGGTCTATATTTTAAAAGATAAATCTGAAACTACGACTATTTTTAAAACTTTCACTCATTTATTTTAACACAACTCAAAACAAATATTCAAGTCCTTCGGATGGTCAATGGTCGTGAATATTTTATATCTAATCATAATTCTTGTGCGGATACATCTCAACAAAACGAGGTAGCCGAGAGGAAAAATAGACATCCTCTTGAAGTTGCTTGTTCAATTGTGTTTCAAACCAATATCTTTATACAATTTTGGAATGATGCTATTCTCACCGCCAACTACCACATCAATAGAGTTCTTACAAAAATTCATAAATTCCGGACCCCATTATCTGTCTTGATGTCATGTTTTCCTATAAAGTGGTCTTTCTCCACATTAAACCATAAAATATTTAGGTGCATGTCCTTTGTTCGGAACTGGACCGAATTAGTAGAACCTTGTTCCCTGCTCAATCAAATGTGTATTTTTTGGCTATTCCGCTACTTAAAAAGGCTACCGGTGTATGTGTCCTACCACTAATAAAATCTATGTTAGTGTAGACGTATCTTTTTTTTGAAAATGTCCCCTTCTTACCTAACAGTACCCAATGGAAGCTTGATTTTTTAGAAATCGTTTCTCTTCTAACTCTGTTAGACATTCCTTCTACGACCACAGTGTCCAATGCACCTTTAGCACCAATGGATTCACCTCCAACCAGGTCAACATCACCACCACCCTCTATCTTGGTCTATACCCGTCGTCCAAAATCCTCTGTTGAAACTTGTCCCATATCATCGAGCACAAGGCGCTCCGTTGCAGGTCTTGGAATTCACTTCGGTCGACATCCCTGGAAGATGCATTTGCCGCCTACGAGGGTCACTCCTAATTCGAGTGAAGATTTGAATCTTCCTATTGAGATATGCAAATAGATACCGTAAAAAACTTAGTATGTTAATGGTGAAATGTCTCATCCCACGACCTTTCTCTAACCTACAAAACATTTGTTACTTCTGTGATGGATTGTTGTCTCCCATCCACTATAAAAACTGTTTTGGTTGACTCGTCCTAAAAGTTTGTTGTCATATGGATGAAATGAATGCTCTTCGACGCAACCATACTTGGGATTTGGTTGATCTTCCCCGGGGAAGAAAACGGCGGGGTATTAGTGGATCTTCAGCGCCAAGTTTAACTCCGATGGTTCTTTTGAAAACAACCAGTCACTTTTGGTTTTCAAAGGATATTTTCAAACTTATGTACTCGACAATGAAGAGACATTTGCTCTGATTGCCATACTCATTACCAATTGGGTCCTATTATCTCTAGCCGTGAATTTGGATTGACCCTTAAGCTAGACATGAAGAATGCTTTTCTTAATGTTGATCTGCTGAGGAGATTTATGCCTCTCCTCCCAGGATTTGACTCGACTTCTTTCTGTGAACAAGTGTGTCGATTGTGAATGTCCCTCGATAGACTGAAGCAATCCACATGGGCTTAGTTTGGCAAGTTCATGCAGGTGGTAATGAGCCATGGGTTCTCTCAGATCCAATCTGATCATACACTATTTTTTCGGCATTCATCTAGTTGCCATATGCTCATCCTCACCACTAAGTTGCAATATTGTGCTCACAGGTAATGATTTGCCAGCCTTGGAATCACTCAAAGGCATCCTTGCCGCATCTTTTGAAATAAAAGATCTGGGGTCTCTCTGGTATCTCTGAGGCATGAAAGTAGCCCGTCCTCTCAGGGCATTTGCCTTTCCCAACACATATATGCAATGGACTTATTGACCGAGACCAACCTTCTTCTTTACAAACCGGTTGCCATCTCAATGGACCAAAATGGGAAATTATTGGATGTTCCCAATGCCGTTCCAGTGAACAAAACCTACCACCAACACATTGTGGGTAAGCTTATCTACTTCTCTCATACTTGCTCGAACATTTATCACGTCGTGGGCATCGTCAGTCAGTTTATGCATGAACCTTACGGTTCATCGAATTCTTCACTTTTTAAAAGGAACACTGGGCTTAGGTTTGTTATTCACTCATCAAAACTCCTGCTCTATTGCGGTTTATACAGATGCTAATTGTGTCGGGTCTGTCCATGATAGACGATATACCTCAGGTTATTGCTTCTTTATATGGGGGAATCTTGTTACTTGAAAAAGTGAAAAATTGTCTGTGGTTGCTCATAGTAGTGCCGAAGCTGAGTTTTGCTCTATAGCTTTGGGGTTGTGTGAAGCTCTTTGGTTGCATATTATGCTAACCGAGTTACGTATGCCAGCTGCTGCTCTTCTGCAACTATTTTGTGACAATAAAAGCCGCAATCAACATTGCTCATAATCCGGTGCAACATGATCATGCCAAGTGTGGAGATTGACCATCACTTTGTCAAGGAGAAACTTGATCTTTGGGAGATCCGTGTTCTGCTTGTTTCATTTACTGAACAACTGACTGATATTCTCACGAAGAATCTTCCTTGCCCATTGTTTGATGGCTTCAAAGCCAAGTTGAACATTATTGACATTTATGCTTCAACTTGAGCGGGAGTGTTATAAGTTATAAGTGTTTATTTCTTTCCTTTCCCGATATTTACTTTTTTATGAATTTCCTATTTTAATTATATCTTTTCTATTTTACAACTCTTGTATTTGTATTCTGTAATCATACCCCTTTTAATATCAATAAAATTATCCCGCTGAATGCCAACAATTTTTATATAGTACATCCTCATTTATTCTGAAGGCATTCATGATTTTTGCTGGAAAAAAGGCTTATATTAACTTATCAACGTTCTCTTCTCAGCTTTTTTTGGCGCGTAACACTACCTAATTTGGGACATACTAGGCTGCCCTCAAGATGAACTTTGTGTTTGATCTTTTGTTGAAGGACATGCGTGCCTCACTAAAAACAAGCATACAATAATTGCTACTTTATTGTTTTTTGAACTAGACATTTCATTTCTGCTTCTTGTCAATTAACAAGATTTCGACACCGAATTTTCCTTGGTAGCCTACACATAGGATTTTTGGTTACAAATTGATATCACGACAAAACATTATAGGTGCATGAGTTGGTTTGGGGGAGTGTGAGAATGAATATGGTAATGCAAGTACAAAATTGTTAGGTTTTTTATCAAACGAGCGGATTATTATAAACTCGATAAAGACAATTGTACAATAAGGGCGTTTAAGATAAATGCCAACAGGATAATATGAGATACAATCATTTGGATCACCTAGCTTGAAGTGTAATGAATATTGGTGAGTTAAGATAAATCTTCTACTGATTCCTACCTTTTCTAGCATAAATAATATGAATTTCCATGAATGTCAGGATGTCAACACTATATGCCCACACATAGGAATTTTTTTTTTATAAATTGATGTCCCGACAAAACATTATAGGTGAGTGAGTTAGGGTTAATGTTAACTGATTCCTACCTTTTCTATTATAAATAATATGATTTTTTTTTTATCTGTCAGGATGTTAACACTATATGCTCCAATCAATAGTAGGATCTTGTTGTGGTAAATGATTACCAGTATGCTTACAAAGTGGATGAAGTTATGGTGTTTCAAAAAGTTACTAAGTATTCTCCGTAGTAAAGGTGGATGAAGTTGTGTTGTTTCAAAAACTTACTAAGTATTCTCCGTAGTAATATTAACAGTTCATGATGAGATTAACACCAAGGCGCTAGTAAGTGTATGAATATCACCCAATGATTATGGCTCAAGATTTTTAGACTTGGTTTTATTAGATAATGGATCAACTTGAGCATCAGATGGAAAAGTCTTTGACGGAAATTTAGGAAGCTTCAGCTTTGGATGTGACTTGATAAATTCAAAAAAATTATGCCCAAAAATATGACAAGCGGAATAATATGAAAGAATATTTTCAAATTTCACTTTTTGCCAATATCTCAATAACTGGGATCTAATCCACACCTCTTTATAACACATGTCTGTAACATCCAATTCCACCAACACTCTAGCGACATAGGGCCTAGTTAAACGAGCTGTTGCAACATCCACATGCAAGGGCTTTTCAAAAATGAAGACTAAAAGAAGATAGATTGGTTGAAATAGTACAAACGAAGTCATTGAAATGAGATCCAAACAGGACTGATAAAAGGCCCACCAAGTAATCAAAATGAGGGGATCATTTTAACTTGCGCATCGGTAAATCACTAATTTAATATGATCTTCATGAGAAGTGTCTAATGTAATCTACTTCTAAGAAAAGTTTTATGAAGTCATTAGAGCTAACAAATGGTTTTATGGGATTTGCATGGCTTTGGCGTTAGAAGTGCTGCTTGCACTCCCTGATCAGCTTTTTCCCTTCAACTAAATTCAAGAACATAGCTTTTCTATTTCTAATGTAAATATAAAAATAGGGATCTTGTTGATTGGTGATTCTCTTAATCTACTTCTTGAGAAAATCCTATGCATTGTATATATTTTCTTCTTCAAAATGTGGTTTCACTATAACTTTGAAAGTTTCAAATTTGGTGCTCAAATACTCATAGGCTTAGAAAAAATACTTTCATGTTAGTGAATCACTTATTGTTTAATACCATGAAGATCTAATGTGGAGATGAATTTTATGCTTGGCCAATTAATTAAAAAAAATATTGTAAGATGAATTTTATCTTCAGAGGAAAAAGGGTCAAAGTATTATTGAAGTTGTTAGTCGAGATATTCACAATTGAAATAGTTGTAGAGTGACTAAATAGTTCCAAGTCTCTGTTTTGTTGAAGGATAATCCATAAGTCTTTTCTTTTGAGTGATTTTGGAGGTAATTGTTAAGCACATCAATACTTTGGTGAATGCATTTGCAGATGGAATGCTTTATTAGGTGAAAATAAGTAATTTTTTTACACATAAAGGGCTTATGGTTTGTAGATTGAAGATTGCACATGTGGTAGGCTATTTAAGTGGGTATGGAATTGTTACTTCCATATCAATATTTCTTGAAAATGAGGTGATGTCTAGATGTAATAGGTCTAAGCATTTTGTATCTATGAAACAAAAGAATGATGATATATATTATGATATAATTTATTAAATTAATTTTGTGAACTTAAAATGGAGAAGTGCTTCTTATTATCACGCATTAGAAAGTATCATGAAAATTAAATCTTAATTTGATAAAGCTATAATTATGCCTGGCTAAGCAATAAAGATGTTACAATTGACCAAGTTAATTGAAATAGAATTGGGAGTGAGAAGATGGATATGTGGTGGAGTAAGGATAGAAGATTTCATAAAGGATTATGTTAGAGAGATGATGGGAGTAACATTTACTAAAGATTAGTTGAAAAAGAGATTTCCATGTTTTGGCATATGATGCATATTGTGAGAGATGTAATGATTAAATCACTGAAATAGATTTGAGAGATATGGAGCAAAATTTTGAACAAAAATGCACAAAAAAAAAGAAACATGGAAAACACAAGATTTTAAAATGGAAAAACTTGAGAATTGGAAAAAATCATGAACCCACTTCGCATCAAGAAATCAACTATGAAGAAAATGATGAGGATCTCATAAATTATGCTGAACTTTGGCCTCTCTATATCATTGGACATATAAGGACACTCACAATAAACTCTTTGCACAAGAGAATTTGAAATCTTTTACTCCATTGGCAAAGGCGAAACCTTGAGTGAAAATGGCTCAGAGTCGATTACTGGCATCAGGGTACCATGATAGTGTTGTGGAGGCACTTTAAAGGGGCGTTGGGACAATTCATCTGTGCGCTGTAGTATCGTGCTTTCATGTTCTGAACCTAGATTGAACGTTATGGCGTTGTCTTCTGGGCGGTGGGGCGTTGATCGAAGTTGAGGCGTTGTGTACAAGGAAAAGAAAAAAAAATTCAGGGGCAACCTCCTGAACCCAATACAAGGGGGACAACCTCCTCGTACACTCTGACAAACTTACTGTCAAACTTGATTGGAAAAACTGAGGGCTTTAAGTGATTAATTGATTAGCATGATCATGCTTCACATAATAACAATCTTTCAATTCGAGATTGATTATAATCAGCACCACCTCTCTAAAACTATAACATTTTCATAGTTATGAGCTATAGTGTGGCTCATTCATGTCTCAACGTTTCAGAACTCCAATGAAAGCGAAGCATAACTTTTATTTCTCAATTGTCATACCCTTAGTCAACATGTCTATAGAATTCTGAGCTTTGTATATTCCCCAAAGATAATTGATCATCTTCTAGGAGTGAATGAATGAGACTATACCTTAGCTGAATGTGCTTCAACCAGACACGAAATGCGATATTCTTTACTAGAAGAATGACACTCATATTTCATAGTGAAGTTTTTCATTCCCCTGCATATTATCAAGTTCTGCCTTAAAGCTCTGCAACCAAATCTTTTTCTTGTTAGTCTCGGTGATAGCAATATACTCAAATTCTGTAATTGATAGAGCAACGATCTTTTATAACTTGAAAACCCAACTCCCCTTCGTGCCCCCCAAAGTGAATATATAAACTGTTGTACTTTTTCTATCATCATACCTGAATCTACATATTTTTGTAGACTAATCCCTACACTTCCCAAATAAAGTATTTTGTTGATTGTTTCTCTCATGTATCTTAGAGTCTATTTCAGTGCATCTCAATGATATTTGTCTGGATTGCTCATGTACTTACACTGCATGTAAAATATCAGGTATTGTACATATCACATAAATCAAACTTCCAATAATTGAAAATATGAGATTTTTTTCATACGTGTTTGTTCAGCTTTAGACTTAGGCTATTGTTTTTTAGAATTCTAAAATTACTAGCTAAAGGGTTGCATACTGATTTTGTCTCACTCATGTTGAATCTGTGCAGGACCTTGTTAATATATTCTGCCTGAGATAATATATCCGTACTCTTGTCCCTATTGATTTTTTGTTGAGAATTTTTTGGTTGTACCAAAATTCTTCTTTTCAAACTCCTTTAATAATTTCTCCTTCAAGTCTCTATTTTTCTACATATCTGATCTTGCAATCAACATATCATCCTCATATAGTAGAAGAATGATGTATTAATTATCAAAATTTTTAATGATGCAACAATGGTATGATTGACACATCGTGNCAAAATCCTATGCATTGTATATATTTTCTTCTTCAAAATGTGGTTTCACTATAACTTTGAGAGTTTCAAATTTGGTGCTCAAATACTCATAGGCTTAGAAAAAATACTTTCATGTTAGTGAATCACTTATTGTTTAATACCATGAAGATCTAATGTGGAGATGAATTTTATGCTTGGCCAATTAATTAAAAAAAATATTGTAAGATGAATTTTATCTTCAGAGGAAAAAGGGTCAAAGTATTATTGAAGTTGTTAGTCGAGATATTCACAATTGAAGTAGTTGTAGAGTGACTAAATAGTTCCAAGTCTCCGTTTTGTTGAAGTAAGGATAATCTATAAGTCTTTTCTTTTGAGTGATTTTGGAGGTGATTGTTAAGCACATCGGTACTTTGGTGAATGCATTTGCAGATGGAATGCTTTATTAGGTGAAAATAAGTAATTTTTTTACACATAAAGGNCATAACTGTTGTATCCTGTACTTATACCCCTTTTGATGTCAATAAAATTATCATGCTGAATTCCAACATGGTATCAGGGCTTATCTTACTAGCCGTCAAAATTATCACTTGCTGGCCCATATCTGCTGGTCCTCCCCTTTTCCTGCAGTCGACGTCCTTTCCTACTGCTAGAAATTTTCCCTGCAGGTCTTCCCGAGCCATGGCTCTTACCAAGAACCGTAGGATCTCCTTTTTTGTCTATTGGAATCCCTTTCCTGCAGCCTGACCACCATCTTGCTTGACTGGACCTCTTTTTTTGGGGTTGGAATTTCTTCTTTGCAGTCCTAGTTTATGATATCTTTGCAAGGAATCCTCTCCTTTCATGTCTCGGCGTCCTAATCTCTCATTTGGCTCCATCGGAGCCATGGCTGATTCCTCCGTTATCGAGATTCCATTTGACATGGTTCTTGAATCCACCGGAGGATTTTCACCTATCTCAATCCCTCCGCAGATCAGAGGACTTGAAAATTACATGAATTTTTTGATTACCACCTATAAACTCAACGGTTCTAATTTCCTCCAATGGTCTCAAGCTGTGTCGTTGTTCGTCAAAGTTTGAGGTAAATTCAACTATCTCACAGGTATGATTTATGATTCTCTGAAGACCGACCCTAGCATTTACAACATGGGAAACGAAGATCTCCAGGTCATGTAATGGCTGAGTAATTCCGTGGAGTCCTCAAATGATTGTTCGTACATATTTCTTCTATCGGCAAGTGCCATCTTGACTGTCGTTTCTGACATCTACTCAGATGTAGTTAATTTTGGACAACTTTCTGAGGTTTCTAAGAAGATCCTCAAGACGAAACAGAGATTGAAGACATGATCTAATATTACAACGACTTGGCTGCATTATGAATAAAATGTGATCTTATTATGATTACACTTGGAACTCTTCTGTAGCTCTTTCCATTTTCCAAAAAAATTTGGAAAAAAATTGTGTTCCAATTCTTGGCAGGTCTTAACATGGATCTCGATGAAGTCCGCGGCCGTATACTTGGACATGATCCCTTTTCTTCGACCCGGGCAACATTCACTGAGATTCACCTCGAAGAAAGTCAGAGACTTATAATGCTCGACAACACCACTGTTTTAGTCGAGTCTTCAGCCTTGGTCTCCAATTGTACTCCATACTCTGCCATGCCGTTGCGAGCTACTCATGCCCCATGTGATTTTTATCACAAACCCTTCCATACCCTTGATAAGTGTTGGAAGCTTCATGGGAAATCGACAACTAAGACTTTGGCCAAATCTTTTGCTGCTAAAAGTCTCGCTATGACCTCAGACTTTGCAACAGTTCAACCAGAACCAACAGACTCCATCAAGAGTCAGATGAAACACTTGATTAAACTGCTTGGTTTTAGTTAGCTCTCCCTGGCCCATCAACCTCTCATGTTTACCAAGGTAACATCATTATGACACTCGTTGGTTTTGTTTCTTCTAGCTAATGAATTATTGATTCAAGTGTCATAGACCTCATGACCGAGGGTTCTCATTTATTCTCGACTTATTCTCCNTTTTAAAAGGAACACTGGGCTTAGGTTTGTTATTCACTCATCAAAACTCCTGCTCTATTGCGGTTTATACAGATGCTAATTGTGTCGGGTCTGTCCATGATAGACGATATACCTCAGGTTATTGCTTCTTTATATGGGGGAATCTTGTTACTTGAAAAAGTGAAAAATTGTCTGTGGTTGCTCATAGTAGTGCCGAAGCTGAGTTTTGCTCTATAGCTTTGGGGTTGTGTGAAGCTCTTTGGTTGCATATTATGCTAACCGAGTTACGTATGCCAGCTGCTGCTCTTCTGCAACTATTTTGTGACAATAAAAGCCGCAATCAACATTGCTCATAATCCGGTGCAACATGATCATGCCAAGTGTGGAGATTGACCATCACTTTGTCAAGGAGAAACTTGATCTTTGGGAGATCCGTGTTCTGCTTGTTTCATTTACTGAACAACTGACTGATATTCTCACGAAGAATCTTCCTTGCCCATTGTTTGATGGCTTCAAAGCCAAGTTGAACATTATTGACATTTATGCTTCAACTTGAGCGGGAGTGTTATAAGTTATAAGTGTTTATTTCTTTCCTTTCCCGATATTTACTTTTTTATGAATTTCCTATTTTAATTATATCTTTTCTATTTTACAACTCTTGTATTTGTATTCTGTAATCATACCCCTTTTAATATCAATAAAATTATCCCGCTGAATGCCAACAATTTTTATATAGTACATCCTCATTTATTCTGAAGGCATTCATGATTTTTGCTGGAAAAAAGGCTTATATTAACTTATCAACGTTCTCTTCTCAGCTTTTTTTGGCGCGTAACACTACCTAATTTGGGACATACTAGGCTGCCCTCAAGATGAACTTTGTGTTTGATCTTTTGTTGAAGGACATGCGTGCCTCACTAAAAACAAGCATACAATAATTGCTACTTTATTGTTTTTTGAACTAGACATTTCATTTCTGCTTCTTGTCAATTAACAAGATTTCGACACCGAATTTTCCTTGGTAGCCTACACATAGGATTTTTGGTTACAAATTGATATCACGACAAAACATTATAGGTGCATGAGTTGGTTTGGGGGAGTGTGAGAATGAATATGGTAATGCAAGTACAAAATTGTTAGGTTTTTTATCAAACGAGCGGATTATTATAAACTCGATAAAGACAATTGTACAATAAGGGCGTTTAAGATAAATGCCAACAGGATAATATGAGATACAATCATTTGGATCACCTAGCTTGAAGTGTAATGAATATTGGTGAGTTAAGATAAATCTTCTACTGATTCCTACCTTTTCTAGCATAAATAATATGAATTTCCATGAATGTCAGGATGTCAACACTATATGCCCACACATAGGAATTTTTTTTTTATAAATTGATGTCCCGACAAAACATTATAGGTGAGTGAGTTAGGGTTAATGTTAACTGATTCCTACCTTTTCTATTATAAATAATATGATTTTTTTTTTATCTGTCAGGATGTTAACACTATATGCTCCAATCAATAGTAGGATCTTGTTGTGGTAAATGATTACCAGTATGCTTACAAAGTGGATGAAGTTATGGTGTTTCAAAAAGTTACTAAGTATTCTCCGTAGTAAAGGTGGATGAAGTTGTGTTGTTTCAAAAACTTACTAAGTATTCTCCGTAGTAATATTAACAGTTCATGATGAGATTAACACCAAGGCGCTAGTAAGTGTATGAATATCACCCAATGATTATGGCTCAAGATTTTTAGACTTGGTTTTATTAGATAATGGATCAACTTGAGCATCAGATGGAAAAGTCTTTGACGGAAATTTAGGAAGCTTCAGCTTTGGATGTGACTTGATAAATTCAAAAAAATTATGCCCAAAAATATGACAAGCGGAATAATATGAAAGAATATTTTCAAATTTCACTTTTTGCCAATATCTCAATAACTGGGATCTAATCCACACCTCTTTATAACACATGTCTGTAACATCCAATTCCACCAACACTCTAGCGACATAGGGCCTAGTTAAACGAGCTGTTGCAACATCCACATGCAAGGGCTTTTCAAAAATGAAGACTAAAAGAAGATAGATTGGTTGAAATAGTACAAACGAAGTCATTGAAATGAGATCCAAACAGGACTGATAAAAGGCCCACCAAGTAATCAAAATGAGGGGATCATTTTAACTTGCGCATCGGTAAATCACTAATTTAGTATGATCTTCATGAGAAGTGTCTAATGTAATCTACTTCTAAGAAAAGTTTTATGAAGTCATTAGAGCTAACAAATGGTTTTATGGGATTTGCATGGCTTTGGCGTTAGAAGTGCTGCTTGCACTCCCTGATCAGCTTTTTCCCTTCAACTAAATTCAAGAACATAGCTTTTCTATTTCTAATGTAAATATAAAAATAGGGATCTTGTTGATTGGTGATTCTCTTAATCTACTTCTTGACAAAATCCTATGCATTGTATATATTTTCTTCTTCAAAATGTGGTTTCACTATAACTTTGAGAGTTTCAAATTTGGTGCTCAAATACTCATAGGCTTAGAAAAAATACTTTCATGTTAGTGAATCACTTATTGTTTAATACCATGAAGATCTAATGTGGAGATGAATTTTATGCTTGGCCAATTAATTAAAAAAAATATTGTAAGATGAATTTTATCTTCAGAGGAAAAAGGGTCAAAGTATTATTGAAGTTGTTAGTCGAGATATTCACAATTGAAGTAGTTGTAGAGTGACTAAATAGTTCCAAGTCTCCGTTTTGTTGAAGTAAGGATAATCTATAAGTCTTTTCTTTTGAGTGATTTTGGAGGTGATTGTTAAGCACATCGGTACTTTGGTGAATGCATTTGCAGATGGAATGCTTTATTAGGTGAAAATAAGTAATTTTTTTACACATAAAGGGCTTATGGTTTGTAGATTGAAGATTGCACATGTGGTAGGCTATTTAAGTGGGTATGAAATTGTTACTTCCATATCAATATTTCTTGAAAATGAGGTGATGTCTAGATGTAATAGGTCTAAGCATTTTGAATCTATGAAACAAAAGAATGATGAAATATATTATGATATAATTTATTAAATTAATTTTGTGAACTTAAAATGGAGAAGTGCTTCTTATTATCACGCATTAGAAAGTATAATGAAAATTAAATCTTAATTTGATAAAGCTATAATTATGCCTGGCTAAGCAATAAAGATGTTACAATTGACCAAGTTAACTGAAATAGAATTGGGAGTGAGAAGATGGATATGTGGTGGAGTAAGGATAGAAGATTTCATAAAGGATTATGTTAGAGAGATGATGGGAGTAACATTTACTAAAGATTAGTTGAAAAAGAGATTTCCATGTTTAGGCATATGATGCATATTGTGAGAGATGTAATGATTAAATCACTGAAATAGATTTGAGAGATATGGAGCAATATTTTGAACAAAAATGCACAACAAAAAAGAAACATGGAAAACACAAGATTTTAAAATGGAAAAACTTGAGAATTGGAAAAAATCATGAACCCACTTCGCATCAAGAAATCAACTATGAAGAAAATGATGAGGATCTCATAAATTATGCTGAACTTTGGCCTCTCTATATCATTGGACATATAAGGACACTCACAATAAACTCTTTGCACAAGAGAATTTGAAATCTTTTACTCCATTGGCAAAGGCGAAACCTTGAGTGAAAATGGCTCAGAGTCGATTACTGGCATCAGGGTACCATGATAGTGTTGTGGAGGCACTTTAAAGGGGCGTTGGGACAATTCATCTGTGCGCTGTAGTATCGTGCTTTCATGTTCTGAACCTAGATTGAACGTTATGGCGTTGTCTTCTGGGCGGTGGGGCGTTGATCGAAGTTGAGGCGTTGTGTACAAGGAAAAGAAAAAAAAATTCAGGGGCAACCTCCTGAACCCAATACAAGGGGGACAACCTCCTCGTACACTCTGACAAACTTACTGTCAAACTTGATTGGAAAAACTGAGGGCTTTAAGTGATTAATTGATTAGCATGATCATGCTTCACATAATAACAATCTTTCAATTCGAGATTGATTATAATCAGCACCACCTCTCTAAAACTATAACATTTTCATAGTTATGAGCTATAGTGTGGCTCATTCATGTCTCAACGTTTCAGAACTCCAATGAAAGCGAAGCATAACTTTTATTTCTCAATTGTCATACCCTTAGTCAACATGTCTATAGAATTCTGAGCTTTGTATATTCCCCAAAGATAATTGATCATCTTCTAGGAGTGAATGAATGAGACTATACCTTAGCTGAATGTGCTTCAACCAGACACGAAATGCGATATTCTTTACTAGAAGAATGACACTCATATTTCATAGTGAAGTTTTTCATTCCCCTGCATATTATCAAGTTCTGCCTTAAAGCTCTGCAACCAAATCTTTTTCTTGTTAGTCTCGGTGATAGCAATATACTCAAATTCTGTAATTGATAGAGCAACGATCTTTTATAACTTGAAAACCCAACTCCCCTTCGTGCCCCCCAAAGTGAATATATAAACTGTTGTACTTTTTCTATCATCATACCTGAATCTACATATTTTTGTAGACTAATCCCTACACTTCCCAAATAAAGTATTTTGTTGATTGTTTCTCTCATGTATCTTAGAGTCTATTTCAGTGCATCTCAATGATATTTGTCTGGATTGCTCATGTACTTACACTGCATGTAAAATATCAGGTATTGTACATATCACATAAATCAAACTTCCAATAATTGAAAATATGAGATTTTTTTCATACGTGTTTGTTCAGCTTTAGACTTAGGCTATTGTTTTTTAGTATTCTAAAATTACTAGCTAAAGGGTTGCATACTGATTTTGTCTCACTCATGTTGAATCTGCACAGGACCTTGTTAATATATTCTGCCTGAGATAATATATCCGCACTCTTGTCCCTATTGATTTTTTGTTGAGAATTTTTTGGTTGTACCAAAATTCTTCTTTTCAAACTCCTTTAATAATTTCTCCTTCAAGTCTCTATTTTTCTACATATCTGATCTTGCAATCAACATATCATCCTCGTATAGTAGAAGAATGATGTATTAATTATCAAAATTTTTAATGATGCAACAATGGTATGATTGACACATCGTGTACCCATTGTTTGACATAAACCTGTCCAATCTTCTGTATCACTGTCTTCGTGACTGCTTTAAATCATAAAGATTTTTCAGTTTACAAATCATTTCTTCTTTTTCTGAAACTTCATATCATTGTGGTTGCACCATATACAGTTCTTTTAAGTCATCGTGTAAAAAGACTGTCTTCGCATCTATCTGTTTCAGATACAAATCTTCCTCTACTACTAAGTGCAACATAAATTTGATAGTTGTCATCTTCATTACAGGAAAGAATATTTTAGTGTATTCAATTTGTTTCTTTTGCCGAAATTCCTTCACAAGCTTCATCTTATAACACTTGCTACCATTTGATTCTTCTTTCAATCTGTAAGTTCATTTGTTGTGTAGTGCCTTTTTTATATATGATAGTTATGCTAATTCTCATGTCTGATTTGATATTAATGATTACATCTCATCATCTATGACAAACTCTCACTCATTTGAGTGATCTACTTGAATGACTTCATCATAGCGGTATTGTTCACCACTATCTTTAACAATAAGTAGTAAGATGAAGGAGAACATCTCTGTGTCAGTCTTAAGATTCTACTAAACTTTTTGAATTCAGTAGCAGGCGGTGTCTGAGAAACCTTATGTTTCAACAAATCGAGCATATTTTTGTTCTCTATCTTTCTGATCAATAGTACTTCTATCCCAACATATTTGAAGGGGTCCTCAAAAGTAATTAGTGAAGGATCTCGCGTTCTATTTTTGTTCTTATACATCTTCATTTCATTGAAAGTGATGTCTGTTCTCACTGAATTTCTGATACTGATAGTTTTATAATTTGTAATCAAATTTATCTGAGTCATATCCAAGGAAAACACACTTAATAAGTTTTGAATCAAGTTTACTCTTAGATCCTATTTCAGCATGAATATATGATAAACTACATACTTTCAAGCGAGGTTTATTTGTTTGCTACTCTCAGCTTCTTCAGGTAAATCTTTATTCAGAGGTACTGATGGGCCACGATTGATCAGATAAATTTCGGTGTTTATTATTACGACCCAAAACTTGTTTGACAAGCCTTTGTGCAAGGTCTTTTTGGGGTAGCTGCAGCGGTTTAAATTAGCTGTTACACAACAACTCTGTGAGGAAGCTATTGCAGAGAAGCTGTGTCTGTGTGTTTAGTTTAGTTGTGCAACAATTATTTTCGAATATTGTTGTGCTATTTGTATTATAATGAAATTACATTCAAAATCATTAAAGACTTACAAGTTCAAATATTATATCTTGAAGTGACATCTTATTTAAAAGTGGTAGAACAACAATTAAAATAAAAAATAAAAATATAAGAACAACAATTAATATTTTTAAAATATTAATTTAAAATCAAGTTGATCAATTCTACGAGATAACTTCTTCTCCAAAGATACTCTCAACACCTAGTCCCTATTTGAGGTAGATCATCAAACTTATTCGCTCACCTAAAAAAGTCACAGTCTTCTACCGATCTATTGCTTGGACATCTGTAAAGTTTTCTACCATAGTATTTTCTCTCGGTGATGCAAGTAGACAATATTGCAATCCATAGTTGCTGTACATGACTCTAGCAGTACCAGAAGTTCTCAAACTCATATTTATTGAAAGCTGAAAGTCACAAACACAAAATTAGCTTGTCTTAATGATACAATGATAAAGTCATATGAAAAATTAACTAATAAGAATAACATAAATACATAACTAAAGATTTATAAAGCATCGAGGTCTCAGAGTAAAGATAAACTAATGAATAATCTGTCATTATAAGAATACAAAAGATCTTAATTAAATGAGATTTTGATTTCTTTGAAACCACATAATACCGAGCTTGTATATGTCACGGAAGCATATTAGTATAAAAGCCCTCCAAAAGAAACCCAACAGTCCAATCTTTTCTCTAAATTTATTAATGATGTTCTGCAACCCCTCTTATTTAAAAAAATATTGTGGGTCTATTGCCCAACTCAACTTTTTTTAAGCACAGGTCACAAATTATCTTCTTTATATCTCTTTCTTACATTGTAGATAAACCATCGTCTCTTGTCTTGACCATTTGAACCGCTAATTTTGACGAGCAAAACAAAAATAAGCACTATTCATGAACATGATAAATAAATTGATATAGCATATATGTTTATTACTCGTCAAACTTATTTGAAATGATTTAGCATATGTATTGATTGCTGCCACTCAAGACAGTAACATATTCAACTACCATGATTCAACCCCTCATTCCTATAATATAAGCGTACAAAAAATTAACCCCCATAAAAGTAATCGTCATATATGCTATATGAAATGACAGATAGGAAAGAACTAAGAGTGAAATTAGCCCCCACAAAAATAATCAACATATCACCATATGGGTAATGCTTCAAGTGTCATCTATATAGTTGTTTCTATTTTATATTGATATAACAAGATGAAGCTATGAAGTCCAATGCTCTATGTAGAAACAAGAGCACTTCTGATTTCCTTAAGAAAGACCTAAAACATTAACCCCCTAATCCTAAATACCGATTTTAAAAGAAGATGGACACAATGCCACTATTCAAAGAAAATAACTGCAATAGCATAAGACAGACAACTCCAAACCAACAATGAATTCACACGAGCAATCCTGTTAATCTAACAAAGCCTAAACAACTAAACAGTGAATTCACATTAGGATGGACACAATATACCACACTCCCAACAACAATCCATCTCAACAAAAGCACCACAACATGCTTTGTGAAAATAGAGGAGCAATTCTACCATTCTGAAAAAGCTAAACATTGACTTCACAAAAGGATTCAAATCCTAAACCACACTCCAAATATTACGACACACAGCCAAGGCACCATAACATGAAGCTCTAAAATACAATACTCTATGTAAAGACAACAACAATTATGCTAGCCTAAAATCGTGTCACCACTATGCCCCTATAGCCCGACACCAATGCACCGCAATAAAATAAATAGCAGTATACTGTGCGTTGAGAGGGTGGCAAGGCAGTCACTTCCCCACAATCCCAATATCAAACGCCATAAAATGTGTCACCACAATGCCACCACAATAATCTCATCCACCAAGTGTAAATCAACATATTCACTCAACGGAACCAATAAAATAGTATAGCTAACCAAAAGCAGAAAGAAGAAATTACCATATTTTAGTAAATAAATCTCCACACTAACGACCTCCAAATGTCGAAATGAAACCATAAAGTGCCACCAAAATGGAAGAGATTGAAAATATGTCATGAATTTAGAAGCAGAGCTCATCGAAAACCTAAAAATGATAAGAAATAGCCCACATATGAGACATAGTTCGACAATACTTCACTGGAGTTCAAAGAAAAGTGAGGATAAAAAAGAATGACGATCAAACATACCTCGTGCAGTTGAATTATTGGAGGTGAGAGGGCAAAGAAGCTAATGTTAGGGCAAACTTCAGAACAAGGGCGCAGGACGAATGATGGGCAATGGGAATATTTACCTACATCCATAACATGGAGTGTGGGGCGAGAGGCGTGACGTGAAATAAATAGTAAAATGTGTCACATGTTATTAGCTGCAAACAAAACGAGAAAAACAATCGCCATAAAATGCGGCTTGAGCCTATGCTGTTGCCGCACATGTCTCTCAAACACACATGCAATCTCATATTCTTGGCACGCTCTGTGATTGTACCATTTTGTTCTGTTGTCATTGGAACAATAACCTCATGTCTAATTCCTTTTAAAACATAATAATTCCTGAACTTATGATCACAATACTTTCCACTATTATTTGATTTGAGACACTTCAATCTTAAACCCGTCTCATTCTTAACTATGGCTTTTCACTTCTTAAAATATCAGACACATTTGATTTATATTTTAA
Organism: Phalaenopsis hybrid cultivar; assembly: GCA_002079205.1. Classification (NCBI taxonomy): domain Eukaryota; kingdom Viridiplantae; phylum Streptophyta; class Magnoliopsida; order Asparagales; family Orchidaceae; genus Phalaenopsis; species Phalaenopsis hybrid cultivar. Next base: position 418,720 of record JXCR01141925.1, read on the forward strand.
GAAATACACCCATGCTTTCTGATTTGATCATCAATGAAAGTGAAAAAATATAAAGAGTCTTCAATAGATTGAACTGAGTAGGACCTCATACATCAATATGCACTTATTCTAGGTTTTTAGACTTCAATTGTGACTCATTTTTTTTTAAAAATTAACCTCTTTTTGTTTGCTAGAAATACAATCTTTATATAAATCCAAATTTACAAATTTTAAACCATGAAATTTATTTTTTAAAAAGAGGGATTTCATACATTTTTCACTTATATGACTAAGCCTACGGTGTCAGAGACCCATATCAATATTTGTTCTAGTTACTCCAATGGATTCATACATCTGTTTGATCAAATAAATGGCACCTTTAATGTTGCCTCGAACCATTATCATGCACCTTTAGTCATATTCCATGAATCACCTGTAAAAAGAGTCACATACATTGACCTTGCAAGCTAACTCATAGAGATCAAATTTCTCTTCAAAAATGAAAAGTGTCTAACTTCATTCAGGTTCTAGACTCATCTATTTAACAACCTAATATTAACATTACTCTTTTCAGTAATGTTGCAGTTCTTGTTGTCTCTCAAATATAATTTCTCTAATCATAGTGAGTTATAGTTTTGAACATCTTTTTAAGTTTTTTTTTTTAGGCAAACATGAAAAGAGGCACCCGAATCTACTATCCATGGATCAATACTATCTTGGGATAAAATAAGGGAGTTTCCTTAGATTTTAACTATGGAGACATTTGTTGAAAGTTTTCTACTGAACCTCTATCACTAATCTTTGTCGAAGCTTTATAGTTTGCTTAAATTGGTATTTCTTTCTGCCGTCTTAGCTTTTACCTCTGTCTTTTCTCTTCTCGTACTTTCCTCTTTTGGACTTGAATCTTGCTTTGCTTGTCTTTCTATCCATATTTCGTTCTCTAGTTTCAACATTAGAGTTGAATTTGAAGTTTCACCACTCACTTTCTTGTGAACTTCTTCATTCAACACTAATCTCATAATATCATCTAATTTCAACTAAGGTTTCTTGAAGAGTTACTCACTTCAGTAATAAGTCTATTCCAACTATCTGACAATGAAGATAAGAGTAATATTGTCTCAATCTCATCATCAAATCTGATATTAACAGAACACAATTTGTTTGTCAAAGTGTTGAAATTATTCAAGTGTTCAACTATTGAACTATCATCCAATATCTTCATATTGAATAACATGTTCATTAAAAATGATTTGTTTGAAGCCCGAGACATCTTGTACATTCTTGTTAGTGCAGTCATAAGATCAATAATAGTCTTTTCATTCACAATGTTTAAAATAACATATCAGGAAAGAAAAAGTAGGATCAAACCCAAGACTGTTCAATAAAAAACTTCCTATTTCTTCAACACTTCCATCTTTTTGGTGATTTCATTTAATGGTAAATACAGTTTCATTTGATATAAAAAATCTTTAATTTGTATTTTTCAGAAAATAAAGTTTGAATTATTGAATTTCTCAATCTTGTACCTTGATTCGTCGGTCTTTGCTCTCATTTGAACAAAAGAACTTTACAAATCCCGCTACGATCTGCTTATTAGAGGAGATGTAATGATTAAACTGTGGAAACAAATTCAAGAGATTTGAAGCAAAAATTTAAGCAGAAACATACAAAACAAGAAAACACAAAAAATACAAGATTTAACTTGAAAGAACCATGAATGGGGAAAAATCACTAAGCCACATTACACTAGGAAATTCACTATTAAAAAAATAAAGAAAATCGTTCAAATTACACCACACTAAAACGTTTATACAGTTTTGGACACACAAGGATACTCACATTCAACTCCTTGCATAAGAGAATTAGAAATCTCTTACTCTATCAACAAACGGAAAACTTTAAGTGAAAGCAACCTAAATTTGGTTGTTGGCGCCGGGGTGCCGCGATCGTGACGCTCCAAAGTGGTGCTGCAACACCGCATTTGAGCATTACTGTGTTGTGCTCTTGGGCTCTAAAACTTGACTAGGTGTTGCGGCATTGGGACGTTGTGTACAAAAAAAAAAAAAAAAAAAANNNAAAAAAAAAAAAAAAAAAAAATCAAGGGCAACAATGTTGAACCCTGTAGAGGGGGTGCAACCACTCGTACCCGCAAAAAAACTTACTATCATGGTTGATCTGCGAAGTTAAGGGCTCCGGGTGAATAAGTGATAGACACAATTAGGCTCCACAATTTTGAGCTGGATTTCAATTTTAAGCCTGAATATGGTAAGCTTTGTGGATGCTATAAAATTATCTTTCTTTTTCTTGAATGGATGGCCACCTCCATCACATTACCAAAGAATTTGATGATAATTTTTTCTTCAATTGATGGCTTAAATAATACTTGGTCATCCCTCCAAGTTTATGATGTATAGCGACTGACCCTCCACATTCCAAGTTTCAATAAAAGATTCAAGTGCATGCGTCAAGGCTTTTTCTACAATATAAAGCACATGGTTACTTGTCTGGACAATATGGACTAGTTTTGATACCTAATATTTATATTATATTTTTATCAATTAGCATGTAAATCCTTATTTTGATGGAATCGTTTATGGCCTTTGGTGTTCCATGTGTATATCGATTGGTTTCATAAGAATAATAAACTAGTTTTGATGTCCATCACCACCGACCGTCGTCGACCACCGCTGACCGTCGTCAACCTCCACCTACCGTCATCGATCACCACCAACTAGATGACGTCAGTTGACATTGTACCTTGAAAAACATAATTACTCTTTCCCGTTTGTGAGACGAGATTTTTGTAATCATCAATCAATAGTGGATTTCCGCAACTGGGCTAAACCCTGTGGTTTTTCCCTTACGTATTTTCCACGTAAAAACTTATGGAGTCATCACCGCTATTTTCTATTTCATCTGCATGTGTGCTGAACTTCCGTACAACGCTAAGAAGATAATTTGTTACTCTACCGCCGCGAATTTTTTAGCACGCATCAGTTTGACACCGTATGTGGGAAACTCTCAATCCCACCACTGAAGTACTTGGTCAATTTTCTACATGCCCACCAGACAAAATATTCGGGAGAACGGAGCAGCTCGCTCTAACACCCATCGATCCAGGGAACAGTCACGAAGTCAAGGACGACATGTTTCTTCATCTTCCCTCCCTGGAAGAGATTATCCAACTAATGAGGGGGTTTCAGATCCTTCTATGGAAGAACGAATGCGTAGAATGGAGGAGTCTCAACTGGAGATCATACAATCCCTACGAGGGACCCAACAACCACTGTCCAAACTGATGAACGAAACTCGTTTGCCATTAAATCTGCGACCTACGAGAAACATACCGCCCGGAGGGACTCGTACTGGCCCCCCTGCTCAAGAAGGAACAATTCGCTTGTCAGGACGTGATGCTGAACTTCTAGACACCGCAAGTTCCACTCATTCATCTCATGTAGCTCCCATGACACCACCACATCTTGCTACCGTTCCAGATGATGTCATACGTAACGAACTATGTCGCCTCGTCCGAGAATAGTTCCCCGTAGAGAAGAAAGATCGCTTCCATACTCACCATAACATCCTTGAATCCTCTCCTTTAGCAAATTTGATCATCCAACACCCTATTTCAACAGCCTTCAAGTTGCCGAACATTGACGCATATGAAGGGATAACTGATCCCTATGAACATATTGATGAACGTGCCTCTGACGCGCTTCTATGTCAGGTGTTCCTAGCCACTATTAAGGGACAAACTCAAACCTGGTTCTACTCTCTGCCGGGAGGCACTGTAAACACCTTCAACGAGCTTGTTAAACTATTTGTGGAGCAGTTCATAGCAAATTGAAGAATCATCAAGGATTCATACCATCTCTCAGGATATCATAAAAGTGAAGGAGACTCGCTTAAAGACTACTTCCGCATGTTTTGTGCTGAAACCCGTCAAATTCCAGGAAGAGATCCAGAGTTACTTAGGGGGGTTTTTCTCAGGGGGCTCTTCCCAAAACTTTTCTACTCATCACTGATGCGGGAGACAGTTCGTTCTTATGTCGATCTTGTCCACCGAGTTGATGCCCAAATCATTGTAGACGAGGCTATTAGTGTACATAAGGAACAATTTGAGAAATTTAGGGGAAAGTGCAAAGGTAACTCCAAAGACAATAATCAATCTTCGCAACGGAGAAAATCTGAACAACCGAAGAATCGTGACCTTCTCCTTCAAACTTTGGGTCAATGAATTGAATATCGACCCAAGAAAGAGTATACACCACTAAACACGTCACGTGCTAACATCTTGATGACCATTAAGGATGAGCAAGCTGTTAAGTGACCTCACCCCTTAAAACCTAACTCGAGAAATCAAGAACAATACTATCATTTTCATCGAAGTCGTGGCCACACCACCGAGACATGTAAGCTCCTTAGGGAAGAGATTGAAAGGCTGATTCAGCAGGGATATTTTGGTCAATTTTACAATACAAACTAGCTGGTAGCAATAATGCTCCTACTGGGGGCAACAAACACAAAGGCAACAACATGGGGGGTCACTCAGTCGTGGGCGAAATTCAAACAATTGCAGGAGGCCCATTGCTAACAGATCAAGTTCTTATCACTGCACTTGGTGAACCAACACATAATAAATTGCGTCATGAACCTATGACTTTTGATGATTCTGATCTAAAAGGAGTCCGAGTACCTCATTAAGATCCTCTTGTCATTAGCGCAAGAATTGACGAACCCTGCTACAATGTAAAAAGGATCTTGATCGACAATTGGAGCTCTGTTGATGTTTTGTTCTACTCCACTTTCCTTAGTTTGGGACTNACATCTCGTGAACCAACACATAAGAAATTACACCTTGAACCTATCACTTTTGATGATTATGATCTAGAAGGAGTCCAAGTACCTCACCAAGATCCTCTTGTCATTAGCACAGGAATTGGCGAACCTGTTCCATTGTAAAAAGGATCCTGATCGACAATGGGAGCTCTGTTGATGTTTTGTTCTACTCCACTTTCTTGAGTTTGGGACTTACAAGAGAAAGACTTCAACCTGCATCTAAGCCATTATATGGTTTTGATAATCGACTAGTACGAGTCGAGGGAACCATAAATCTCCCTATTCTCACGGGAGATTTTCCTTGACAGATAACTCACTCAGTCCAGTTCATTGTTGTCAAGTCAGAATCAACATACAATGCCATCTTCGGGAGACCTCTGCAATCCATCTTTAGCATCGTAACATCTGTGCTACACTTGAAGCTCAAATTTCCAACCCCAGCAGGGATCGACATCGTACAAGGAGATCAACATATAACACAATCATGTTACCTCAAACAAGCTCAACCATGCCCATCAGTGACACTTAGCATTGAAAACTTTGATCTCCGAGATGAAGATGTATCTCAAAGAGCTTCCCCCGTGGAAGATTTGGTTCACGTCCCGGTCTCTAATGAACACCCACGAGAACAATACAACTTGGTTTTATACTCTCCGATGAACAAATGTCAGAATATGTAGATTTCCTCCAAAGGAACCAAGATATTTTTGCACGGACCCCGGCTGACATGCTTGTGGTTGACCCTGAAATAATTATGCATTCTTTAAAGATAATAGATCCAACTTTTAAACCGGTCGTCCAGAAAAAGCGCAATTTTGCCCGAGATTGCTTACAAACTATTGAACAAGTAGTCAACAAGCTTCTCGAAGCAAAGTTCATACGGGAAGTACACCATCCTGCATGGCTGGCCAATGTCGTCATGGTAAAAAAGCTAGTGGTTCGTGGAGAATGTGTGTTGACTATACATACCTCAATAAAACATGTCTAAAGGATAGTTTTCCCCTCCCACACATAGATCAACTTGTTGATGCCACTTCTGGATATCAGATGCTCATCCTTATGGATGGATACTCAGGGTACAATCAAATAAAGATGAACCCAGTAGACGAAGAAGCCACCTCTTTTCAAACAAATAAGGGCTTATACTGTTATCAATTTATGTCATTCGGATTAAAACATGTTGGTGCAACTTATCAACTCCTCATGAACAAAGTCTTCAAAAAATCTTCTCAGGCACATAATTGAGGTTTACATTGATGACATGTTAGTAAAAAGCCAAGAAACATCCCAACACACTTATCATCTGGAGGAGTGTTTCCAACTCCTTCGTCAATGCAATTTACAACTTAATCCGACTAAATGTGCTTTTGGAGTCACATTAGGGAAGTTTTTGGGATTCATGGTTATCGTGGAATTGAAGCAAACCCAGAAAAAATCAAGGCATTGAGGGACATGATGCCTCTAAAAAACATCAAAGAGGTACAACGGTTGAATGATCATATAGCCGCTTTATCTCGCTTCTTAGCTCTTTCTAGGGATAACTATCTGTCGTTCTTCAAGATACTCAGAGGTGCTCGAAACACCGATTTTCAATGAAAAAATGATTGTTAGAGAGCTTTCGAGCAACTCAAAGTATATTTGGCTTCACCACCCCTCCTCTTAAAGCCAATCCAAGGAGAGATATTATATATCTATTTGACTATTTCATCTCATGAAATAAGCTCTGTTCTTGTCAAAATAGAAAACTCAGTCAAGAAACCAGTATGTTATGTTAGCAAGATTCTCTCTGATACAAAAAGTCGTTATCCGATGGCAGACATGACTGTGCTAGCCCTGATATTCTTAGCAATGAGATATTGTTCGTACTTCCACACTATTGGCATCTACACACAACTCCCTTTGAAGGCTATCCTACAAAAACCAGAAGCATTGGGAAGATTAGTTAAGTGGTCGGTGGAACATCCATTATTTACCATGACCGAACATCAAATCATGTGTTAGCCAACTTTGTGGTAGAATGTACAGTGCCTATCTCTGATGAACCACCCTCTTCTCTTTTACGATCACCTCAGTGGACACTATATGTAAAAGGAGCATCCGGAAACTCAGAAGCTAGTGCAGGAATACTACTCATCTAAAAAAAAGACATTTTGGAGTACGTACTTCATTTAAAATTCTAAGCCACCAATAATGTTGCCGAATATGAAGCACTTGTCGCTTGATTAAAGCTTGCCATCAACTGTGAAGTACGAAACATGATTATTTACACTGATTCTCAACTCATTGCATCCCAAGTGCCAGGAGAATTCAATGCTCAAAACTCACAACTGGTTCAGTATCTCAGTCTGGTAAAAACACTTTTTTGCCCAAATTGAAACATGTCAGCTCATTTACATACTTCGAGAGCATAACACCCGAGCTGATGCCCTCTCTAAGCTTGCAACTTCAACAACTGGAGATCTTATAAAAGAAGGTATATTGAGGAGGTACATTTTCCTAGAATCCATGGCCCATGGGTGATACTGTCTATAAATGACCCAGGGGAGCCATCTTGGATAGATCCCATCATCTCCTTCCTCCGAGACGGAACACTGTCAGATGATGCTATTACATCAATTCGCATTCGACACATGACTTCCAATTTCATACTTATAGGGGATGAACTGTATAAGAAGGCATTTGTAGGTTCATATCTCAAGTGTTTTTATATATATGAAGTTGATTACGCTCTACGAGAAGTTCATTCCAGAATATGTGGGGAGCATCTTGTTGGCAGGGCACTTGCTCTTAAAATAATGAGGCAAGGCTGCTATTGACCCACGATAAAACAAGATGCATTAGAGTTTGTGCAAAAATGTAAAAATTGTCAACTACACTCCAATCTCATGCATGCACCACCAGTAGAACTCACATCTTTTCTGTGTCATTGACCTTTCGCCCAATTGAGGGTAGATATCATGAGGCTATTTCCGATAGCTACTCGACAACGAAAATTAATCATTTTAGTTGTCAACTACTTCACAAATGGGTAGAAGCAGAGCCTCTTGCCAAAATCACTAAGGCCAATGGCAAACAGTTTGTGTGGAAAAACATCATCTGTCGCTTTGGGCTTCTTGCGAAGATTATCACTGATAATGAGACTCAATTCACTGATAGGGTCTTCACATAAATCTGCAAGAATCTTCACATTTAGTTGGTGCACACTACTGTGGTGCGTCCCCAAACAAATGGACAGACAAATGTGACAAATCGAACTGTGCTCAAGGGGTTGAAGACTCGTCTCGAGAAGGCTGGGGGGCAGTGGGTAGAAGAGCTGCATAATGTCCTCTGGGCCTATCGCAACATCGCACGAACTCCTACCGGGAAACCTGTTATAACTTGTGTTTCGGCACCGAGGCTGGCATCCCTATTGATATCGAAGTTCCAAACCCCCGAGTTAAGACTTTCGACTCAGATAGCAATGAAGAAAAGCTCCGACAATAGTTGGATCTTCTCCCATAATTATGCAATGTGGCCCACCTCAGAACTGCTTCCTACCGCTAAAGAATTGCTAGCCACTTCAACCGATGAGTAAAGCCTCGACCTATCTTCATTGGTGACCTGGTTTTGTGTAGTATCGAAACCGCTGGTCATGGTCCCCAATGCAGCAAATTATCCCCTCTCTGGGAAGGCCCATACATCGTGGCTGCCATGATCAGGCCTGGAACCTTCAAGCTCAAATACTCAGATGGAAAAATCTTGCCCCGATCTTGGAATGCCGAGAATTTTTGGAAATACCAGTAGCACTTCAGTTATATCATTTATGTCATATTACATACAATCTCAATGTATCTCAGACTTATTAAATAGTATTTGCTTGTTTTCTTCTACAAAGAAAAGAATATATTTATAAAGTGTAACGGCTCGTTCACGAGTCACTTTATGCTCTTAGCCCAATAAATACACAACACTGGTTATATCTTAGTCAGAGCACGATCGATCTCAGGGGGATTTGATCTAACCTCTTCCAAATGGGTTAAAATCGTCGAGTTTTTACTTAGATAAATAATCCTGGATATGTTAATAGTCTTTGGTGGGCTACACCTGATCCCTTCCACACGAGTTCATAAGTGAGCAATGCTCCAGCAAACAACCTCGGATGGGTTGATAAGTCCTCGGTGGACTTTTGTGGGATCCTCTCATACATGTTAAACATCACTGGGTAATACTCTGATGCATAACCTCAGCCAAGTAAAAGACCGTTGACAATTTATCCCCATTGTAACATTCTTACATGACATTGGACATCCAACGCATTAAGCCACTGCGATACTTCATCCAGAGCGCTGCTTGGACACACTGTCACAACACGTCGTTGAGCTGCAACGTGTCGCCCCGATACACCATCACAATGCGTCGCCACGCAGCAAGTCACCACGACGCATCACCCTAACGCGTCGTTACACTGAGATGTATCGTCACAACGCATCGCCACAGCGCAACACGTCGTCCCCATATCACAACACGTCGCCGCAACACCTCTCTTTGGCGCAACACATCGCTACAATGTGTCGTCTCATTGCAGCACGTCACCGCAACACGTTGCCCCACCGTGTCACGTAGACGCAATGTGTCGCTGTGTCGCGCTGCCGCAACGGGTTGCCCCACCACGCAGTCGAGACGCGCCGCCTCATCNAATATTTTTGCATGAACCCCGACTAACATGTCTGGGGTTGACCCTGAAATAATTATGCATTCTTTAAAGACAGATCCAACTTTTAAACTTGTCGTCCAGAAGAAGCACAATTTTGCCCTAGATCGCTTACAAACTATTGAACATGAAGTAAACAAGCTTCTTGAAGCAAAGTTCATACGGGAAGTACATCATTCTGCATGGCTGGCCAATGTCGTTATGGTGAAAAAAGCTAGTGGTTTATGGAGAATATGTGTCGACTATACAAACCTCAATAAAACATGTCTGAAGGATAGCTTTCCCCTCCCATGCATAGATCAACTTGTTGATGCAACTTCCGGTTATCCGATGCTCAGCTTTATGGATGCATACTCAGGGTACAATCAAATAAAAATGAATCAAATTGATGAGGAAGCCACCTCTTTTCAAACAGATAAGGGTTTATACTGTTATCAGGTTATGTAGTTCGAATTAAAAAATGCTGGTGCAACTTATCAACGTCTCATGAGCAAAGTCTTCAAAAATCTTCTCGGGCATACAATGCAGGTTTACATTGATGACATGTTAGTAAAAAGCCAGGAAGTATCCCAACACACTTCTCATTTGGAAGAGTGTTTCCAACTCATTCGTCAGTACAATTTACAACTTAACCTGACTAAATGTGCTTTCGGAGTAACATCATGAAAGTTTTTGGGATTCATGGTTACACATCGTGGAATTGAAGCAAACTCAGAAAATATCAAGGCGTTAAGGGACATGATGCCTCCAAAAACATCAAAGAGGTACAACGGTTGAATGGTCGTATAGTCGCTTTATCCCGCTTCTTAGCTCATTCTGGGAATAAGTATCTATCATTCTTTAAGATACTCAGAGGTGCTCGAAACACCAGTTTTCAATGGACAGATGATTGTTAGAGTGCTTTCGAGCAACTCAAGGCATATTTGGCTTTATCGCCCCTCCTCTCAAAACCAAACCAAGGAGAGATGTTATATATCTATTTGGCTATTTCACTTCATGTAATAAGCTCTATTCTTATCAGAATAGAAAACTCAGTCGAGAAACCAATATATTACATTAGCAAGATTCTATCTGATACAGAAAATCGTTATCCGATGACAAACAAGACTGCGCTAGCATTAGTATTCTCAGCAAGGAGACTTCGTTCGTACTTTCAGGCTCGTACTATTGGTGTCTACACACAACTCCCTTTGAAGGCTATCCTACAAAAACCAGAAGCATCGGGAAGATTAGTTAAATGGTCGGTGGAATTGACAGAATTTGACATCCACTATTTATCATGAACGAACATCAAATCACAGATGGAGCATCCAGAAACTCAGGAGCTGGTGCATGAATACTACTCATCTCCTCAAAGAATGACATTTTGAAGTACGAACTTCATTTGAAATTCCAAGATATCAATAATGTTCCCGAATATGAAGCACTTGTCGCCGGATTAAAGCTTGTCATTAACTGTGAAGTACAAAACATAATAATCTATACTGATTCTCAACTCATCGCATCCCAAGTAGAAGTAGAATACGACGCTCATAACTCACAACTGCTGCAGTATCTCAGTCTCATAAAAACACTTCTCGCCCAAATTGAAACATGTCAGCTCATTCGCATACTTCGAGAGCATAACACCCTAGCCGATGCCCTCTCCAAGCTTGCAACTTCAACAACCGAAGATCTCTATAAAAGAAGGTATATTGAGGAGATACATTTTCCTAACATTCATGGCCCATGGGTGATACTGTCTATAGATGACCCAAGGGAGCCATCTTGGATGGATCCCATCATCTCCTTCCTCCAAGACAGGACACTGCCAGATGATGATACTACATCAATTCGCATCCGACGTATGGCTGCCAACTTCATCCTATAGGGGATGAACTGTATAAGAAGACATTCGTAGGTTCATATTCGTTGATATCAGAGTTCTAAACCCCCCGAGTCAAGACTTTCGACTCGGATAACAATGAAGAAAAGCTCCGATAACAGTTGAATCTTCTCCAAAAAATACACGATATGACCCACCTCAGAGTTGCTTCCTACCGCCAAAGAATTGCTCGCCACTTCAACTGAAGAGTAAAGTCTCGACCTATCTCCATTGGTGACTTGATTTTTCGTAGTATCGAAGCCGCTGGTCACGGTCCCCAACGCAACAAATTATCCCTTCTCGGGAAAGGCCCATACATCGTGGCTGCCATGATCAAGTCTGGAACCTTCAAGCTCAAAGACTGATGGAAAAATTTTGCCCCATACTTGGAATGCCGAGAATCTTCAGAAATACTACCAGCAGCACTTCAGTTATATCATCTATGTCATATTGCATACAATGTCAATTTATCTCAAACTTATTAAATAGTATTTACTTGCTTTCTTCTACAAAAAAAAATCTTTAGAAAGTGTAACGACTCATTCACGAGTCACTTTATGCTCTTGGCCCAAGAAATACACAACTCTGGTTGTATATTAGTCAGAGCACGATCGATTCCAGAGGGATTTGATTTAATCTCTTCCAAATGGTTTAACATCACCGAGTTTTTACTTCTGAGTTTTTACTTCGATAAATAACCCTGGATAGGTTAACAGTCATTGGTGGGCTACACCTAATCTCTTCCGCATATATTCATAAGCAATACTCCTGTAAACAACCTTGGATACGTTAATAAGTCCTTGATGGACTTTCGTGAGATCCCCCCATACATGTTAAACATCACTTAGTAATACTCTGATGCATTACCTCAGCCAAGTAAAAGGCCGTTGACAATTTATTCCTACGGTAACCTTCTTATATGACATTGGACATCCAACACATCAAGCCACTGCGATACTTCGCCCAGCATGCCGCTGCGACACACTGCCACAATACGTCGCTGCGCTGCATGCGTCGCTCTGACGCACCATCACAATGAGTCGCCACGCCGCAAGTCACCACGATGCACCGCTACAACACGTTGTTGTGACTCAACCCGTCGCTGTTATGCATCGCCCCAATGCGTCATCACGTCGGGACGCATCGCCGTAACGCGTCTCGTCATCACAACGCACTACTGCAACGTGTCGTCACTCAGTAATGTGTCGTCGCGATGCACTGCCGCAACACATCACCACGCTTCGACATATCGTCGCAAAGCATCGCCGCAATGCAACACGTCGTTGCAACTTGTCATCACGTCGCAACACGTAGCCGCAACGCCTCGCCGCGGCGCAACACTTTGCTACAACACGTCGTCCCATTGCAACACGTCACCACAACACGTTGCCCCACTGTGTCACGC
>JXCR01141925.1:432074-453264 GCA_002079205.1 Phalaenopsis hybrid cultivar
ACCCTCTCCTTCAGGCCCCTATTTATAGGCTCAAAAAGTGTCTTAGCCAATAAATGCACATTAATATAGAAATTTAAAAAGAAGTGCAAGCATTAAATGCTCAATCTTTCCAATTTTTATTCATATTCTTTTGACCTTTCAAATTCTTTAATCTCTTCAAATTTCTTTATAAAATATTATTTATTCTGTTTTAGGCGGGATTCGATCCCCCCTCTCTCACATAAAACAAAATATACTAACCAACTAAGCTGAGTTCAGCTTTCTATTTATATAAGAATAAAAATTATTTTTTAACTAAGTAAGATATACATATTCATATACATAAATACTTTGGATATTGATATTTTCGGACAATAAAAATGATCTCCCCCGAAATAGGGGGCAACTGATATACCGCTAACAAATTTTCATCATCCAACATGAATCTCGAGGTATGACACAAATACGAGATAATATTTTAAGCAAGAAACATTCAAATCTTGATAAAAAGTCATCCAGAGCTCCGATTTCAGCAAACTTATAGTCAAACTGACATGTTCAATGAGACGGACCTAATGATATGAAAACTAGCCCAATCCAAGTTAAATCAAGCCCAAATCAAGTCATTAAACCATAGTTAGAAGATTTATATATACATTTGGAAAGTCAAACGGCTATTAAATATGACAACTTTATGTTCAAATCGAGCGGCTTGACAAGATGAATCCAACGAGCCCAATATCACTCAATTCTGACATCATTAAGACACTCAAATGTCCATTAAACGTCGTATGATCGAGGGAAGCTCTCCGGACCGTTCGATCAAAATGGTTCATATTCCTGTATTAATTGCACCAGAACACTATAAATAGAGCCCCATCCCTCTCATGAGAGAAGGGAAGTCTAGAGAGAGTCTGAGGTCTTGAGGAGAAGCTACAAGTCACTGCCGACCTCAGACGACCACCACGGACCTTAGACGACCACCACCGACCCTCGTCGACCACCGCCGACAGCCATCAATCACCACCAACCAGACGCTGTCAGTCGACATTGTACCTTGAAAAATATAGTTACCCTTTCCCATCTGTGGGACAAGAGATTTCTGTAATTATCAATCAATAGTGGATTTCCGCAACTGGGCCAGACCCCGTGGTTTTTCCTTATGGGTTCTTTACATAAAAACTTCTGGAGTCATCACCGTTTTTTTCTATTTCATCTGTGTGTGTGCTGAACTTTCTTACAACGCTAAGACGATAATTTGTTATTCTACTGCTGCAAATTTTTTAGCACGCATCAATTTCTATAAAGGCCACATTATGAGTGTTGTTGTTTTACAGGCAGAGCCATATGTCATTTTTTGAGAAGTCTGATTTGTTCTTCGTGTGCTTGATGAAACCTCTTTCATTTGACATTCAAAAGGAAGAATCAGAAATTGAAGCAGCTCAGGTAATTTGATTTTCATATATAACCATGCTTAGTACATATGTCATTTGTTTTTTATCCTTTTTACCATTTTACCTGTCCTTACTCTATGATTCTTCTTTCATCATAATCTCCGCCATAAAGTGCATCATCAACTAAAGAGTCTTTCAGTATTATTTTGTTTTTATTCTATTTTATTTATATTTTGATTTGAAATAAAATATATTTTATATTTTAAAAATATTTTTCATTTTTATTGAGTATTGAGTAAATTGATTTATGCGGTGATGCTGGTGATCATTGGAGGAGAGACGGCAACAGTGGCTGCCGAGGCAATGACAGCAGTTACCATATGAAAACTGCAATGAAGTTTTACATATTTTAAAAACGGCTTTCTTTTGATTGCTTGATTGTTAGTTTTTCTTTCACTAAATATGTATTTGTTGAACTCTTGAGGCATTTATCTTTTAGAAAATGAAGAAGTTTTCACCCTTTAAAATAACTAACACAAATTTCTATGAATTTTTAAACCCTTTTGTCCAGTCCTTTGTCTCCTCTATCCTTCTTTTTTCACCTTATGTTCATAGTTTGCTAGGAAAATAACGAATCAAAGTAATGGAGCTATAAATAAATATCAATGGCATATATAGCATTCTTGAAGGGATGCAAATATAAAATTCACATCCATAATTTCAGGTAGGTGAAAAATCAAATTTTGATGAATTAAAAATTAAAAAGAAATTTAGTAACTAAAGAAAATGCTCATCAAATGTGCTTTACTTCACAAGCAATGTCTTGCTTCTTATGATCAGGTAATGTTGTTTTCTGACTTTTGCACTTTGTTGCACTTAGATTCATGCAAAATAGTATAGAACTATCTGTTTTGTAGGCATAGCGGCAGAGGGGAATGACTAATGAGCATGGCAACAATATACCCTAAAAAATTATAGAATATAGGAAAATTTACATACATACATACATTCATACATATCACACAATTTCTATATGTTTATTAATGAAGACCTATATTTTGATATTTATATTCATAATGCTTTGATGTCATAAACTTATAATAAAAATGTAAATTTAATATTTAAAAAGTTAGTTAGTGTTATTTTTGATGTAATATTAATGTTTCGAGTGCTATGCATATAAATACATAATTTTTGTACAATAAAAAATGAATATTTCCATTACTTTGCATGATAAAACTTGAAATTTTCCTAAAGTTTTTACATTTTATTTTCTTAAAACTGAAAATTTTCTTGTCATTGTGCAACAAAGTGGATGCAAGTTGAAGAATTTGCTTCCCAACCTGTAGTTCACAAGCATGAGCTCCTCAAATACATGGTCGAGGTGGGACTGGCAAGGTTTGAGAAGAACTACAGTGGCTTCTCTCCAGTTTCTATCACATCAGTCTTCTCTAACAAACAGAGCTCTCTCTATCTTAATACTGATTTTTTGAACAGTCGCTCTTCCTGATGTGATTATCTTTATTGAGGCTGCTTCTACAAATCGGTAATTTGTGTAATTATTTGTAATTAATGCTTCTTGTTTGACTGCGGCGAGCCCATCAAATCATCGACATCCTGCGCACTTACTCGTGTCATAATGGCTGAGGGTGTCGTCTTAGAAGGCGTGCCTATTATTTTAGCTCGATATCATATGCATAAGATTTCTAGATTTCTTATAATTACTATATATTGCAGTACTTAAGAGTACTTTTTTTTTTCTCTTGAACACTGTTAGGGGTGTAAACAAACCGAACACAACGAACAGAGCTTGTGTTCGTATTTAGTTCGTTTGAAATTTAGTTTGTTTGAAATAAGCTCGTGTTTGAAATTGTTCGTGGAGTCACTGTTTGTGTTTGTTTTTTAACAAACGAGCCGAACACAAACTGTTCTTGAACAATGAGCCAATTTGACATCGCTAATATTAATTTATATAAATAATATATTATATTAATTATATAACTTATATTATATAAATATATAATATTTGTATTAGTATATTACTAATCTAGTATATTAATATGTTATTATTATTATTAATTTATTATATATTATAATTTATACAATTTAATTTTTTAAAATATCATAAAATTTCGAACAATAACGATTCGAATACGAACAAACACATTACTGTTCATGTTTAGTCCGTTTAACTAACCGAATAAAAAAAATTTGTTCAGTTTGTCTCGTTTACTTATCGAACGAATCCAACACGAACTCATTGACGAACCGAACACGAACTGTGAGCTTTTTTTGATAGCCCTAAACACTGCCAAGTTTTATTCTTAATGTATGAGTAATCTTCAGTAAATTCTAAAAGTTTTTTTTTTTATGAATTTTGTAATGAAATTTATAATCTTTTATCTTTTATATTGATAGATTTAGCTAAGGAATGTATTCTTAACTACTATTTTATGTGATTTATGTTTCAAACTTCCCTTGAGACAGCCATAAATTTTATAAGACANAAATACGAACAAACGTATCACTGTTCGTGTTTAGTTCGTTTAACTAACCAAAAGAAAAAAATTTATTCACGTTTGTCTCGTTTACTTATCGAACGAATCGAACACGAATTCATTGACGAACCGAACACGAACTGTGAGCTTTTTTTGATAGCCCTAAACACTGCCAAGTTTTCTTCTTAATGCATGACTAATCTTCAGTAATTTCTAAAAGATTTTTGTTATGAATTTTGTAATGAAATTTATAATCTTTTATCTTTTATATTGATTGATTTAGCTAAGGAATATATTCTTAACTACTATTTTATGTGATTTATGTTTCAAACTTCCCTTGAGACAGCCATAAATTTTATAAGACAAGATTTTCTAGATAAAATTTATGTATATTTGTTTTGTTATTTAATGTTTCCATTAACTACACGATAATCTTGTTTATTAAATTATATGCTCAACGTTGTCAGATTATTGTAGTCTTTGTCATCATATTTATTTGTATTGTCATATCCAACCTAACTCTTTGCATTCTTACTCAAAAAAAATTGTCAATCCATATTGTTCCACTAATTATCTTCATATATGTTGTAATAGCTCGTTCAACTTCTCATGCATGCTTTTATGTGCGAGCTTAGATATGCGCAAACTGTTGAGCTCACTCTGGCTTGGGTGCACCACTCCACTCGGAGTTGAGGTGTGAGTTATCTGATAAACAAGCTGTTGCAGCGAGCGGTTGGAGTAGCAAAGAGCCAAGGAGCGAAGCAATATATATAAGATGGCAGGGGCTAGGTGTTGAGAAAGAAGAGAAAAAAATCACAAGAATCAAGAATAGTGAACTAGGGATTTAACGAGGTTCCGCATTATGCCTACATCCTTGGGAGTGATGAGCATAGGTTCCGCATCACACACACACACACACACACACACACACAAACACACACACACACACACACATAGAATCACGAGGGTGTTGCCCCTGCACCCCCACTTAATAAAACTCTTGGGCATTGAGCCTAACTGTTCTAGCATCTATCTCTTATATGATATATGAGTCATACATAACATTAGGCTCTCAGTCGAGCAGAGGAAATGTGAAACCTTATTTTAGCTCAATGGTTGATAGTTTTAACTTGCAAACGCGGTGTGCGTATACTTGCGATTCAATTTCTCAAACTTCCAAAAAAAATAAAAAAATAATAATATAATGAAAAAAAATCTCTTAAGAGTTGATTATTCAAATCTTTTAATTAGTTAGAACATTATAAACATTAACCATATCTATAATGCCTTAACTGCTTATTAATTGGATAATCATCATCATATTATCATTCTTTTCAACCACCCGTTCGCCAATATTCCTAGTATTTCTATTGTTACCTTTTTGGAGCATTTACATAACTACCAAATAATTCTCATGTATTTACATATCTAAAATCTAAAAATTTATATTTACATGCATGCCACTCAAATCATTAACATCACAATGCACAAAGATCTTTGCCATACTGATAATTAACACAAATATATAAATATTATTACCCACCTCCCAAAAGAGCTCTTCGAGGTGGTGGGCAGCCCAGAACTTAAATACTATTTTTCGGTCTTACACTTATCTAATGTGAGACTTTTTGTCCATAGCATCAAAATTTAAAACATGAAAAAATAGCGAAAAAATCCTCATCAACTCTATCATATAATAATGCAATTAAATAGCACAAATTTTCATTTCATGTCAAACTTCACTCTACAAACTCTAAATTACAGAAAACATCACCTAATAATACAAACAAACTGAAGAAGCAATAAATTAAAAAAAAAAAAAAAAAAAACACTCACCCTCATCACCTCTATCACACACATTCTTTTTTATATTAGAATATAATAATTTTATTTTCCTTATATATATTTTTAATTTTGCCTGCCACATATTATCTTTTAATCTAATTAAATTATCAGATAAATATATCAAATTATTAGACATTTATAACTATAATTTTATTTAAAAAAATTATAAATGTCCAATAATTTAATCATACTGAATGATAATATGGCGACATATACAATTAAAATATATATAATAAAAACAATCAAATTCTAATATAAATTACATTAGAGCATGATGACACATTTTTTTTAATTTCTCTCTTATTTTTCCAAATCAAAATTACCCAAAATAAAAAAATAAAATAAAAATTACATACATAGCACCCAAATTTTATACATTTACTTATCTCACACTATTAGTTGCATACATAGGAAGATATGTAAAAATAAAAGTTTAGGGGGTTAGATAAGTAATTATATAAAAATTGGGTGCTATTTCTGTAAATTCCCCCCACCCAGCCCAAAAACAAAAAAGAAAGAAAAAAGCCTAAACAAAAGCGAAAGCAAAAAACGCAGCCACGGCAGCAACACCGGCAAGATTACCTGCAGCAGCAGCAGCTCTATTATTATCCCCCGCTTTCTGATCCGCCGCCTTGTCGCCGGGGCTTTGCGCCTCAGGCGATCCGTTCGACTGCTTTTTTCCGGCCGGTTTCGGTGAATCCGCCACCACCTGCGGTGCCGGCGCCGGCATCGGCACCTCCGCCGGCTTAAAGATCTCTGTCGGCTCGAGCACCTCATCAATGGCGTATAATGCCACGGGATCCTTATCAAAAAGCGTATCGGTGATCTTGGCCTTCGTGACCTTCGTCTGCAGCGTAACGACATCGCCATCGTTCTGTATGGTGAAGTTGTAGTTCTTGGTGGTGCCGTCGGTGGCGAGGGTGTTAACGACGCCATTGTTGGATTTGAGCATCTGGATCGAGTAGTAGATGGGGATCGCGTGGTATAGAAGAAGGGAGATCTTCTGGTCGGCGGTTAGGTTTTTGAATAAGGGGAGAAAGGGCTTCAGGACGGGATCGGTGGGGCAAAAAGCGGTGAGGCCGCTGCCGATGTTAGAGGCGAAGGAATCGGAGGCATCTGCGCTGGAATGGAGGAGATCGGCGAATGATTTGCAGCCATTTTTGGACATGAGGTCGGTGATGTTGATGTCGGCGGTGGTGATTGGTTGGGGTGCCGGGGAGGACTGGGGGAGGCTGGTGGGAATCAGGGAGAGGAGGAGCAAGAAGACGAGGATAGATGGCCGGAGGAATGGCTGCATTTTCGCCGTCGGGAAGGAAGGAGTGATGTGATGATGGTGTTGCGCGAAATGGAGAGTGAGAGCACTGTAGGAGAAAATGACCCGACTCTTTATATAAAATCGTGGCTGTAAGTTGTGAGAGAAATTATTGCATGTGCATGCGGTGTCCGATCCTGATAGTAGATCATTGTGATCTACGATCAGAATTATTTTCATTTTTAAAAAAAAAATTAGGTGAGGCCCATCGAAATACATCAAGACTGTAGATCATGCGATTTACGGTCAAGATCAGACACCGCACGCAAGTGTCCGATCCGCATGAAATAATTTTTCGTAAGTTGTGACATTAAAGAAGTAAATAATGAAAAGAAAGATTGCATTTGAAATGGTAATATTTTTGAATTGGTTTTGGGAGTTATAAATATAAAAGAGTTATAAAAAGTAAAGTTAAGATGGTAGATATATAAATACATAAAAATTGAGTCTTTTTAGTTCTCTAGAATTAAAATACATTTATTTTGTACAAAGCCTCATAATTTGATTTAATTTGAAATTGAATGAAGGAAATAATTTTCTTTAAGATGTCCATTGATGAAGTTGCTTATTTACTCTTTATTATCTACAAATATTTGTTGCCTCACACAAGGGTTGAGTTGATTTTGAGGTGAGTTGGGGATGGATAGAAATCACCTCGAATGGATTGAGTTTAGATTGAAATTGGCTCGTGGCTTGTTATATTCGGTTTCGAGATTGAATCGAGCTCGATACGACTCGAAATCAAACAAGTTGGCACAAATTTGAGTTAATAGAATCTATTCCAACTCAAAATTGGCTCAATCCAACTCGTAATCAAAACAAGATGGCTCAAACTCAGTTAATTTGGAAATGTTTCAATTTGAAATAAGCTCGTAGCTCGTTATATTCGATTTTATTTAGTATTATTGATGTTTGCTAGAAAATTTGTGATGTTAGATTAATGAATTATCGTCTTAACATTGCGGAAGAATTCAACACACATTAAAAATGAAGTTATTTTTTTTTATATTGTGTTATTTATTGCTCTCCTACCGAGAAAGAAAGTCTTCAATAATTTCAAATAAATACCAATAAATCTATTTCTAGGAAATGGTCACACTGAAAGCTCTACATCGTTTGGATCTAAATCAAATTTTATGTTTCAAAATCTATATGTATAAAATTTATACAAAATTTAAGGTAAATGTTACTTTTTTTAATTATAAATTTAATAATGCATATATATAATAGCAAAATGTGGCATCTAGACACAACCACCTAAGTCTTATGTATAACATCTAATTTTTTTTAAAAAATATATATATAA
Source organism: Phalaenopsis hybrid cultivar (assembly GCA_002079205.1). NCBI lineage: Eukaryota > Viridiplantae > Streptophyta > Magnoliopsida > Asparagales > Orchidaceae > Phalaenopsis > Phalaenopsis hybrid cultivar. The sequence continues at coordinate 440,409 of JXCR01141925.1, forward strand.
TGTTGACCGCCGGTCAATTCCAAAGTTTGACCAATGGGCAGACCCACTTTCAGATATATGTGTAATTCGATCCTACGCAGGGATCGAACCCTGACCCAAGAGACTTACACCAAAAACCATTATCAATGACTCAGATGAAGACACGACTCATGAAATTCACTTTTTAAAAAGATAAAATATTGATATTTTTTATGTAATGAAATTTTGAAAGGTATAAATGTATACAAATAAAATTCGAGTGTCAAAGTAATAGATTTATATATAAATTGGGTGATATGTGTGTAAATGTGAATTTAGTTTGTCATTAAAAAATAATTAAAAGCGGCAAAAATGAGAGTTTGGGCCCCCAGCCCACATGGCCTGCACGTGCTCTCAAGCCAACTTACACGTGCAAGGCTGCAAATTGCACAACTCAAGGGCAACCCACAGGCTCTATCTGTTGCCACGTGTTTGGTGATCCGTTGACTACGCTTTAAGCGGATTGCGTCCACCGACTAGCTTGGATCGGCTGAATCGTAGTTAACGCATTGCTGCATTTATGACCAATGATATTCTTACACTTGTTCTTTTAAAAAAATTACTCTCACTAAGCTGATCTAGTATAGTTGAGATAAATGTTCGCTGTTTTGTGAAAAGATTGAGTTGGTATTTATAAGGGCTGTTCTTTATTGCCAGCGGTGATGTTTGTCAGGTGTGAGCAAATCATTGGCAAATCGGGACCCTGCATTTATTAATCTACGGTTCGTTACGTTGGGAATATTTATTTAAGATGATTTACAAGAAAAATAATTAGAATATGAGAAAAAAAAATTGATCCCTTGACACATTTATAGGAGATTATAGATTATTCCTCATGTATTATTCAGGTGTTATTGTGTGTTAGTTAAGCGTTATTAATGTGCTATTGTGTTATTATAATAGTATAAATATTCTCAAAATACAGTAACATACAATATCACCTGAATAACGCAGGGGAATATTCCCCGGTTTTACCTGTGTTACAGAGAATATTCTCATGCGGTGTGATTTCATTGGACCACACGTAACTCCACGTGCAGAGTCCTGATGCAATATTTTTTAAAATTTACAAATATAGTATTAAATTCCTAAGTATTTGAATATCTAATACCTAAATTTTTATTTTTACATGCATACCATAATTTATGCATGAAAGCTATATTTCATTTTATTAAAAATTAAAAATAATAACACTTTTACTATGATATAAATGTAAAAAATAAAATTTAAGTGTCCATTTATAAATACATAAGAATTAAGCAATATATATGTAAATGCCCTTATATTTATTTATTTATTTATTCAAGATTTATTAATTTAAACTTCTATCATCCATTGTACAATAAATATTTTCAAAAAAAAATTAAAGTTATAAATATAATAGAAATATTATATTATTTATTAATATTAATTTAAATTATTTGCAAACTACAAATACATGTGGATTTATATATTATATTGTTAACATATTACAAAAATACAATAAAGATTAAGAAAATAATCCCCCATGCAAGTGGATGAGGTTGTTGAAGTGGAATCTACAATGTCAGCCACTACTATTACTCGCTAGGAAAAACAAACATTTACAAACACGCCACATAATTCTTATATATTTACACCCAAACTTTAATATTTATATAGTTAACACTCAAATTTGGTGACATCATAAAAAACATCACTATCAAAAAAAAAAAAATTTTGAAGTAAAATGTACAGATTCATGCATAGATGTTTTACGACAAAGTGTTATAAATGTAAATGTCAAGGTTTTAAGTGTTAGGATTTATAAATGCATAACGAGGGCATGCAAGGTATGAATGTAATTTCCAGACTTCAAGGGCAAAATCAGTGTTTCCTATGAAAATTTATCAAATGCATTTTTAAACTTACTTCTAAAAAAACAATAAAAGAACCTTCTATCAAACTTATTGTGATCTTTTAAACTTATTGTGATCTTTTCATATATATATATATATATATACAATACGATAGTGATATTACATTTTTGTCTCTATTCGGAGTATTTTAGATATTTTATATATCATGACTCATCATTTGGTCGTTTTCTGGCTCAATAGTCTCAGTTTAGACTTGGTTGGCTTAGGGGCCCAGTTTCTGGTTCGTCTTGTTGCCTCTGTTGGATGATTGAAGATGCATTGTGGGATCGACCTCTCCATCAGGTTGATTCTCCCGTGACATAAGCTTTCATATTGAGTTGGTTTTATTTTGGTTGAAGACATGGACGCTTTCTTGGTAAGCTTTTGGGTGAGCTACTTAGTTGATATCAGTTGCTCATCCTCTCATCTTTTTTTTTGCTCAATTGCCTTGGCTTGATCGGCTTGATGGATCTGGAGATCTCTTTGCAGAGGATCTTCCTATATTATGCTTCTTTGTTCTGGACCGTTGGATCCCTATGAGATTTACACTGAAACCTTTTTGACGTACACATACATACCACTCAATTCCTATGCACTTAAATATCTAACACTAAAAGTTAATTCAATTTTTACATATGCCACTTTAACTATGCATGGAAATGTATTTTTTTTAAGCATTTGGAGTCCAGCATATATTAAAAAGGAAGATTTACATAAATACAACTCAATTCCTATGTATTTGCATATCTAATACTTGGGCTTCAATTTTTACATACATGCCACCTTACCATTGTATGGAAAGGCGTATTTCACATTTTAAAAGCCAAAATAGTGACATTTTTTTTATGTGATATAAAACATTGGGACGGTATGAATGTAAATAGTAATGTTTAGGTGTTAGATATGTAAATACATAGAAATTGAAATTGGATTACCTGATTGAAAGATCACTATTTACGGCTGCAAAACTGAAAATCATCAGCAATATAAAAAAACACGCTAAATTCACCACTAATATTTATTATTAGCTACCAATTTATAAAAATTGGCTCCTATATCAATTTGACAGTGTAAGAATTTACATACATACTGTCGAGTTTTGTGGAGCATGAATTATGATTCGATTTGACAGTTTCGACATCTATGGAAGTTAATTAAATTGCATTTAATTTCTTCATTTTTCTCTCTGATTCTCCCACCTTCCTCGTGTTGGTGTATTAAGGAAAGAAATAATTATGATTGCTTAAAATTGCTTTCTCATATCTCTTCTAATCCCGCCATTGCTTCTTTTGGATTCATAATTTAAAGACTTTCCTTAATGGGCCTTGAATTGGAAGGTTTTAAAGGGGCTTGGGCTCGAAGAAGAAAGGGTATGTGATTTAAGTTACGGAAGAAATTCTATCGCATAGTGGCTTCCTCCATCGGATCTCCTTTTTGTGTTTTCTTCTTCTGTATGGGCTCACAGGTATTGAGACAACGGAGAGAGAGTATGGAGAGTTTTTTTGTAAAAATCGAGGTGATCGATGGTGTAATCCTCAAAGCAATAAAACCTTCAGCAACTCTGTGGATATATGCAATTTGCCGAACCACGTAAATCTGTGTGTTTCGCTGTGTTTCTGATTTGTGAATTTCTCATTCCAATATTCGCTTTATTATCGTCATTTTTCACAACAACTAATATCAGAGCCGTGATTTTATGATCTAAGGAGGAACGAAGACCAGAGGTGAAGTGATGATATCAGAGATCAAGAAGTTTAATGACACAGATTTTGGTTATTGGAGGATGCATGTAGAGGACTAGTTCTATGAGAAGGAACTTCTCCGGCCGCTACTGGAAAAGAAATAGGAAAATATGGACGAGGCGGAATGAAATTTGTTGGATTGACATGTTCTAAGGGTTATACGATTAACCCTGTCAAGATCGGTTGCCCACAATGTTATCAAGGAGTGGGCTACTGCACATCTCATTGTTATTTTATCATGTATGTATGAAAAGTCATCGACGAATAACAAGATGCACTTGATGAAAAAGTTATCAACTTAAAGATGACGGAATATGTGTTTGTCGCTCAGCATTTGAATGATTTCAATATCATCACAAATTAATTGTCGTCTGTTGAAATTGATATTGACGATGAGATACGTGCACTGATATTGTTGACTTCATTATCAAATAGCTGGGAAGTCATGATGATAACATATAACAGTTCCGCAGGTAAATCAAAATTGAAATATGATGATATTTGTGATTTGATTTTTGTTGAGGAGGTGCGCAGAAAAGATTCTGGAGAGACATCGGGTTCGAGTTTAACATTGAATATTGATTCCAAAGGGAGATCACATGACAAAGACTCAAACAGAGGAAGATCAAAATGAAAGCACGGAGGCAAGAGCAAGTCAATGTCTGGTCAAGAAGCAGTCTGTTAAAATTGTGGCAAAACTGGTCACATAAAGAAGAATTGCATGAATCCGAAAAAGAATAATAATAATAGCGCTAATGTTATAACTGAAGAAGTACATGATGCATTATTGTTGACAGTTTACAGTTCTGTTGATGACTGAATACTGGATTCAGGGGCTTCTTTTCACACATCTTCTCACTGAGAGTTAATGTAGAACTATGTGACAGGTGACTTTGGGAAGGTATATATGACTGATGGAAAAGCTTTGAACATGGTGATGATGCTTTGAACATGGTGATGATGAAAGAGGTTGATATTGCATTCCCTAACAAAAAACAAATAGACTTTGCAAAAGGTTGGACACATTCTTAAGTTGAAGAAAAACCTCATTTATGCTGGATAACTCAATGAGAGTGGTCATGCGGTAGTGTTCTCAGATAGCACTTGGAAGGTTACCAAATGATCATTAGTACTGGCTCAGGATAAAAAAAATTGACACACTGTATAAGACTACAAGTTTATTCAACATTGTTGCTACTATAGTTGTAGAGAGTGCGACAGATCTGCGACAATGCAGACTTGGTCACATAAGTCAGAGCTATAAAGAAATCTTGCAAGAAAAAAATTCGAGCAAGTGGAAGTTGGGCAAGAAGGAGGAGATGGATTACTTGACAGGGAATCAGACTTGTGAGCTGACAGAACTTCTACCAGTGAAGAAGACATTGCACAACAAGTGAGTGTACTGAGAAAAGACTGAGCTTGATGGCAGTAAAAGGTACATGATTGGTCTTGTTGAAAATGGCTTTCAACAGAGGTATGATATTGCCCGTGCAATGAGAGTTGTAAGCAAATATACGAGTAACCCAGGAATGAGCTTGGAGGTACAAGGCTAGGTTGACGCTGGTATGTCAACTAAGGGTGTTGCTTTTGAGAAGCTGAAATTGTGCTTGAATTCAGCTGGTCTTCTAGCGTGAAGATATGAGTTTTGAGTTGCAGAGGTGGAGTATATTACTTTTAGAGAAAAGGGCGACACAGCTAGTGGATGGTGCAGTCTGTGTTCCAGTCTCCAAGAGGGAGAACTGTTGAGTATTGTGGAGCCCGGTAGACGATTTAATTTGGCAGTTTCGACATATATGGAAGTTAATTAAATTGCATTTAATTCCTTCCTTCTTTAATTTGACTCTACCGCCTTCCTTCTGTTGATGAATTAAGGAAAGCAATAATTATGATTGCAATATTGCATTCTCATATCTTCTCTAATCCCTTCGTCGCTTCTCCTGGATTCACAAATTAAAGACTTTCCTTAATTGGCTTTGAATTGAAAGGTTTTAAAAGGTCTTTGGCTCGAAGAAGAAAGGGTATGTGATTAAAGTTACAGAAGAAATATTACCACATAGTGGCTTCCTCCATCGGATCTCCTTTTTGTGTTTTCTTCTTCTGTAAGGGCTGGCTCATATGTAGTGAGATAGAGGAGAGAGAGAGAGGAAGAGAGAGAGGAGAGTTTCTTGTAAACGTTGAGATGATCGATGATGTAATTCTTAAAGCAATAAAATCCTCTATAACTCCGTGGAAGTAGGCAATTTGTCGCGTAAATTTGTGTGTTCCGTTGTGTTTCTAGTTTGTGAATTTCTCGTTCAAAATTTTGTTTTATTGTCGTCGTTTTTCACAACATATACCACATAATTCCCATTCATCTACATTTCCAACACCTACCACTTTACTTTTTATATTTATTTCGCCGAAATATTTCATCACCTAAAAAATATCAATATTTTAACATTTAAAATGTGAAATACATATTTTCATGCATAAGTAAGGTGACATATATGATAAAATTAAAGTTTAGGTGTTTGTATAGAAAAAATGTGTCAACACGAATCTCGAGGCAATCTACAGCTCAACAAGGAGTGACATGTCAAAGATTGATCCACCAGAAAATGACCCGAGGACCAAGAAAAATTGAAAAGCTCATGCTAGTCATAATTCATCAAAATCAACCCAACGATACACACCCATATGACTTCATTTGCTAGAGAGTCTAAGTCTACTGATTCAAAAAGAATTCCCCAAGTGGGAATTGAGGATTGACAACCGACCCAAAGCAACCAACTGGAAGTATCGCCGACCGACTTCAGAGTCCAGTTTGTCGCCCGTCAAAAAGGCCGGCCAACAACACTGATCAATTCACGACTTTGGCCCTAATTGATCGAGCCAGAGAACAGAAGGGCCCAGGGCCTGCTGAGGCATAATTCCTAGAATAGCTTGTACATACATCCTTAAAAGCAGGGTTATAAATATAATTTTACTTCATTGTTTTCCCTCTCCGATAAATAGAGGGGTCTTTTCATGTAAAAAGACTTTTGGCTTCTCTCCCTTCTCCCATGTATCATTACATAAAAAAAATCTTTTAGGCTCTTCGTTCTCTCTATATACAAAAAATATTCGATTATATAAAAAGGGTTACAACAACTCAGGAATATCTCATTTTGCCGCATAAGGGTAAGTCATTGTGCACTTCTCTTTCCTCTATATTTCTCTGTCTCATTTCCTCTGATTCAAAGACTCTAATCTCTTGGGTGTGTCTCTCAAAAAAGTTCGGATTCAACTTGTGATGTAAATACATAAGAAATGAGTGGTATGTTTGTAATACAAATAAATTATATGGAGTATCAAACAGCTTTCATCTCTTGGCTGAACTGCGGTAACCATTCAGTCGGTGATTTGGGATAGGCTGGAATACCAACACAGCCTATCAAAAAGGAACTTCACGTGCAAACAAAAAATGTCAATTTGGGAAGGAAAAGCCTTTCCTTTTTCGTGGCATTTACATGCATACGCTGCACACCACATAATTCTTGTCTATTTACGTAATCTCACACCAAAATCATGTTTTTTACATTTGTACCACCCCAACTTTTATATCACGTTAAAAATAATGCCAAGTAAGATACACAATTTCATTAATAGGTAAGGTGGTATGTATTTAAAGATTAAAGTATAGCAGTTTGACATGTTAATACATAAGAATTTAATAACATGCAAGTTAATCTTCACTTTTTAAGCCAGTTTTTGTTTTTACATTAACTTCTTGCTTTCCAGGAAAACAAAAATCAATTTTGACAAATCGTGAAGATAGAAACATGCATGATATTGATATGCTTACTCCTGCTGCAGGCAAGCTGGCCTGGGAAGACCGGTCTGGACCGATCAGAACCAGCCAGACTTACCGGCCTGGCCAACTAGAGGACGATTACTAGAGGGTTACGGGCAGGGCCACACATTGCTTTCTCAATGTACAAATAACTCGACATCATTGAGGTAAATTATATTTGTTTTAACCAAAATTTCTCTAATATTAAATCGAGTTGGGGTTGTCTGGTTCTAAGGTCAAGACTTTTCATGAGCACAAGTACTGAGTGTAAATGAGAAAAATATGAGCAAGTTAAGGGTCTATTTGTGTTCCGATCGTTTGTATTAACACTAGTTTAAAATTAGCTCATATTCGAATTAGACTTATAATGAGTTTGTTCGTCTTTAGTTCGATATTGTTCCTGAGCAGCTCAAACTTATTCTTTTGTTTGCTCAATTTTAGCTTGAATTAAATTCAGATTAACAAACAAGCAAAAATTTTCATACAAGCCATTCCCGTTTTTAAACTACTCTAAGGTTGTAAGAAACTTTCTTAACAGAAGTGGGACTAAAAAAATTTTACTTTTGCTTTAGGCTTTTTTGTTTTTTCGTTTGGGCATTTACTTGCATATCATCCAATTCCTAAATATTTACTATATATATAATTAAAATAATATAAATAAATTCAATTTTTTTGAGCAAGAACAAACCGAACATGAAAGTATAAACTTTTATCCTTGTTTTGCTCGTTTATAAATCAAGTTCAAATAATTGTTTGTGTTTTACTCGCTTGCTTAATAAAGAAATCAAACACGAGCAATTCGACAAGCTATTTGCAAACTACAATCTACTTTGACTTAAAGAAACGAATCTAACAGATAAATAACTATTGATTTTGATTGATTGGCCTTGTTGATAGATCAGTATAGCCAAATTGTAATTTGGTATATTTCTTGACTGTGCTAAACTAAATATGCTGGGATGAGCTTAAATCTGTTAGAAGGCTCGTACATGAGACTCGTAACCTCAAGACAAAGGAAACTATAATGATGAGTTCAACAGCCTTGTCTTATTATAGACAAGGTAACACAATAGATTTAATTTGACAAGCATTTCGTCTTTGTGCAGACCCAGTTAAATACGTTGGGGTTAACCCCCTTAAGAAGGCCGACAAGCAAGACCTAAAACATTGAAAATCACAAGGCTTGAGTGAAGCTTAGCATAGCCTTGTGCAGAATTTAAAATAACTTATAANAACAAGCTATTTGCAAACTACAATCTACTTTGACTTGAAGAAACAAATCTAACAGATAAATAACTTTTGATTTTGATTGATTGGCCTTGTTGATAGATCAGAATAGCCAAATTGTAATTTGGTATATTTCTTGACTGTGCTAACCTAAATATGCTGGGATGAGCTTAAATCAGTTGGAAGGCTCGTACATGAGACTCTTAACCTCAAGACAAAGGAAACTATAATGATGAGTTCAACAGCCTTATCTTATTATAGACAAGGTAACACAATAGATTTAATTTGACAAGCATTTCGTCTTTGTGNTGAGAGTACTGTAAATTGGGAGTAGAGAAAATGACCTGACTCTTTATATAAAATCGTGACTGTAAGTTGTGACATTAAAAAAAGTAAATAATGAAAAGAAAGATTTTCATAAACATCACTTGATATTTATGTATTTACATTTTAAAAATGTCATTTGTATTTTACATTTGAAATGGTAATATTTTTGAATTGGTTTCGTATTGAAATTGGCTCGTGGCTTGTTATATTTGATTTCGAGATTGAATCGAGCTCGATACGACTTGAACAAGTTAGCACAAATTTGAGTTAATAGAATCCGTTCCATCTCAAAATTGGCTCAATCCAACTCGTAATCAAAACAAGATGACTCAAACTCAGTTAATTTGTATATGTTTCAAATTGAAATCAGCTCGTAGCTCGTTATATTCGATTTTATTTAATATTATTGATGCTTGCTAGAAAATTTGTGACGTTAGAGTAAAAAGTTATCGTCTTAACATTGCAGAAGAATTCAACACACACTCAGACAAAAGGAAACAACAAGTAGAAATACAAATATTTTTTATGTGGAAAACCCAGAAAGGGAAAAACCATGGTGCCTAACCAAGTTGAAGAGTTTCACTATAGAAAGATGATTACAATTGCAACCACTTGTCCCACATGTGGGAAAAAAGTTACAAGTTTTCCCAAGTTATAATGTCGGTGTGCTGAAGAAATTGCTGTTAAGAATGAATGACGTTCGATAGCAAATAACAATGTCTGGTCGGTGGTGTTCGATGGTAGTTTGTGGTGATTGAGGTATTCGGCGATAGTTGACGGATATTGATAGTGATCGACAGTGTTCGGTGGTGGTTGACGGAGATTAGCAGTGATTGTCGACGGTCGGCGATGATCGATGAAGGTCGGTGTTGGTCGACGATGGTTGACGGTGTTCGACGACGATTGATGACAATCAGCGGTGGTGGTGTTGGACTTTAGTTCTTTCTCAAAGCTTTAAGGTTTTCCTCAAATCTCAATCTCTCCTCTCTCCTATTGAGAGGTGGGGCTCTATTTATAGAATTACATGTACAATAAATGCCAGAATATGAACAACTTTGATCTTGACGGTCCGGAGAGCTTCCTCTGATTAGATGACATTTGATGGACATGTGGTGTCTTAACGATGTCGAATTGAGAGATCTTGGGCTCGTTGGATTCATATTGTCAAAACACTCAACTCGACTATAAGTTTACCAGATTTGACATCCATTTGACATTCTAAATATGCTTGGAAAACTTTCACAAGTGGTTTAATGGCTTGATTTCAATTTGATTTAGCTCGTATTAGACTGATTTTGATACATTTAGGCTCGTCTCGTCAAGCTGGTCATTTTGACTATAAGTTTGTTAAAATCTGAACTCTGGATGACTTTTGATTAAAGTTTTAATATTTATTGCTCAAAAGATTGTCTCGAGATTCAAACTAAATCAATTAAATATAATTTTTATAAATAAAAAAAAATTTAAGATGATCTCGAGCCAGAGTTGATCTGTGCTCAACACAAAAATCAGCTTTAAAAAAATGATCCAAAGTCTAGGCTCATGTCTAACTCAGCTCGTTTATATCGATCCAAGCTAAACGTTATACGGTATACGGTATTTGTTCACATATGCGTAATACACCTCAACTAACCATGAAATTACATAGCTGACCTTTTATAAATATTACGCTTTAAAAATAAAGTTACTTTTTTTTTTATATATTGTGGTATTTATTGCTCTCCTACCGAGAAAGAAAGTCTTTAATAATTTCAAATAAATACCAATAAATCTATTTCTAGGAAATGCTCACACTGAAAGCTCTACATCGTTTGGATCTAAATCAAATTTTATGTTTCAAAATCTATATGTATCAAATTTATACAAATTTTAATGTAGATGTTACTCTTTTTAATTATAAATTTAATAATGCATATATATAATTGAAGAATGTGGCATCTAGATACAACCACCTAAGTCTTATGTATAACATCTAAATTTTCTTAAAAAATATTTATATTACCAAAATCATTCATATCCAACATGAAAATATTATTATTTTAACTCTTAAAAAGTGAATATATTAGGTAATTAGTCATATATATATATATATATATATATATATATATATATATATATATATATATATATNGTCTGACCAATGGGCAGACCCCCTTACAGACATGTGTGCAATTCGATCCTACGCGGGGATCGAACCCCTGACCCAAAGGACTTATACCAAAACAGCAATCAATGAGTCAGATGAAAACACGAGTTATGCATGAATATGTAATTCACTTTTTAAAAAGATAAAATTTTGATATTTTTTATGTAATGAAAATTTGAAAGGTATAAATGTATACAAATAAAATTCGAGTGTCAAAGTAATAGATTTATATATAAATTGGGTGATATGTGTGTAAATGTGAATTTAGTTTATCATTAAAAAAAATTAAAAGCGACAAAAATGAGAGTTTGGGCCCCCAGGCCACGTGCTCTCAAGCCAACTTACACGTGCAAGGCTGCGTATTGCACCAAACTCAAGGGCAACCCACAGGCTCTATCTGTTGCCACGTGTTTGGTGATCCGTTGACCACGCTTTAAGCGGATTGCGTCCACCGACTAGCTTGGATCGGCTGAATCATGATCAACACATTGCTGCATTTATGACCAATGATATTCTTACACCTGTTCTTTTAAAAAATTTACTCTCATTAGGCTGATCTAATATGTTTGAGATAAATGTTCGCTGTTTTGTAAAGAGATTGAGTTGGTATTTATAAGGGGTGTTCTTTATTGCCAGCGGTGATGTTTGTCAGGTGTGAGCAAATCATTGGCAAATCGGGACCCTGCATTTATTAATCTACGGTTCGTTGCGTTGGGCAGATTTAATTAAGATGATTTCCAAGAAAAAATAATTAGTGATACCTGAATGTGAGGGAAAAAAAAATTAACTCGATAATGTAAATGAATATTCCTCCCGTGTTATTCAGGTGTTATTATATATTATTTAAGTGTTATTGATGCGTTATTGTGTTATTATAATACCATGAATATTCTCAAAACACAATAACATACAATATCACCTGAATAACACGGGGAAATATTCTCCGGTGTTACCTGTGTTGCCGAGAATATTTCTCTGTGACGTGATTTCGTTAGACTCCACACGTAACTCTACATGCAGAGTCCCGATGTAATATATTTTCGATTTACAAATATACTATTAAATTTCTAAGTGTTTTTATATCTAATACTTGAGTTTTATTTTTTACAAGCATATCATAATTAATGCATGAAATCTATATTTCATTTTATTAAAAATTAAAAATAATAACATTTTTACTATGATATAAATGTAAAAAATAAAATTTAGGTGTCCATTTATAAATGCCCTTATATTTATTTATTTATTTATTTATTCAAGATTTATTAATTTAGACTTCTACCATCCATTATACAATAAATATTTTTTAAAAAATATTAATAATTAAAGTTACAAATATAATAAAAATACTATATTATTTATTAATATTAATTTAAATTATTTGCAAATGTGGATTCATATATTATATTGTTAACATATTACAAAAATATAATAAAGATTAAAAAAATAATCCCCCATGCAAGTGGATGAGGTTGTTGAAGTGGAATCTACAATGTCAGGCACTACTACTACTCGCTAGGAAAAACAAACATTTACAAACACGCCACATAATTCTTATATATTTACATAAACAATGCCCAAACTTATGAAAATTTATCATTTTGGCATAGTCTATGAAAATTTATCAAATGCATTTCTAAACTTAATTCTAAAAAAACAATAAAAGAATCTTTTATCAAATATTGTGATATATATATATATATATATA
>JXCR01141925.1:453346-475625 GCA_002079205.1 Phalaenopsis hybrid cultivar
TTTTTTTTTTTTTTTTTTTTTTTTTTTTTTTTTGGTTGGAAGTTTGAGCAATTGAATCGCAAATATACGCACATCACATTTACAAGTCAAAGTTCTCAATCACTAGGCTAAAATAGAGCTTCACATTTTGAGTTTGTTATCCTAATTGTCTCCTCTACTCGATCGAGAGCCTAGTGTTAGGTATGACTCGTATACCAGATAAGAGATGCTAAAACTGAACAGAGTTTGCGAGTTGAAACATCTGTCCAATTAAGAGAATTTCATTAAGTGGGGGCACAGAAACAACGCCCTCACGATAAGGTACAAAGTAATTTTATAATTGCAACAAATATATATATATATATATATATATATATATATATATATATCGAGAGAGNCTCATAATTTGGTAGTTTTTTGGCTCAATCATCTCAATTTAGACTTGGTTGCTTAGGGGCCCAATTTCTGGTTAGTCTTCTAGGCTCTGTTGAATGATTGAAGATGTCTTATGGGATCGACCTCTTCATTGGGTTGATTCTCCCGTGACATAAGCTTTCGTATCGAGTTGGTTTTATTTTTGTTGAAGACATGGACGTTTTCTTGATAAGCTTTTGGGTGAGCTACTTAGTTGATATCAGTTGCTCATCCTCTCATCATTTTTTTGCTCAGTTGGCTTGGCTTGATCGGCTTGATGGATCTGCAGATCTCTTTGCTTCCTTGTTCTGGACCGTTGGATTCCTATGAGATCGACACTGAAACCTTTTTGACGCACACATACATACCACTCAATTCCTATGCACTTAAATATCTAACACCTAAACTTAATTCAATTTTTACATATGCCACTTTAACTATGCAGGGAAATGTATTTTTTTTAAGCATTTGGAGTCCAGCATATATTGAAAAAGGAAGATTTACATAAATACAACTCAACTCCTATGTATTTGCATATCTAATACTTGGGCTTCAATTTTTACATACATGCCACCTTACCATTGTATGGAAAGACGTATTTCACATTTTAGAAGCCAAAATAGTGGCATTATTTTATGTGATATAAGACATTTGGACGGTATGAATGTAAAAAGTAATGTTTAGGTGTTAGATATGTAAATACATAGAAATTGAAAATTGGATTACCTGATTGAAAGATCTCTATTTACGGCTGTAAAACTGAAAATCATCAGCAATATAAAAAAATACGCTAAATTCACCACTAATATTTATTATTAGCTATCAATTTATAAAAAAATGGCTCCTATATCAATTTGACAGTGTAAGAAATTATAAAAATAAATTAGGGCATTTACATACATACTGTTGAGTATTGTGGAGCCAGGACCATGATTCGATTTGACAGTCTCGACATCTATGAAAGTTAATTAAATTGCATTTAATTCCTTCATTCTTCTATCTGATTCTCCCGCCTTCCTCGTGTTGGTGGATTAAGGAAAGCAATAATCATGATTGCTTAAAATTGCTTTCTCATATCTCCTCTAATCCCGCCGTTGCTTCTTCTGGATTCGGAAATTAAAGACTTTTCTTGATGGGCCTTGAATTGAAAGGTTTCAAAAGGGCTTTGGCTCGAAGAAGAAAGGGTATGTGATTTAAGTTATGGAAGAAATACTATCGCCTAGTGGCTTCCTCCATCAGATCTCCTTTTTGTGTTTTCTTCTTCTGTATGGGCTCACAAGTATTTAAACAACGCAGAGAGAGAGAGAGAGAGAGAGAGAGAGAGAGAGAGAGAGAGAGAGAGAGAGAGAGAGAGGAGAGTTTTTTTGTAAGCATCGAGACGATCAACAGTGTGGTCCTCAAAACAATAAAATCTTCTGCAACTCCGTGGACGTAGGCAATTTGCCGAATCACGTAAATCTGTGTGTTTCGGTATGTTTCTTGTTTATGAATTTCTCATTTCAATTTTCAATTTATTGTCGTTGTTTTTCACAACAACTGGTATCAGAGCCGTGGTTTCAGGATCTAAGGAGGAATGATGACCGGAGATGAAGTGATGACATATGGGATCAAAAAGTTTAATGACACAGATTTTAGTTACTAGAGGATGCAGATAGATAAATACCTCTATGGGAAGAAACTTCACTTGTCGTTATTGGGAAAGAAGCATGAAAGATAGACGAGACAGAATGAAATCTGTTGGATCGGCAAGTTTTAGGAGTTATATGATTAACCATGTCAAAATCGATTGTCCACAACGTTATCAAAGAGTGGGCTACTATTGATCTCATGGCGACTTTATGAGGTACGTATAAAAAGCCATCAGCGAATAACAAGATGCACTTAATGCAAAAATTATTCAACTTCAAGATGGCGGAAAATGTGTCTATCGCTCGACATTTGAATGATTTCAATACTATCACAAATCAATTATCGTTTGTTAAAATTGATCTTGACGATGAGATAAGTGCGCTTATATTGTTGACTTTATTGTCAAAAGACTGGGAAGCTATGAGGATGACAATTAGCAATTATGTAGGTAAATCTAAACTAAAATATGGTGATATTTGTGATTTAATTTTGATTGAGAGGTACGTAGAAAATATTCTGGTGAGGTCTCAGATTCGAGTTCAATAGTGAATGTTTATTCCATAAGAAGATCACAGAATAGAGACTCAAATAGAGGAAGATCGAAATCAAAGCACGGAGGCAAGAGTAAGTCAAAGTCTGGTCAGCAAACAGTCTGTTGAAATTGTGACAAAACTGGTCACATAAAAAAGAACTGCATGAATCGAAGAAGAAGATATTGATAACGCAAATGTTGCAACTGAAGAAGTACATGATGCACTATTGCTGATAGTTTACAGTTCTATTGATGGCTGAATACTGGATTCATGGGCTTCTTCCAAACATCTTCTCACTGAGAGTTAATGTGGAACTATGTGGCAGGTGACTTTGAGAAGGTATATCTGGTTGATGGAAAAGCTCTGAACATTGTGAGGATGAAAGACATTGATATTGCATTCCCTAAAAAAGAGCAAATGGATTTTGCAAAAGGTCAAACACATTCCTAAGTTGAAGAAAAACTCCATTTCTGTTGAGCAGCTCAATGAGAGTGATCATTCAGTAGTGTTCTCAGATAGCATCTGTAAGGTTACCAAAGAAGCATTAGTACTGGCTCGGGGTAAGAAAATTGACAAATTATATATGACTACAGGTTTACTCAACACAGTTGCTATTATAGTTGTAGAGAGCATTACAGATCTGCTACAATGCAGGTTTGGTCACATAAGTCAGATTTATAAAGAAATCTTGCAAGATGAAAATTCGAGCAAATGAGAGCTGGCCATGAAGGAGTAGATGTATTCCCTGTTAGGGAATCAGACTTGTGAGCTGACAGAGCTTCTACCAGTGAAGAAGGCATTACACAACAAATGAGTGTACCGAGAGAAAACTGAGCTTGATGACAGTAAAAGGTACATGACTGGTCTTGTTGAAAAAGGCTTTCAACAGAGACATAATATTTCCTATGCAGTGGAAGTTGTAAGAAAATACAAGAGTAACAAAGGAAAGAGCTTGGAGGTACAAGACTATGTTGACGCTGATAGGTCAACTAAGGGTGTTACTCTTGAGAAGCTGAAATTGTGCTCGAGATGGTCTTCTAGTGTGGAATTAGGAGTTTTGTGTTGCAAATGTGGAGGATATTACTTTTGGAGAAAAGGGCGACACAGACAGTGGATGGTGCAGTATGTGTCTCAATCTCCAAGTGGGAGAATTGTTAAGTATTGTGGAGCCCAGTCGACAATTCAATTTTGCAGTTTCGACATCTATAGAAGTTAATTAAATTGCATTTAATTCCTTCCTTCTTCTATATGATTCTCTCGCCTTCCTCCTGTTGGTGAATTAAGGAAAAAAATAATTATAATTGCTTAATATTGCTTTCTCATATCTCATCTAATCTCACAGTTGCTTCTTCTAAATTCACAAATTAAAGACTTTTCTTAATGGGCTTTGAATTGAAATGTTTTAAAAGGGCTTTAGCTCGAAGAAGAAAGGGTATGTAATCAAAGTTACGGAAGAAATACTATCACATAGTGGCTTCCTCCATTGGATCTCCTTTTTGTGTTTTCTTCTTCTGTAAGGGCTCGCGGGTAGTGAGACAGAGGAGGGAGAGAGAGAGAGGAAGATAGAGAGGAGAGCTTCTTGTGAACATCAAGACGATCAATGATGTAATTCTCAAAGCAATAAAATACTCTAAAACTCCGTGGACGTAGGCAATTTGCTGAACCACCTAAATTTGTGTGTTTCTCTATGTTTCAAGTTTTTGAATTTCTCGTTCCAATTCTTATTTTATTGTCAATCGCTTTTGACAACACATACCACCTAATTCCTATGCATCTACATTTCTAATACTTGCCACTTTACTTTTTATATTTATTTCGCCCAAATATTTCATATCACCTAAAAAATAGCACTATTTTAACATTTTAAATGTCAAATACATATTTTCATGCATAATGAAGGTGACATATATGATAAAAATAAAGTTTAGGTGTTTGTACGGAGAAAATGTGTTAACACGAATCTCGAGGTAATCCTACAACTCAACAATGAGTGACATGTCAAAGATGGACCCACCAAAAAATGACCTGAGGACCAAGAAAAATCGATCAGCTCATGCTAGTCATAATTCATAAAAGCCAACCCAACGATACATGCCCAGAAGACTTCATCTCCTCGAGAGTCTAAGTCTACTCAGTCGAAAAGAATTCCCCGAACAGGAATTGAGGATTGATGACCGACCCAATACAATCAATTGACTAAATTAGCCGAACGGATCAAGTCTTGCCAACCAACTTCAGAATCCAGTCGGTCGCCCGTCAAGTAGGCCGACCGACAACACCAATCAATTGCTTGCTTTGGCCACAATCGATCGAGATAAAGAACGAGAAGGCCCCAAGGCCTGCAGGGGCATAATTACTATAATAGCTTGTTCAACCCTCCTTAAAACAGTGTTATAAATATAATTTTACTTCATTGTTTTCCCTCTCTTATAAATAGAGGGGTCTTTTCATGTAGTAGGACTTTTGGCCTCTCTCCCTTCTCCCATGTATGTTTACATTTAGGCTCTTCACATTCTCTATGTACCAAATATATTCGATTGTATAAAAAGGGTCACAACAATACAGAAACATCCCATTTTGCCCCATAGGAGTAAGTCGTCATGCACTCATCTTTTCTCTATCTTCCTCTCTCTCATTTCCTTTCGTTGAAACGCCGCTCTAATCCCTCGGTTGTGCCTCCCGGACAAGTTCGGATTACATATAAATTATATGGAGTATCAAACAGTTTTCATCTCTTGCATGCGGTTTGTTGGAGTAATCCTTCAAATATGGTTAGTTGGAATACCAACACAGCCTATCAAAAAGGAACTTCACGTGCAAACAAAAAATGTCACAAGATAAGATGAACCGATTATTGTCGTCCTTTTCCACATCAGTCGGTGATTTGGGAAGGAAAAGCCTTTCCTTTTTCGTGGCATTTACATGCATACCACATAATTCTTATCTATTTACGTAATCTCACACCAAAATTATGTTTTTTACATTTGTACCACCCCAATTTTTATATCACGTAAAAGTAATGCCAAGTAAGATACACAATTTCATTAATACGTAAGGTGGTATGTATATAAAGATTAAAGTATAGTTGTTATATATGTTAATACATAAGAATTTAATAATATGCAAGTAAATCTTCACATTTTAAGCCAATTTTTGTTTTTGCATTAACTTCTTGCTTTCCAGAAAAACAAAAATCATTTTTGACAAATCGTGAAAATAGAAACATGCATGATATTGATATGCTTACTCCTGCTACAGGCAAGCTGGCCTGGGAAGACCGGTCTGGACCGATCAGAACCAGCCAGACTTACCGGCCTGGCCAAGTCAGCCGGCCCAGGCCAGAGGACGATTACTAGGTGGTTACGGGCAGGGCCACACAGCTGTTAATCAGCTTATAATCTTTTTTCACATCAACCCATATCATGTTGTCATTGAGAGGGGGGCAAAAAGAAGTCTTCAAAATTTAAAGAGTTACTAAATAATTGCTCGCTGGAAACCAATCCCCGCTTTGCTCTCAAATCGAGTTGGGGTTGTCTAGTTCTAAGGTCAAGACTTTTCATGAGCACATGTATGATATGAGCAAGTTAAGGTTCTATTTGTGTTCCGATCATTTGTATTAACACAGGTCAAAATTAGCTCATGTTCGAATTAGGCTCATAATGAGTTAGTTCGTCTTCGGTTTGATATTATTCAATTTATTTATGAGCAGCTTAATTTGTTCTTTTGTTTGCTCATTTTAGCTTGAATTAAATTCAGCTTAGCTCTAAAAGCAAAATTTTCAAACAAGTCATGTGAGCTTTCCAGTTTTTAAACTACTCTGAGGTTGTAAGAAGCTTTCTTAACAGAAGTGGGACTAAGAAAATTTTACTTTTGCTTTAGGCTTTTTCGTTTGGGCATTTACTTGCATATCATCCAATTCCTAAGTATTTATTGAAACACCTGGACAATTATAAATGTGGCCAGGGTTGGCAGCTTTCTCATTCTTTTTTGCATTTAGACACATAACAGTTCATCAATGCCAATGCATTTACATATCTAACGCCTGAATTTTACGTTTTTACATTTTTAATATATATATATATATATATATTAAAATGATATAAATAAATTTAATTTTTTTGAACCAGAACAAACCGAACATGAAGGTACAAACTTTTATTCGTGTTCTGCTTGTTTATAAATCGAGTTCAAAATAATGATTTGTGTTCTACTCGCTTGCTTAATAAAGAAATCAAACACGAGCAATTTAACAAGCTATTTGCAAACTACGAACTACTTTGACTTAAAGAAACGAATCTAACAGATAAATAACTTTTGATTTTGATTGATTGGCCTTGTTGATAGAACAGTATAGCCAAATTGTAATTTGGTATATGTGCTAACCTAAATATACTGGGATGAACTTAGATCTGTTGGAAGGCTCGTACATGAGACTCGTAACCTCAAGTCAAAGGAAACTATAATGATGGGTTCAACAGCCTTATCTTATTATAGACAAGGTAACACAATAGATTTAATTTGACAAGCATTTCGTCTTTGTGCAGACCCAGTTAAATACGTTGGGGTTAACCCCCTTAAGAAGGCCGACAAGCAAGACTTAAAACATTGAAAATCACAAGGCTTGAGTGAAGCTTAGCATAGCCTTGTGCAGAATTTAGAATAACTTATAAGGATGGGTTTTACGCTCCCATCTTACAACACGATGGCTTATATGGTGGGCCTTAAGATCTCCCCCTACAGGCAAGGTGGCTTTTTTAGCAGCGACTGAAAAAAACCATTGGATGAATTGAGAATCAATAAGGTTTGAAAGGTGTTAGTATGCTCTGTACATATCAATACATTAGCCATGAACATAGATGCATTAAGTTGAATGAAGTCGTGTGATTTTTACAAACCATTTGGAACATTTGTAGGAAAGGCTTGACAATATTGGCACATTTTTCAAAGTTCAAATGTATAAAGCCCTTGTATATTGTACAACATGCTTGGCTAAGTCAATTTAAAGTTGATAATTTTAATTTCTGCAGAATAGATGGGATGGCCTGTCTGATGAGATTGATTGTAACAATTGCTATAAACTTTTGTTAAGTATTGAATAACTTTTTTTTGCCAAGTTAGATGTTGAACAAACAGTTATAGCACGCGTGCAAGTGATGAGTGAGCAATCATCTCATCCAATATAATTAATGATATATGTTACATTAGCTATAGTGTATTTTCTTCCTCATGACAAACTTGGATGTAAATCTAATTTTGCATGCTTTGTTACAATCATTATAATAGGACATGAAGAAATGTTTTGAGAGTAAAAGAGTATTTAGGTAGACTTTCTCAGTTTTCTTCTCATTGAAAGTTCCTGAATGAAGTAGTCAAAACTTGATTCGTCTTTGACGATCTAAATGATGCCCTAAGCATGCCGGCAATGTGTCGCTTGACGACAAGCCAAAAGTTATGAGGAGGTTTGAGGCGGACACAACACCGGAGTTTGTAACCGCTGCATCGTGTATCGCTAATCACAAAAATCCAGAGACTTAAGGATCAATAGCCAGCCGAGAACCTTTCTATTTATTTTTTTTCTTTCCTTTCTGATTTATTTCCCATTTTTCTATTTTCCAATTATATTTTTTTTCTATGAAGGAACTATTTATACCTTAATGAGTATTGCATCATTTACTTTTACAAGTGGTGTGCATGTATCTTGCTTAGGAACAAATGGTGAACGTCCTCGCTACCCGTAACACATCATTTCATGGTTCTCCTCACTGTTTTTAGCAAGGACAACAGTCAATCGAAACCTATCACCATCCAAATGTCCTCAAACTAGCATATTTTCATTTCCTCTATTTCTCCCCCACCTCCTAGCAAAATCCACTCCCTAAATACCTTCTAGAAAATCTAGAATGGTATCATTTGATATCATAGCGCGGCAAGCCCATGTTTTTTAAATTTTGCACCAATCCAAAATAAATAAATTAAAAATCCACCACACCCAAATCATTCCTACCACAAGTCCTGGCCCCAACCCAAAATTCTAAAATTCAACTTTCCACCTCCACCAATATCTCACCCTGACACCTAACATAAGAACTTAAGCCCCCGATCAACTTTGGTTTGTCATTCTACATCTGTCACAAATCTGATCAGGAAGAAATAACGCCATGCCACCAAGGAACCCTCAGTGAGGTGTCCAAGAACTTACTATAGAGGATATGCAANCAGGCCAAAAGTTATGAAGAAGTTTGAGGCGGACCCAACACCGGATTGCAGAGTTTGTAACCGCTGCATCGTGTATCGCTAATCACAAAAATCCTGAGACTTAAGGATCAACAACCAGCCGAGAACCTTTCTATTTATTTTTTTTCTTTCCTTTCTGATTTATTTCCTATTTTTCTATTTTCCAATTATATATTTTTTTATGAAGGAACTATTTATACCTTAATGAGTATTGCATCATTTACTTTTACAAGTGGTGTGCATGTATCTTGCTTAGGAACAAATGGTGAACGTCCTCGCTACTCGTAACACATCATTTCATGGTTCTCACTGTTTTTAGCAAGGATAACAACCAATCGACACCTATCACCATCCAAATGCCCTCAAACTCACATATTTTCATTTCCTCTATTTCTTCCTCACCTCCTAGGAAAATCCACTCCCTAAATACCTTCTAGAAAACCTAGAATGGTATCATTTGATATCATAGCTTGTCAAGCCCATGTTTTTTTAATTTTGCACCAATCCAAAATAAATAAATTAAAAATCCACCATACCCAAATCATTCCTACCACAAGTCCTGACCCCAACCCAAAATTCTAAAATTCAACTTTCCACCTCCACTAATATCTCACCCTGACACCTAACATAAGAACTTAAGCCCCCGATCAACTTTGGTTTGTAATTCTACATCTGTCACAAATCTGATCGGGAAGAAATAACGCCATGCCACCAAGGAACCCTCAGTGAGGTGTCCAAGAACTTACTATAGAGGATATGCAACATGAAATCTTTCAATTGCAACAACGGCTTGCCTCCTTGGAGAGGAAGCAATTTGGGTGAGATCACCCATAGCAACAACAATGATTCGTGAGATCGAGAAGCAAAAGCAAATTCATTCTATCAAGCAGTTTCTAGTGACGAAGAACTACTACCTCGATGATTCGACATGAAATATCAGAGGGGAAGCAATGATTTTAAAGTAAAAAGTGAATTTATTGGATTCAACAGCCGTGTGGATCCACATCAGTTTATTGAGTGTCTTCAGACTAATAAAATGAATTTTTGAGTATAAGGATGTTCCTCAATACAAGAGAGTTAAATTGACCACCATTAAACTCAGCGAAAAATACTTCATTGTGGTGGGAGAATTTGAAGTTTATTTGACAATAGGAAGGGAAGAGTAAAATCATCTAGATGAGATGGGATGCATCGCAAATAACTTCCACTGCAATACCGACACGATATGTTCATTGAACATCACCAACTTCACTAGATAAATTCTTTTTGTGGTTGAGTAAACAATTAAATTTGATTAACTGAGTTGGTGGAACCAGATGAGCACACAATAACAATTTACCTTGGAGGATTAAGATCATCAGTTAGGAATGTCGTTCAACTGCGTCGACTGCAGTCGCATTAGTACCTACTTGATGCATAGTTGCTTGCTTTGAAAGTGAATAAATAGCAACATCACTATAAGATAGCCACACTTTACAAACAGAGTTCAATCACAGGATCAGAAAGCAAAAATGTGCCTAATGGAGCACCCACGAAGACCCAGTCAAAAGAGAAATCGGTACTGAGTGGAGAAAAGGTGGAGACCAATTGTACTCTTAAATACATCTCAGCCATAAAGTGCTTCAAATTCCATGGCTTTGGACACATTATACATGATTATACAATAGAAGGCTCAAATCTTACATTAAATAGGATGCAGTAAACGAGGTAGAGGGTGAAGACTCAGAGGAGGAGAAGAGATAGAAGTATCGACTATCTGTGGATAAGAAAGACATGTAAGTGATTCAAGTCGAGTCCATGAGAGAGACTCCAATATGATCAACACTGATTGTTCTAGAAGGTAGTGAGTTTGGAGAGAAGATACAAGAAAGAGGACAACCCCAGTTGAAAAAGTTATCAGGTGTCGTAACTGATAGTTTACCTTTTGGGTGGTCACCACCAAGAAAGATTCAGCATACTATAAATCTCATTCTTGAAATTTTTCTGCCAAACCAACTTGTCTATGGAATGCAAACAGCCGAGTATGAGAAATTGGCAAAATTTATTACACAATTGAGAGTTAGAGACTTGGTTTGTGAGAGTACTATCACAGATGCATCTGCAGCTCTAATTGTGCTAAAAAAGGATAGTTATTTATTCTACCAAGATAAACTTTGGAAGAAAAAACATATTTCAGAGTTATATTGGGTGATCGTGAGCATAGAATTTGTAGTGGGCCTCTACAAGCCACAACAATACAATGACTTTGTTATGNTTCATGTGATAATGCGGTTAGTGTCTTCTTTTGTATATATTATCCAGGTTCGAATCCCACACTTTACATCTATTTTTATCAATTTAAGTTTAACGAGCCAATTTTGAGCCGAACACGAACACACTGTTCACGAGCCAATTTCGAACACGAGCTATTTCGAACGAGCCGAACACGAGCCAAACCTGAGCTCGCTCAAGCTCGGCTCGTTTACAACCCTATTGACGATAGGCCAAAAGTTATGAGGAAGTTTGAGGCGGTCCCAACACCGGATTGCGGAGTTTGTAATCGTTGCATCGCGTATCGCTAATCACAAAAATCCTGAGACTTAAGGATCAATAGCCAGCCGAGAACCTTTCTATTTATTTTTTTTCTTTCGTTTCTTATTTATTTCCTATTTTTCTATTTTCCAATTATATTTTTTTTATGAAGGAACTATTTATACCTTAATGAGTATTGCATCATTTACTTTTACAAGTGGTGTGCACGTATCTTGCTTAGGAACAAATGGTGAACGTTCTCGCTACCCGTAACACATCATTTCGTGGTTCTCCTCACTGTTTTTAGCAAGGACAACAACCAATCGACACCTATCACCATCCAAATGCCCTCAAACTCACATAATTTCATTTCCTCTATTTCTTCCCCACCTCCTAGCAAAACCCACTCTCTAAATACCTTATAGAAAACCTAGAATGGTATCATTTGATATCATAGAGTGGCAAGCCCATGTTTTTTTTTTTAATTTTGCACCAATCCAAAATAAATAAATTAAAAATCCACCATACCCAAATCATTCCTACCACAGGTCGTGACCCCAACCCAAAATTCTAAAATTCAACTTTCCACCTCTACCAATATCTCACCCTGACACCTAATATAAGAACTAAAGCCCCCGATCAACTTTGGTTTGTAATTCTACATCTATCACAAATTTGATCGGGAAGAAAAAACGCCATGCCACCAAGGAACCCTCAGTGAGGTGTCCAAGAACTTACTATAGAGGATATGCAACATGAAATCTTTCAATTGCAACAACGGCTTGCCTCCTTGGAGAGGAAGCAATTTGGGTGAGATCACCCATATCAACAACAATGATTCGTGAGATCGAGAGGCAAAAGCAAATTCATTCTATCAAGCAGTTTCTAGTGATGAAGAACTACTACCTAGATGATTCGACATGAAATATCAGAGGGGAAGCTATGATTTTAAAGTAAAAGTGAATTTATTGGATTTCAACAACCGTGTGGATCCACATCAGTTTATTGAGTGACTTCAGACTAATAAAATGAATTTTTGAGTATAAGGATGTTCCTCAAGACAAGAGAGTTAAATTGACAGCCATTAAACTCAGCGAAAATACTTCATTGTGGTGGGAGAATTTGAAGTTTATCCGACAATAGGAAGGGAAGAGTAAAATCATCTAGATGAGAGGGGATGCATCGCAAATAACTTCCACCACAATACCGGCACGATATGTTCATTGAACATCACCAACTTCACTAGAGAAATTCTTTTTGTGGTTGAGTAAACAATTGAATTTGATTAACTGAGTTGGTGGAACCAGATGAGCACACAATAACAATTTACCTTGGAGGATTAAGATCATCTGTTAGGAATGTCGTTCAGCTGCAGTCGTATTAGTCCCTACTTGATGCATAGTTGCTTGCTTTGAAAGTGAAGAAACATCAACATCACTATAAGATAGTCACACTTTACAAACAGAGTTCAATCACAGGATCAGAAAGCAAAAATGTGTCTAATGGAGCCCCCAAGACGACCCCGTCAAAAGAGAAATCGGTACAGAGTGGAGAAAAGGTGGAGACCAAAAGTACTCTTAAATACATCTCAGCCATAAAGTGCTTCAAATGTCATGACTTCAGACTCATTATACATGATTATACAATAGAAGGCTCAAATCTTACATTAAATAGGATGCATTAAACGAGGTGAAGGGTGAAGACTCAGAGGAGGAGAATAGATAGAAGTATCGACTATCTGTGGATAAGAAAGAGATGTAAGTGATTCAAGTCGAGTCCATGAGAGAGACTCTAATATGATTAACACTGATTGTTCTAGAAGGTAGTGAGTTTGAGGAGAAGATACAAGAAAGAGGACAACCCCAGTTGAAAAGTTATCAGGTGTCGTAACTGATAGTTTATCTTTTGGGTGGTCACCACCAAGAAAGATTCAGCATACCATAAATCTCATTCTTGATTTTTTTTCTGCCAAACCAACTTGTAAATGGAATGCAAACAGCCGAGTATGAGAAATTGGCAAAATTTATTACACAATTGAGAATTAGAGGCTTGGTTTGTGAGAGTACTATCACAGATGCATCTGCAGCTCTAATTGTGCTAAAAAAGAATAGTTATTTATTCTACCAAGACAAACTTTGGAAGAAAATACATGTTTCAGAGTTATATTGGGTGATCGTGGCATAGAATTTGTAGTGGGCCTCTACAAGCCACAACAATATAATGACTTTGTTATGGTGGTAGACCAATTCCATAAGCTTCCTGTGAAAAGATGAAGCTCTTCGTACTTGGGGAGAATGATGCGGGATGCAACACCAAATTGCGAGTTTGTAACCACGGGATCAAGTATCATGAATTGCGAAAATTCCACAACCAAAAGATTGAAAGCCTGCTGAGAACCTTTACATTTCAGGT
Organism: Phalaenopsis hybrid cultivar; assembly: GCA_002079205.1. Classification (NCBI taxonomy): domain Eukaryota; kingdom Viridiplantae; phylum Streptophyta; class Magnoliopsida; order Asparagales; family Orchidaceae; genus Phalaenopsis; species Phalaenopsis hybrid cultivar. The sequence goes on from JXCR01141925.1 coordinate 467,059, forward strand.
TTTTTTTTCTTTTTTTTCTTTGATTTCTTTCCAATTTTCCTTTTTTTCCAATAAGTTTTTTTTTCTATGAGGGAATTTATATGCTTGTGTTTTTGTTTTGAGGGAGACTTGCNCCAATTCCATACGCTTCCTGTGAAAAGATGAAGCTCTTCGTACTTGGGGAGCATAATGCGGGATGCAACACCAAATTGCGAGTTTGTAACCACGGGATCAAGTATCATGAATTGCGAAAATTCCACAACCAAAAGATTGAAAGCCTGCTGAGAACCTTTACATTTCAGGTTTTTTTTTCTTTTTTTTCTTTGATTTCTTTCCAATTTTCCTTTTTTTTCCAATAAGTTTTTTTTTCTATGAGGGAATTTATATGCTTGTGTTTTTGTTTTGAGGGAGACTTGCCATTTTTTTTAAGTTTATGAAGATTGTAATTTATGTTTTCTACCTTAAGGAGTATTGTATCATTTCCTTTTGCAAGTGATGTGCCTGTACATCTTACTAAAGAACAAGCAGTAAATCTCCTCGTTGTTTGTACATAATCATTTCGTGGTTTGTCTTGTTGTTTTTAGTAGGGACAACCACAAAACGAGACATATCCCCATCCAAACGCTGTCAAACTCACATATTTTCATTCCCTTACTATTTCTCACCCACCTTCCCACAAAACCCTCTTCCTAAATACCTTCTAGAAGCCCTAAAATAGTATCAAAGTTTCAACATGAAGCAATTTTACTGGCAAGAAAAAAAGTGCTCTTGCCTCTAAATAAAGATGGGGCATTTACATACATACCACCCAATTCTTATATAATTACATATCTAGCACCCAAAGGTCACTTTTTTCACTCATACCACCCAAATCTTCCATATCAAATCAAAAGTACCACGATTTCAACTTTTAAAAAGTGAAATGTACTTTTTCATATATAGTCAAGTTGGCATATATATATATATATATATATATATATGTAAAAACTAAAGTTTAAATATTAGATATGTAAAATGTAAATGAANCGTACATAATCATTTCGTGGTTTGTCTTGTTGTTTTTAGTAGGGACAACCGCAGAACGAGACATATCCCCATCCAAACGCTGTCAAACTCACATATTTTCATTCCCTTACTATTTCTCACCCACCTTCCTACAAAACCCACTTCTTCAATACCTTCTAGAAGCCTTAAAATAGTATCAAAGTTTTAACATGAAGCAATTTTACCGGCAAGAAAAAAGTGCCCTTGCCTCTAAATAAAGATGGGGCATTTACATACATACCACCCAATTCTTATATAATTACATATCTAGCACCCAAACTTCACTTTCTTCACTTATACCACCCAAATCTTCCATATCAAATCAAAAGTACCACAATTTCAACTTTTAAAAAGTGAAATGTACTTTTTCATACATAGTCAAGGTCAAGGTAAAAACTAAAGTCTAAATATTAGATATGTAAAATGTAAATGAATAAGAATTGATTGGAATGCATGTAAATCTTCCAATAAAAATTCATGGAGGGACAAGAGACGTCTGTTGGACAGAACATCAATGGCAGGGGTAAATCCAAAGATTGACAGCACATCTTCATTTTAGCAGGCCAAAGATCAATAATTTCAATAATTCATTTGCATACTATTTTAACTTTTTCAAGCAGTCAACATTACTTATTTTCTTATGTTTTCTTTCTATTTTTTGTTAGTTTCATGCTTTTCTCATTAGCACATAGAAGAATGATCATGGCAAACAACTTTACTTATGTGGATCGCTAGAGAAATAGGAAAAAATATTATCTCAGGAGTACTGATGCATCATAACTCCAATGAGGAGGTGCCACGTATGCAATAGTCCCATTAAAATGCCACGTGGCACCTCCTCATTGGAGTACTGATGCATCAGTACTCCTGAGGTAATATTTTTTCGAGAAATAGAAAGCACGCCAAGCTTAGATTCGCTCGGTCACTACGTCAGCAACCATTCACTAACAATTTGAGAGCTGTACAAAAAAGTAATCCCTCCTTATGCCCGGACAAATGAAGAAGAAAAGAAGCATGCCTCAAGATCAAGGATGAGTCCTGCTTGCCCATGAAAACCTTAATTAACTAATACTGGCTCGTGTTTACGGCGATTCACCCTCTGTTCGTGTTTGTCTCGATGATAAATTGAGCTTAAAGCAACTATTTGTGTTCAACTTGCTTGTTTAACAAATGAATCGAGCATGACCTGCTTAGTGAACTAAACACGAGTTGTTCGCATATGACATTTTTTTTTATTTGTAGAAATGTTAATGGGGTTTTAACTGAACCAATACATTCAGTGAATAGCTCAAACTCATCTCGATTAGTATTGGATCTAAATTATTCAAATTAATAAATAAATAAGTTCAAAGTTTTTTTGAGGATTCAAATGTTAAATGAGCCAAACATGAATATAGTAAAAATGATTTATTTACATTCCGAAACAAATTCATTTATTATTTAATAAATAACTTATTAAATACTCTATATTAAAGTGAATGTTATAACAAATTCATTTATCATTATGTCATTGTTATATTGAATATATTTATCTTAATATGCATACCATATTACAACTATATTATGATGAAAAATATCTTAAAAGCAAATATTAAAAAACATGCATGTTTTGACCATTACGGTTCTTGCTAAATTAGAGACTAGTTTATTCAAAATTGCAATTGTCAATAGATATATTAAGAAAATAGGACGTTTGTTTCATATCTAACACATAAACTTTACTTTTTTCTTACATTTATACCATCAAAATCTTTCATATTACATATACATTACCTCATTTGAACTTTTAAGAAGTGGAAGTGAAATCCTTCTTTTCATAATGTAAAATTTAAAACTTAGGTGTTAGATATGTAAATATATGGGAATTGAGTGGTATGTATGTAAATCTTTNGCAAAGGTTCGGTGGCACGAATGTAAAATTTAAAACTTAGGTGTTAGATATGTAAATATATGGGAATTGAGTGGTATGTATGTAAGTCTTTCTTAAAAAAGTCTTCCCTTGGAAGTCAAAGAGAGAGAGGGGATGATCCAACCTTTTTTTTTTGAGTTTATCCTCCTACTTTTGATAAGGATTATCTATAGGTAAAAATGTCAATCAAATTATATATATATATANCTGTAGGAATGGCTTGACAATATTGGCACATTTTTCAAAGTTCAAATGTATAAAGCCCTTGTATATTATACATCATGCTTGGCTATGTCAATTTAAAGTTGATAATTTTATAACTTCTGTAGAACAGATGGGATGGACTGTCTGATGAGATTGATTGTAACAATTGCTATAAACTTTTGTTAAGTATTGAATGACTTTTTTTTTTGCCAAGTTAGACGTTGAACAAACAATTATAGCACACGTGCAAGTGATGTGTGAGCATTCATTTCATCCAATATAATTAATGATATATGTTACATTAGCTAAAGTGTATTTTCTTCCTCATGGCAAACTTGAATGTAAATCTAATTTTGCATGCTTTGTTACAATCACTATAACAGGACATGAAGAAATGTTTTGAGAGTAAAAGAATATTTAGGTAGACTTTCTCAGTTTTCTTCTCATTGAAAGTTCTTGGATGAAGTAGACAAAACTTGATTCGTCTTTGACGATCTGATGCCCTAAGCATGCCGAAAAAGCTCGTTGTTCGCGAACAACTCGTGTTTGGCTCGTTCGTTAAGTACACGAGCCGCACACAAACACATTTTTAAAGCTCAAATTATAAATGAGCCGAACACGAATAACTCTTTGTTCGCTCGTGTTCGGCTCGTTTTAGCTCGAAAAAAAAAATTATATAACTTTTTATATAACAATATGTTACATATATTATTTATATAATAATTTATTATATATATTTATGTCTAAGTTTAAATCATAACACTTCATGTGATAATGCGGTTAGTGTCTTCTTTTGTATATATTATCCAGGTTCGAATCCCACACTTTACATCTATTTTTATCAATTTAAGTTTAACGAGCCAATTTTGAGCCGAACACGAACACACTGTTCACGAGCCAATTTCGAACACGAGCTATTTCGAACGAGCCGAACACGAGCCAAACCTGAGCTCGCTCAAGCTCGGCTCGTTTACAACCCTATTGACGATAGGCCAAAAGTTATGAGGAAGTTTGAGGCGGTCCCAACACCGGATTGCGGAGTTTGTAATCGTTGCATCGCGTATCGCTAATCACAAAAATCCTGAGACTTAAGGATCAATAGCCAGCCGAGAACCTTTCTATTTATTTTTTTTCTTTCGTTTCTTATTTATTTCCTATTTTTCTATTTTCCAATTATATTTTTTTTATGAAGGAACTATTTATACCTTAATGAGTATTGCATCATTTACTTTTACAAGTGGTGTGCACGTATCTTGCTTAGGAACAAATGGTGAACGTTCTCGCTACCCGTAACACATCATTTCGTGGTTCTCCTCACTGTTTTTAGCAAGGACAACAACCAATCGACACCTATCACCATCCAAATGCCCTCAAACTCACATAATTTCATTTCCTCTATTTCTTCCCCACCTCCTAGCAAAACCCACTCTCTAAATACCTTATAGAAAACCTAGAATGGTATCATTTGATATCATAGAGTGGCAAGCCCATGTTTTTTTTTTTAATTTTGCACCAATCCAAAATAAATAAATTAAAAATCCACCATACCCAAATCATTCCTACCACAGGTCGTGACCCCAACCCAAAATTCTAAAATTCAACTTTCCACCTCTACCAATATCTCACCCTGACACCTAATATAAGAACTAAAGCCCCCGATCAACTTTGGTTTGTAATTCTACATCTATCACAAATTTGATCGGGAAGAAAAAACGCCATGCCACCAAGGAACCCTCAGTGAGGTGTCCAAGAACTTACTATAGAGGATATGCAACATGAAATCTTTCAATTGCAGCAGAGGCTTGCCTCCTTGGAGAGGAAGCAATTTGGGTGAGATCACCCATATCAACAACAATGATTCGTGAGATCGAGAGGCAAAAGCAAATTCATTCTATCAAGCAGTTTCTAGTGATGAAGAACTACTACCTAGATGATTCGACATGAAATATCAGAGGGGAAGCTATGATTTTAAAGTAAAAGTGAATTTATTGGATTTCAACAACCGTGTGGATCCACATCAGTTTATTGAGTGACTTCAGACTAATAAAATGAATTTTTGAGTATAAGGATGTTCCTCAAGACAAGAGAGTTAAATTGACAGCCATTAAACTCAGCGAAAATACTTCATTGTGGTGGGAGAATTTGAAGTTTATCCGACAATAGGAAGGGAAGAGTAAAATCATCTAGATGAGAGGGGATGCATCGCAAATAACTTCCACCACAATACCGGCACGATATGTTCATTGAACATCACCAACTTCACTAGAGAAATTCTTTTTGTGGTTGAGTAAACAATTGAATTTGATTAACTGAGTTGGTGGAACCAGATGAGCACACAATAACAATTTACCTTGGAGGATTAAGATCATCTGTTAGGAATGTCGTTCAGCTGCAGTCGTATTAGTCCCTACTTGATGCATAGTTGCTTGCTTTGAAAGTGAAGAAACATCAACATCACTATAAGATAGTCACACTTTACAAACAGAGTTCAATCACAGGATCAGAAAGCAAAAATGTGTCTAATGGAGCCCCCAAGACGACCCCGTCAAAAGAGAAATCGGTACAGAGTGGAGAAAAGGTGGAGACCAAAAGTACTCTTAAATACATCTCAGCCATAAAGTGCTTCAAATGTCATGACTTCAGACTCATTATACATGATTATACAATAGAAGGCTCAAATCTTACATTAAATAGGATGCATTAAACGAGGTGAAGGGTGAAGACTCAGAGGAGGAGAATAGATAGAAGTATCGACTATCTGTGGATAAGAAAGAGATGTAAGTGATTCAAGTCGAGTCCATGAGAGAGACTCTAATATGATTAACACTGATTGTTCTAGAAGGTAGTGAGTTTGAGGAGAAGATACAAGAAAGAGGACAACCCCAGTTGAAAAGTTATCAGGTGTCGTAACTGATAGTTTATCTTTTGGGTGGTCACCACCAAGAAAGATTCAGCATACCATAAATCTCATTCTTGATTTTTTTTCTGCCAAACCAACTTGTAAATGGAATGCAAACAGCCGAGTATGAGAAATTGGCAAAATTTATTACACAATTGAGAATTAGAGGCTTGGTTTGTGAGAGTACTATCACAGATGCATCTGCAGCTCTAATTGTGCTAAAAAAGAATAGTTATTTATTCTACCAAGACAAACTTTGGAAGAAAATACATGTTTCAGAGTTATATTGGGTGATCGTGGCATAGAATTTGTAGTGGGCCTCTACAAGCCACAACAATATAATGACTTTGTTATGGTGGTAGACCAATTCCATAAGCTTCCTGTGAAAAGATGAAGCTCTTCGTACTTGGGGAGAATGATGCGGGATGCAACACCAAATTGCGAGTTTGTAACCACGGGATCAAGTATCATGAATTGCGAAAATTCCACAACCAAAAGATTGAAAGCCTGCTGAGAACCTTTACATTTCAGGTTTTTTTTTCTTTTTTTTCTTTGATTTCTTTCCAATTTTCCTTTTTTTCCAATAAGTTTTTTTTTCTATGAGGGAATTTATATGCTTGTGTTTTTGTTTTGAGGGAGACTTGCCATTTTTTTTTAAGTTTATGAAGATTGTAATTTATGTTTTCTACCTTAAGGAGTATTGTATCATTTCCTTTTGCAAGTGATGTGCCTGTACATCTTACTAAAGAACAAGCAGTAAATCTCCTCGTTGTTTGTACATAATCATTTCGTGGTTTGTCTTGTTGTTTTTAGTAGGGACAACCACAAAACGAGACATATCCCCATCCAAACGCTGTCAAACTCACATATTTTCATTCCCTTACTATTTCTCACCCACCTTCCCACAAAACCCTCTTCCTAAATACCTTCTAGAAGCCCTAAAATAGTATCAAAGTTTCAACATGAAGCAATTTTACTGGCAAGAAAAAAAGTGCTCTTGCCTCTAAATAAAGATGGGGCATTTACATACATACCACCCAATTCTTATATAATTACATATCTAGCACCCAAAGGTCACTTTTTTCACTCATACCACCCAAATCTTCCATATCAAATCAAAAGTACCACGATTTCAACTTTTAAAAAGTGAAATGTACTTTTTCATATATAGTCAAGTTGGCATATATATATATATATATATATATATATGTAAAAACTAAAGTTTAAATATTAGATATGTAAAATGTAAATGAATAAGAATTGATTGGAATGCATGTAAATCTTCCAATAAAAATTCATGGAGGGACAAGAGACGTCTGCTGGACAGAACATCAATGGCAGCGGTAAATCCAAAGATTGACAGCACATCTTCATTTTAGCAGGCCAAAGATCAATAATTTCAATAATTCATTTGCATGCTATTTTAACTTTTTCAAGCAGTCAACATTACTTATTTTCTTATATTTTCTTTTTATTTTTTGTTATTTTCATGCTTTTCTCATTAGCATTCCAAGCTTAAATTCGCTCGGTCACTAACAATTTGAGAGCTGTTCAAAAAAGTAATCCCTCCTTATGCCCGGACAAATGAAGAACAAAAGAAGCATGCCTCATGATCAAGGATGAGTCCTGCTTGCCCATGAAAACCTTAACTAACTAATGCTGGCTCGTCTTTACTGCGCTTCACCCTCTGTTCGTGTTTGTCTCGATGATAAATTGAGCTTAAAGCAACTATTTGTGCTCAACTTGCTTGTTTAACAAATGAATCGAGCATGACCTGCTTAGAGAACTAAACACGAGTTGTTCGCAGATGACATTTTTTTTAATTTGTAGAAATGTTAATGGAGTTTTAACTGAACCAATGCATTCAGTGAATAACTCAAACTCATCTCGATTAGTATTGAATCTAAATTATGCAAATTAAAAAATAAATAAGTTCAAAGTTTTTTTGAGGATTCGAATGTTAAATGAGCCAAACATAAATATAGTGAAAATTATTTTTTTTATTTTGAAACAAATTCATTTATTATTTAATAATTAACTTATTAAATACTCTATATTAAAGTCAATGATAACTCATATTATATATAAGATTTTATTCAAGTAAAATTAGAATATTTAGAGCTTGTTTAATTTATTCATTATGTCATTGTTATATTCAATATATTTATCTTAATATGCATACCATATTACAACTATATTATGATGAAAAATATCTAAAAAGCAAATATTAAAAAACATGCATGTTTTGACCATTACGGTTCTTGCTAAATTAGAGACTACTTTATTCAAAATTGCATTTGTCAATAGATATATTAAGAAAATAGGACGTTTATTTACATATCTAACACATAAACTTTACTTTTTTCTTACATTTATACCATCAAAATCTTTCATATTACATATACATTACCTCATTTGAACTTTTAAGAAGTGGAAGTGAAATCCTTCTTTTCATAATGTAAAATTTAAAACTTAGGTGTTAGATATGTAAATATATGGGAATTGAGTGGTATGTATGTAAATCTTTCTTAA